>LPNX011029837.1:199846-210583 GCA_001517045.1 Pseudotsuga menziesii
TACGTGGCTATAGGCTATGTCCACCAAGAATGGTCAATCTTTTTATTATTTCAATCTGATAAAGATAGTTACAATTCTGCAATACATATGCTGCAAGTTATTTTTGATTTCCTCAATGTCCTTTTTGCCTAGAGCTTTCCAAAATATTATTCATCCTTATTGAAGGACTCCCTTTTAAACATATCATCCATGGAAACCATAGTTCTTAATATTTAATAAAGACTCTAAATAAAAAGCTCATACCCTTTCTAATCATATTGTTAAATAAAAATAATGAAGATCTTATATTCCCTAGGCTAATTGTAGAAAAATAGACTTGAAATATTAAGTTAGATTTTAATTTAATCTTGAGCTCTAATAAATCATTAAATACATCAAAATAGACTTTGAATATTAAGCTAGATTTGAATTTAATTTTGAACTTTAATAAATCATGAAAGGAGCTTTATTTGATGATATAAAGCTTATCACATAAGCACAAGAGTGAGCTCTTAACAAGATAACATTCAGCTCCTAATTGATAGTTCTGATTTTGTTAACCAAAGTAAGATTCATAACTAGATATAAGGTTATGGCATTTATTGATAGGTCGGATCTCTAATAGAGTTTGCCCTCCATGTGTATATAGATAAATATATATCAACTTGCATATAAGGAAAATGGATTTGGCCTCTACACAGGTCCCTATCATATATTAATAAAAAAAAATTATTAAAAATCTCGGTTGTTAATATTTTTTTCCATGGAAAAAATCTTAACTTTATTCAAATTACACTCTTCAGATGAAACACTATCTTATACAAATAAGTGTCCATTACCTCAAAAAATTCTGCACATACCATGCGAAATTGCATAAGATAATAATTGATTGTGAAATCAAATTATATCTAATAACAAACCAAATATCATTACAACTACAGTCAATGATAGGAATCGTTTAAACATAGTAGTAAATCCATATGTATAACAACATATTACAACCTTAATTAAAAAAACTATGTATGATTTATATTTCATCTAAATAAGTCTTTTTTTAAAAGAAAGCTTACACTCCTTAATAAACTGTCATAAGTTTATCATTTACATACCAGTACATAGTTCCCATAGTTAGTCATACTATCATAAACATCTATCTGTCCATCATAGCCAAAAAACTGCTCAATCATCCTGTTATAGCCATCATCTAACTGTCACTATCAAGTCTGTCCATAAAACAGTACTTACCACAAAAAATGAAACATATTCAGCCTGTTCCATAAAAAACTAACAACATATTCAGCCTGATAAAAAAAAACATAAGCCTCCAAAGGCCCATGTTCCCCCCCTTCATTCATAAAAAGTCTAAAAAATATGAAAAGTCTCGTATGTATCAGGTCCTCTATACTCCAGGATTTTCCAATGGCCTTCCAACACATTTGAACCTACAGAAGCTAAAGCATCAGATTTTGAATTCCTTTCACAATATATATGTTTATATTCGACTTTTTCCAGTAAATTAGAAATTCTAATCACCTCCTGAAGGATTTGAGTAAGATGAATATTATTTATTCTGAACTTACCTGAAACCCAATTTATCACCAATTATGAATCACCAAATATTTGCAGAGTTTAAACACCCTACTTTAAATCCAAAATTATCAGCAATTTTAAGGCTAAATGCTCATCATAATTGCTGGTGCCCAATCCCAAACCAGCAGAAAAAAAAAAGAATGTTCCTCAGACAAATACAGGATTCCACCCGCCCCACAAATTTGAGGATCTCCCGCAGTCAAGCCATCAAAATATCCCCAAGGAGAGTCTTTATCAATTTGCTCATTGAGAATCCTTCTAATCTTTAATGGTCTGTTATCCAAAGGATAAACACTCATTAAACCCAAAACTAAAGAGGTAACCAGATAGGTTTTTGGCTGAATATCTTGAAAACAACATAGATTCTAGGCCTTCCAAATAAACCAAGACACAAGAACAGGTAAAGATCTATACCTGGGCTCAGCATGAACAACCCAATTATGCACACAATCTAAAACAGATATCCCATTCCAGAAATTATTATATCTTAACTTAAACTCAATTTCTAACCAGACTCTCCTTGTGAAAGAACAATCAAAACCAATATGAGAGTTTGTTTTAGCTTCCTTATTTCATAAATAGTAGCTGCCCGGTCCTTCTCTGCCTTTCCTACAAATTATATCCCATGTAAATGCTTTCCCTGAAAATAAAAACCAACAGTAAATTTTTTATTTTAGTGGACAAGTAAGCTTCCATAACCACTTCCACCACCATGATTTTTCCATCTCATTTCTATCAAGAATTAGATGAAAATAACCAGCTTTTGGTATGTACTTACCAGTTTTGGATAGACTTTAGATCAGCTTGTCATCCTCAGTTGTGATTTTAGCATGACTGGCTATCAACAAAGTGATATAAGAATTCCAAATAGTAATTTCTTGGTCATCAAAACCAAAAAGATCAGCATTAAGCCAGCCCTGATCCTGTAGTAATGTTGAACCAAAACATGCAATGTCCCTTGAAACATATATACGAACTGTATGGAGTTTATCAATCATGGCATCAGGTAAAATATGCTTCCATTTGCACCCAAGCCAAGGATCAATGCCAATACGTACCTTAGTCCTAGCCCCAATTCTCCACACAAGTGATTGTCCAATAAGATCAAAGGACCAGAGGATCGCTTTCCAGCATATGGATATACCTTTCTTTTTCTTTACATCAACCCTTATCCAATCTAATAAAGATAAGGGTGCAATGTATTTCTGAATTACTATCTGCACCCACATTCCTGTACCATTTATCAAATTCCATACACTTTTAGCAGCAAGAGATTTAGCAAATAAGACAGGTATTTTCAAGCCCCAACCTCCCAAATATTTGGGACTGGCCAAGACCTTCCAAGAAGACCAGTGAAGTCCAAGAGTCTCATTTTTACCAGAACATAAAAAATTCAAACAGATGTTTTTGATTCTGTCATGTATACCCATAGGTATCCAAAAATGCATCCAGTACATTGGTATGGCATCAAGTACCAACTTTACCAAGATGAGTTTTCCACCCTTAGATAACCATATAAAACTCCAATTCTTGATTTTCCTCTCCACTTTTGATATGAGCCAATCCCAGTCTTTCATCAAATATCAACATGGTTTTAAATGAAAACCAAGATATTTCATACCGGCATCAATTTTATCAACACTAAAAGAAAAAATGTTCTGAATTGTAATCAACTCAGATTCATCCATTCCTGAATAATAAAAGGATGATTTGTGCTCATTTATAATCATACCAGAAGCATTACAAAAAACCTTCAAACCCTCATATAAAGTTGATAAAGACTGCTCAGAGCCATCAGAAACCAAAATAATATCATCCACAAACAAAATATGAGAAAGAATAATATCATTACCAAAGGAGATACCCTGAAAAATCCCATTATGATGTGCATTAAGAATATACCTGCTCAGATCCGCGAGATGTAGAACAGTTGGTGGCGGGGTATGGTTAAGACGCCCCCTAAGCTGGAAGGTCACCGGTTCTAATCCCGTCGGATACCTAAAATCCAACCATGTTAAGGGTTGGTGCGGTCCAGGCCGGGTGCGATCCCCGGGTGATTTTGACGGCTTAGATGCCCCTGGTTCGTGGCCACTCAGCCAATGGCAACCCTGCTAGTCAGGGGGGTTCCACCACTTTGCCAACAAAAAAAAAAAAGAATATACCTGCTCAGACCGTCAACCACAATTAGGAAAAGTAAAGGAGCTAAGGGGCGTCCTTGTCTGAGCCCCCGACCTGATCTAAAAAATGGGGATGCCACCCCATTAATGAGTACAACAAAATAAACTGTAGAAATGCTTCTCATTACCCATGTAATAAAAGGAACTGAAAATCCTAGTTTAGACATAATTAATCGTAAATATGCCCAATTAACATGGTCATATGCCTTAGATAAATCAATTTTTAGCACCACTGATTTCATGCCTTTTACATGGATGGTATGCAGACCTTCCTGAAGAATTCCTACAGCTTCATGAATCTGTCTGCCAGGAAAAAAACCAAACTGTTCTTTAGATATAATTCTTCCCAAAATCTTTTTAATGCGGGAAGAAATGATTTTACCAATAATCTTATATATAAAGTTACATAAAGATATTGGTTGGAAATCATCAAAAGACTTGGGATCATCAATCTTGGGTATCAATGCAATAAAGGTGGAATTAAAAACAACAGGAACCTTTCCACTAATTCTTGAATCTTCAATAACTCTTAACAGATCACTACCCAATACATCAAAAAGTGCTCTATAAACCTCCACCGGTAGCCCATCAGGTCCAGGACTCTTGCCATTTTTGCTGATAGACAATATAGACTGAATTTCCTCAATAGTGACAGGATTCATAAGCTCTAAATTCTCACTAACAGAAATATCAGAAGGAAAATTTTCAGCAATATCTAGAATTTCAGGCAAATGTAGATTGTCATCTTCTTTAAACAAAGTTTTAAAGTGATGTACACCCGCCCCGGCAATAGCCTCAAAACCCTCAACAATGTTACCCCTATCATCTGCTATCTTCCATATAGAGTTAACATATTTCCTGTGATTGGCATATTTATGAAAAAAAGGGGTGTTCTCATCACCACAGAGCAACCAGATAGCCCTACTCTTCTGTCTGGCTTCATTTTCCCTATCTAACAAAATCCTTCTCCTTCTAGATTCTAATCCATATAAAAAAACCAAACCCTGATTTAGTACAGACAGCTTCCAATAAAACCTCAATCTCAAATAAATATTTAGTATCTTGTTCTTTTCTCTTTACATACCAACAAATGGATTAATTTTTAATATGTTTAAGATTAGCCTGGAATTGAGCCGCCAGAGGTAAAACAAAATTCTCATCATAAATCTTCCAAGTGTTTTTCAGTAAATTGACCAAATCCTCATTGCCGAACCAATATGGATTGAACTTAAAAGGAGTATGTAATTTCTTATCATTACCCAAAACTTGAAGAAATACAGGATGATGATCTGAGTCCCCCCCACACCCCACCCACTGGCGAAAACAAAGCTCATGGTCCATAAGATCAGTAGAAATAATCAATCTATCAAGGAGTTTACAAATATTATCGCTGCCCGCTCTCCTATTGGTCCAGGTAGGTAGGATCACATTAGGTGCAATATCCATAAGTCCATGATCATCCAGTATTTTTGACAAAATATCCAACAGACCATCACTTCTAGCCCTAACACCCCAGATCTCAGATAATCCCAAGGAGAAATTCAAGTCTCCTCCTAAGATAAACTTAGTACAATTTGCACTAATAAACTCTAGGAGATTGTTCCAGAACCCTTCCCTCTCAGCATAAGGTCCATAGATATTAATAAAAAAAATCTCCATTTTAAGTTCAGTAGAGTATAGTGCAACACTTAATCCTGACTCCATAGCCTAGGAGTTAAGGAAAAATAAAAAATGGTTTTTCCAGCCCACAAGCAAGCCATCAAATTTTCCCTTAGCATCAACTGAACAGAAAGTCCATCCAGGTAGTAATAATTCCATATTACCAACAAACGAACCTCCATCACCCATCGTTTCTTGTAAAAATAGAACATCTACAAACTGATCAGCTACCAATCTACAGATAGCTAGTTTTTTGGGTTTACTAGCTAAAACCCTAATATTAAGAGTCATAACAATCATAGTGTAACCTTACCACGGGCATCCACTGCTCTAAGTGTCCCAATAACATGAGATTGTTTAGTACCCAATTCATACTCATTCAAATTGATAGAAGTCGATAAACCCTTCAACCTAGATGAACCCATATTCACCAGAAACTTAGAACTAGATATGAGGAAATATCTAGTACTCGATCTTGTTGAAGCCTTAATAGGGGAAATAAACCCTAATTCCTTTAGACTGGATTCTCCCACAGTAAATTTATGATTTAAATCCAATCCTACCTCCAAATAATTACTAAGTAGATCCTCTTCAAAATCCACCAAAGTGGTCAGACTCAATGGTTTAAGTGTTGATTCACAAATATCCTCGGCAAAAAAGGTTTCAGACTCAGGAGTAAGAGGAAGTAAACAATTATCAACACCATTAACATATTTCAAAGGTGAAATAACATCACGTTCTTTATGGGAAAAAACAAGTTCAACAGGATCTGTAGATTTCTTAATTTTCCACACGAGATTGGACTTAGGAACAGTGACAGACCGTTTAAAAAAAAAAGGAAGATGAAAATGGGCTAGTAAATGACCATAAAGGTGACAACGATTACATCTAAAGGGAAGACCTACATAGTCAATGGGTTGAGAAAAAACATTATCACCTTTCTGAATAACAATTTCATCAGTCAGACCATTTCTCAAATCTAAAAGGACCAAATTTTTTCCTAAACAACATATACCATTGCTTAAGAAAGATAAGTCAGCTTCAAGAAAAGTCCCAAGTAAATTTCCAATCAACTTAAAAATATCCAATGACCAGAACTTGAAAGGAAAATTAGGTAATTTTACCCAAATAGGTAAAGAATCATACCTCTCAACCTGAGGGTCAAAAAGAGGCGTCTAGTGTTTAAGAAATAAACAAGAATTTTTCCATTTCCAGACTCCTTTAAGAATAATGTCAACCTCAACAGTATTCTGAAATTGAAATGCAATCCATCCTCTAGGAAGGATAAAGATTGTCGGACAAATGCTAATCACCCCCAACCAAGTGTTAGAAGCCCAGCTGTGAAGACCATCAGCACTGAACTTTCTCCCACCGAAACGTCCCGCAAGTGTGAGAGCATTAGTTAGAACAATATCATTCAAAGGGACATCCTCACCCACAACCAGTAGCAGGGGTTTGTCTAATATCTGCACACATTTATTGTTTTTCTTAAACGAAATCTTCTTCGAAACAAAATTCTATGGCAGCTCATCCCTATCACAAACAGTTTGAACCTCAGCAGCCCCGCATGTTTCAAAATCCTCATGTGCCACTTCTTCCTCTATCCGGTTGTGTATATGAACATCCGCACGGTTCTCAGCAGAAATGTCCATCCCAGATATATACATCTGATCCATATATATGGTATTCATAGGAGCGTGACCTACACTTACAGCTTTCCCATTCCGTGATAACAAACCATAAGATGCCTCATCCACTTAAAAACCCTGGTGCATAATTTTCTCACCAGAAAAACCATTGAAAGATTTTTCATCAGAACTCTTCATTGCGACCATCCTTTCCGGCACCAGAAACGATGATGGTAAAACAACCTCAGAAACCCTATCGGGAATCACCTTTGAGGAATTAAAAACCCAATTGGGTTGAGGAGAGCGTGCCAGAGCTTTTACCTCCCGCAAAGACATCTTAGACTCTCACAATCAATTCCAAGGAAAAACTCAGATTTGCAGATGTAAACAATCCAGAACCAAAACCACAATAGCAGTCTGAACCAGAAAGTCGCAGATAAAAGGACCACCAGAGGTTAATCTAACAATTAGTAACTAACAGCACACCTCTGCAGAAGCAACCCCACACCAAACCCGCAGAAAAAAGACATGCTGCAAACCAAATCAGTTTGTAAACCCAAAAGCCCCAGGAAAAGGACTGCTAGATTTTAAACCAGCCCACAGTAAATAACAAACCTCCTCTCAAATTAAGACACAACCCAACATCAGAAAAAGAACAAGGAACAATGTACCCTCCAGTACAAAATTCGTTGAAACAATTTAGCACAGGAAATCCACAGAAAAGCCCTTAATCGAGTAAAAACCTGTAAAAAAAAACAGGTAAATAACTCTTGAAACAATAGTAACTGTAAATTACAGTCTGTACTTACCTCCAAGAATAGCACACTCTGGAAAAGGTAGAAAAAAATAAACGCGACAGCCAAGCAATTCAGCCCAAAATGCATAAACCCCTAGCAACCAAACAAAGCAAAAGCAACCTTCACAGCTTTCTCCGTCAAAGGAAATCAGGTGATCCCCAACACCAGCACCGAGAAACAGAATGCATGGTAAACCGATACAACCAGCATAACTAGGAAAATACCAACAATCTCAGTGGACGCCTGTCGAAATGCTCATCCCCTCAGATGAACGAGAATGAAACCGACAACAGGTTCATCCGCCATAGGAAAAAACACATAAAAACCAAATGAATAGCCCCGACACCAGCTCTGATGAGATAGAAACGTGGCATCCACAAAAAAACCCAAGCGTAATCCCTATACCGTGCATACGATCCAGAGCCAGATGAAAGGTACCCGAAATAAACAGTGATTAAAAAACAAAATTATTACCGATGTACTGCAGAATATATCCACAGGATATGCATTAAACACAAAGTCGCCTTATCATATGGGATCATAAATGTCAACCAGAGCCTCGATCCACTCGCCGTCTTGTCATCGCTCCAAAAACCACCGTCAAACGTAAAAAATCCCTCCAAGAAACTTTCGTCAAACGTAAAAATCCTTCCAATAGAACTCCGTCAACTGAAAATCCCTCCAAAAAAACTCCGTCAACCGTAAAAACCCTTCAAAAAACCTCCGTCAACCGTCATCCCTCCAAGAAAACTCCCAAGATCGAATCCCTCAGCCTTTGTTCGAAAACATAACCTTCAGGTACATTGCTAGAAAAATTTAATTAAGTTCGGCAATCTTCTCCATCATAGGCTCACTTACTCTCTCGAAGGATCTTCATAATGCTCTTCATGATACATTTCCATTAATGCTAATAAATATTTCACCCCATGCTCACTTATGCTAAAAATATCTTCATAATGCTCTTTCATTAATAGTGGTAAATATTTGATCAAATGATACCAATACCACATGTTCACTAGATGGTGGTAAATATTTTACCAAATGATAGCAATACCATAGGCTCACTTACCAAAAGGATCTTCACTATACCCAAAGTAGATGATGGTATCATGAACAGCCAACATACTCGAGTAAGTACAATGAAATGCAAGGATTTCATCACTCCTTTCTCGGTCGTTAATAGACTTGACAAGGAGACCATCTAGATTATCATAACTTTAATGTGCAAATTAACCCTAAAATAAAAAATGAAAATAAATCCACTTCAAACGTCATGACTCGCTCATGCAAATAATACATATATTTTAATTCATGAATGAAAGAAGCCCCTGCGTTTTTAATGGAAACTCCACGCAACTAAAATAGAATTCTGCACTTTCGTTGAAGATTTTATGCTCAATAGAAAAGAAGGGAACTTCTCTTTCCAAGAACGCGTTTTCAGACAGGCAAAGGCAGTCATATCTTTCTTCTCAATCGAAGACATTAACTAAAACAACAAACGAATATCACTAGGGAAAAACTATTAAGAACATAAAACAATTAGCAGAATGATTAGATGAGATTGGACGGTGAAAAATATTTTACATTGAGAGAATTAAATACCCATATTAGTAGAATGATTAGATGATATTTAATGGCTAAAAATATTTTCCATGCAATAGAGACTTAAATGTTGTGAAGGCAGCACTGTGGATTATTGGATTTCAAATCCAGCAACCCACATTACTGCCACGGTAGCATTTAATTCTCTACTACATATTAAATATTGTTAACCAAACTCAACTACCCTATTTTTTCCTGTACAAAGATATTTATTTATAAAATAAATAAGCATTTAAGGAACAAGTCTACCTAGAGAGGCCGTTGCTTCTTTTTTATTTCATTTACCTTTTCATTTAGGGTGATCCCTATACATAATGGCAAACTTTATCAAATAGTATTCTTGAAAAAAACTTTATCAAATAGTAAACTGCACAAAAGTTGGTTTCCTATCTCATTTTACCCGATAATTTCTCACAAAATAATAATTATGTATTAATAATATTTTGCGCGATAATTTCTCACAAAATAATAATTGTGTATTAATGATATTTAGTCTTGTTAGCCATGCATTACTAATCTTTATCGTGTAATGCAATGCGCATTAGTAATCTTTCGATGAATCTTATCGAGTTAAAAAGCTCATGTTAAAGGTTTCGAAATAACATAGACTTGTCTTAGGCTTATATGTGCATATGATAATTTGCTTATTGACTTGTCGTAGGCTTATAATAATTTGCTTCTCATGTAAATGATAGGTTGTTCTACAACACTCAATAGTTATTTATAATTCATGTTCTTTTTTAGTAGCTTTTATACTAAATAGTTATTGGTACTAATCTGTTTTACTTTTTCGTAGTGGATATTGTTGCCTCTCGTTTAGTTGGTTGTGCATTCAGTCTTCTGGTTTTTTTTTTTTCATTCACGTCATACATCACCATGCTTGACTAATGCATAGTTTGATTTACCAAATCACAACAAAGCAACAATGTTCGTAGGCCTTGACCATAAGTTCCTCTCAAGCAACTAATACATCTTTACATATTGATTACAACAAGGTAAGAGTTAGGAGGTATTACACTCTTAGGAATTGTTGGAAATTTTCATCTTTAATTCTAGATTATATCCTATATCTAGTTGAAGTTGCTTTCCTTTGAAGGCTTTCGCTTGTGGATCTTTTGCATTACTAGAGTTGTTATAGTATTTTTTTTGCATCTCTTCTAACCCTAATTACTTGGCAAAACAATCCTATAAAAGGGTTTCTTTTAATTCCATAAGCAATGGTTAAGGTTTGGCACTGTATTTTTCAGCCACTTTTTAAAAATAAAATATATTTATTAATTCATTTAATTACTTGGCAAAACAATC
>LPNX011029837.1:215618-249270 GCA_001517045.1 Pseudotsuga menziesii
GAAGTCAGACCTGGGCCTAAAGAAACTCATAATCTTTCCCGTGAAGTTTTAACGAGTCCGAAAAAGTCAACTCGCGGCCTCCTTACTGTTTTTAACGAGCTCGAAGGAGAGCAGAAAGAATGCTCTAAATGCGAGGAGACAAGTGTCATAAACAGGCGAAACTAGTTCCAAGCGCAAGGAACAAACCTATGCATGATGCAAGGAAAGCGAGCAAGATAAGGACACTCGGGGAACGTCTCCTCGAGGTAAAGGGTGTCAAGTTGCAAAGGAAAAATGATACAAGGCTAAGCGGCAATGAGAACAGAGATGAGGGCTTATACAACGAGCTAAAAGCGTGGAAGCCGGCATCAGGCTCAGAAGCGCAAGCAGGGCACATGCAAATGAAATTATAGCTTGAACAACAAGGTGAGACCAATAAACAGTTGTGAATCCAACTAATAATCCTGTCTCCAAGAAACAACAACATCAGAAGAAACGATCCGATGCGGGTCACTTTGGCAGAAACACTTGTGACTTTGCTATCTTCTACAAAAGGAAAAGTCAAGGCAGAATCAACCGAAGAAGATTCTATAGGACCAAGGCTCGAGGGTTTATAATCAATAAGATCAACCTCAGAAGAGAAGCAAAAATCAACAAGGGAGATAGAGTCTGCAGGAACAAACTCAATATCACAGGAGCTGAGAAATTCATAAGAAAAAATCAAACTCATCAGGATCACTGACTTGCTTTTCAAATGAAGAATCAAAAGACTCAACAAAAACCAACATAAGAAAAAGGGAAGGCTTACTAAGAAAATTAGGGTTAGAAATAATCACAACTGAAAAAGAAGGTCAGACTGTATCAAAGACTCTAGGAAGACTTCATCCGGAAGGAGGAAATCATCTGAGATAGGACACATATCTGAACTTTCAAATGGATGGACAGAGTGGAGAGATGGCTCTACAATCTGTATAGGATGACTCACCCGATCAACTGCTGGGACCAAGTCCCGAGAAGGTAAGCATGAAAATAGAGGCTGCCTCTCAGTAGCAATTGAACACAAATGACAAGAAGCCACATAGTTCACCTGTGGCGGGGTAGTGTCTACAGAAACACTGGGAATCAATAAAGGAAAGACTTGGTCTCTAGTTGGGTCAGGGGATGGATCAAGAAAATCCAATTGATCTATAGTGACAATTTCTTCACCATGATTAAAGTACATCACACGAAAGAATGTTGACACCACAGCTTGCATGGCATAGACATAATCACGTCCCAGGAGCATATTAAATTCCAAGGGGTCTTCTATCACCATGAAGTCAACTAAGACGGTCTTCCCACCCAAAGTAACAGGTGTTTGAGGAAGAATTCCCAAGGCTACACAAGTTCTTCTATCAAACACTAGTAATTGACTAGCAGTCGACACAAGGCTGGGAGATCCCATACCTCGCCAAGCACAAGCAGACAAAATACTAACTGAGGCTCCTTCATCAACAATGCAACGAGCAATTGTATAGGGTTCAAATTTGACCTTTATCTGGAAAGGTGCATGGGAAAGAAGGCGCGGCTCAACTAGGCTATCCCAATCAAAGGAAGCAATCCGAGAGCTTGGTGGGGGTTGATCCGAAACAAGTTTAGTGTCCCCCTGTTCGGTAAGATCTGAACTGGCAGTGAAGAAAATGTGACTAGTAGACACATCACTTTCCAGAGGAAGAGTGGGATTGATCGATACTGGAATCGATTCAACCGCTTCATCAAAGTCACTCTCTGAAGGGAGAGTGGGATTGACCAAATATGACATTGGTTCAATCACATGAGGAACACTCTCTGAAAGAAGAGTGGGATCGACTAAATCTGAGATTTGTTCAACCACTTGATCAACCAAAGGTTGAGTAGGATGTTGAGAAACTATAGGGTGTTCAGAAGAACGAAATCCATGAGTCTCGGACCACACTCTTCGCACCTCTGGGATAGCAGGGCACAGATGAGTAAGATGATCTCCCTTGCATAGCACACAAGGGAACTTAAGATGATGCTTCGAACGACGAGTTTTCTCAACGGTATCAACATGAATAACAGTGGCTGACTATTTGCTCTCAACATGACCTGCAGAGGATGAGAGTTTGCCCCCAGCGTGAACAACAGAGGCTGGGTGACTGGGTCCAACCTCACTAAGAGAGGCTAGTTGTTGAGAGACTCCATAATGTTCAAAAACGGGATGACCATGAATCCAAACTCTTCGCACCTCCTTAATAGAAGGGCATTTATAAGTAAGGTGGTCTCCCTCACAAAGCTTACAAGGAAACTTGAGCTTGTGTTTTGAACGGGTAGACTTGTCAACAGTGTCAACATGACTCGCAGTGGTTGACGGGTTGTCCTCAGCTTGAAACACAGAGGCTGGAAGACTGCCCCCAGCGTGCCTGGAAGAGGTTGAGAGACTAGGTCCAACTTGACTTGCAGAGGTAGGACGGGCACCATCAACATGAACAACAGAGGTTGAATGGTTAGGATCAACATGCTTTGCAGCAGTTGAGTGTGTGCCCCCAGCTTGAGCAACAGAGGCTGGGTGAATGGATCCAACGTGAACACCAGAGGTTGGATGGGGAGGTTCAACTTGAACACCAAAGGTTGAACGAGTGCACTCAACGTGAACACCAGAGGTTGAGTGACAGGATCCGACATGACCTGGAAAGGTTGGAAGGATCCCACCAGCGTGAACACCAGAGGCTGGATGGATGGATCCAACGTGAACACCAGAGGTTGAGTGACAGGATCCGACATGACCTGGAAAGGTTGGAAGGATCCCACCAGCGTGAACACCAGAGGCTGGATGGATGGATCCAACTTGAACAACAGAGGTTGGATGGGAATGTTCAACTTGAAAACCAGCGGTTGAACGGATGCACTCAGCTTGAACACCAGAGGTTGAGTGACAGGATCCTACATGACCTAGAAAGGTTGGAAGGATCCCACCAGCGTGAACACCAGAGGCTGGATGGATGGATCCAACTTGAACAACAGAGGTTGGATGGGGAGGTTCAACTTGAAAACCAAAGGTTGAACGGGTGCACTCAACGTGAACCCCAGAGGTTGAGTGACTAGGTCCAACATGACCTGTAGAGGATGGATGGGTGCCCCCAGCCTGAAGAACTGAGGCTGGGTAGTGAGGTTCAACTTGACTTGCAGAGGTTGAACGGGTGCCCCCTTGCTTATGTGCTTTCTTCCTATTCCTCTTTCTTTTACTCCTTTTAGACTGTCGGTTACTAGTATCAGTACTTTCACTGCATGAGGTAGAAGGAGGAGGAGAACTAACTACAGGTGAAGGGGAGACAATGTTTTGATGCCCTTGATATAAGGAGCTTACTTGAGAAGCATCAGGAGCATTCAGGACAGTTGGAGTGGAAAACAACCACACCGGTAGCCCTAGGGTGAATCCTGGAAGATTCAAGGTGGCCATCAAGGGAACACCAACATTCCCTGTGAAAGGAATATGACAAGGAGTTCCCATTAAGGGGATCTCTTGGTTGGTGTTCGAAGGGGTGCTAGCCATAGTTTCAAAACAGGAGACAAAGTCTGAGGTTGATGATCAACCAAAATTACAAAGCAGACACCTAAAGGCCCACTAAGTACAGACAAACCACAAAGCACTCACTATAAAGATCATAGAGTCTCAAGCAATCTAAACAGGCTATAAAGATATACCTTCCAGAAGAAGGCTGATGAACAGTTACTTGGCGTCCTTGAGGGGTTCTCAGGCACAAGCGGAGGAATCACCCACCACCCTCCTGCACTTTCCACAAGGGTTACCTTCCAAGTCTATCCAAGGTCAACCAGAAATAACCTTCCGGTTTACCTGTGTATGAGCCCTAAAAGTCAAGAGACTAAAGGCTTCCTTGATAATACCTACTGTCTGGGGGGACAGTCGCAAGCCGAACTCGTACGCATGGGCAGGGTAGCTGAGCCCGAAATTCTGCCTAGACAGAATCCCCAGATGCGCAAAAGTCCTGGGTTACGTTTTGACAAGGATTCGGGGGGTTATCCCCTCTGTCCAAGCCTCCACGCGGCCTCGTGCTTAACTCCCGTTTGAGAGGAGCTTCCCAGATACAGTGGTAGAATCAAGGATTTACCTAGTGATAGGCCAACTACGTCTGAAATTTAACACTTGTGGGGAGTTGAAACACCCTAACCCACAAGTCTAGCCTAAGCTAGTTGGTGTATGACCCTATAAAATAAAACTTACTAGTAATTTTTAAAATTATGTCATTTATTTTATGGGTTGTTTTTACTTAGAGGGTAAATGGCATGAAATTGATGCGGTGTTTTGACTCAAAAAATGAAAACAAAATGACTAAGCAAAGAGAAATGAGATGCAAAAAAGAAAATAGCTATTCTCTTTATATTTTCAAATAACTTGAAAGCCAAAAAAGATCAAATCTTTTTATACTTTTTAAATTTTTCAAAAACAATGCTATGCTATGCAAACTAGACTAACAACCTAATCTATATGCACATAAAGCAACCATATGTTTTTGTATTTTTCTTTTATAAATTCAAAAGAAAAATCAGCCTATCTACTTATGCAAACAAGTACCGAAAGCAAAGAAAATAGACAACTACTTTATACCCCGAAAACAAACCCTAGGTTTCCCTAAAGTTGAATATAAACCTCTTTTAAAAGGAAAGCTTACAAAAGTAAACAAGCCAACACTTTGGAATGAAAAGACTAAGCATAAAGACTGACATAAACAAAGGTCAAGGAGTCCCAAGAGTCAATCTAAACCTACAAACAAAGGCTGCTCAGTACCTTGTTCACAAGGTCAAACCAAAGAAAGAGGTAGGAGGAAAAGCAGCAAAAGAAGTTCTTTTTAATTTTCTTTTATAAAATGCAAAAGAAAAACTACCTACAAAGCAAAAGCATGCAGATAAAAAGAACAAAGCAAAATGAACTTTGCTATGCAACCACCCAACAAACTCTAGAACCAACTAAAGTCAGCATAAACCCTACTTGGAAGAAAGGCTTGTATAAGAGACAAGACAACTATTTTGGCAAGGTGAAGTAGACCAACCAAAGAATCAGGAAAACAACATCCACAAGCTTCTGAAATCAAACAAAGGCCACTAATAGAGGCTGATCAGAAACGAAAGGCCAAAAAGCAAACCAAGCAAAGGAGACAGGTGAAATAGCAAAGAGTAAATCCTAATGCTATAAAGGGGCTTACCACATAGATAAAGAACAACAAAAAGAATGACACAAACTCCCTGGATTCATGCACCCGCAGAAGACCTTAACAGATCCACCATGCACCTGAAATGCACTGTGCTTTGAGTAAACTTGGATCTAATAAAGCAAACAAGCAAGAATTACTCCAAGCAAAAAGAGTCAAAGGCTTTTGAAAAAGCAGGTAGGGTGATCACCAAAAGTCTTCAGACAAGCTACACAGCATTCATAAAGAGACACCACTCACAAACAGGGATTACCTGAAGAAGGGAAAAAGCAAAAACTTGACTTAAAAAATCCTAACTTCCAGGTATATACACGACTATCTATAAGGGCAGGTCGCGAATGATACGTGACTGTTCAGTAGAACAACCCGCGCATGCAAACTTGTATTCGCGACTGTTCAAAAGAACAACCCGCGAATAGGTGTAAAAATCACAATCAAGGGTAGAAAACTGCCTTAGGAAGGCAGGGGAGAGGGTGCAATCAGACTTAAAAATGTTCCTAAGTGGCAAGAAGGACCTGAAACAATGCAAAAGCTGAAAGAAATCAAGAGAAAAACCCCAAACAGACAAGGCTGGTCTGCGAAACTAGAGATTCTGGGTTCGATCCCCAGTGGAGTCACCAGTTCTGTTGTAAAGGAAAGTGTCCTATGGCTAGGGTTTAAGAGGCCATCAACGTACTGGGGTTGAAAGAGAGATGCACAATGTTCAGCAAGCATATAACAACAAGTTTCAAAGATAAGAAAGCTCCACACCTGATTAACTGAAGGCTGGTCCAAGCTTTCTCTTCAATCCTCTTCTTGCTCCTCTCGCTCCAAGAGACCTGCAAAACAAGTTATACCTTCCTCAAACCATTATGACCACATATAAAACAATGATAATCAAATAAACTTGAAATAATGATCTGAATAATATCATCATATGATCATAAACATAAATTCAATCACACATTGAACAATGATTTGGGAAGAAGAAGGACATCACATCTTTAATAATCTTGAAAACAAATACAAATATACCTTCTCTCCAAGTTTGGCACCTCACGAAACCTTGATCTGGATCTGCTGCTTCTCTTCTCCAAAGAACTCAGCCTCCAAGCTCTGCAACACAAGGGGAAGACCTCTAGGGCAAAGGTGTAGGAAAAGAGATACCCGATTCCTCCAGCATAACAGTGCAGAAATTCAAGTCCCCTCTCATGGACCTCCCTACCTCTATTTATATGGATGAAATAAGGTAGTTCGAAGGTTAGAGAAGTTATAGAAGTTAAGGAAATTCAGTTAAATGAAATAACTAATCTCCAATTAACTCGTTTTTTTATGTTTTAATGTTGAGAAACACATACGTGGGTCTGTAGTAGAGCAACCTGTGTATGATACGCGACTATGCCTTAAGGAGAGTCGCGTATACACAAAAAAACACATTTTAAGGTTATTTTTGGGCATTTTCAGACTTTGGTGTCTTTTGGAAAGTTTTAGCTAACTGAAATACCTTTCCAATGGCGTAGAAATGAGATCAAACGGAGTTAGAGAACTCAAGATATGGTTCCTCCAAGATAGGTATTTTTCAGTGACTTTCAATGACTTTCATGAAGTGTCGTCATGGAAGTGTCGACATGCAACGGAATCATGGGAAAGTGGTCACAGGCAGAGATGTGTCATTTTGAGCTATAACAAGTATTCAGAAAGTATTTGACTGCACTGAAAGCAATTTTGAAGAACAAGTATTTTTCCCACCCTGAAGAACAAGCTGAAAGTATTTTTGTTTCCCTTTTTGCACATGGTAAGTCCGAAAGTATTCAGAAAGTATTTGACTGCACTGAAAGCAATTTTGTTTCCCTCCTGGCATAGGGTAAGTCATGAAGTATGAAAGCAATTTTTTTTCCCTCCTCGCATAGGGTAAGTCATGAAGTATGAAAGCAATTTTGTTTCCCTCCTCGCATAGGGTAAGTCAGGAAGTATTCGCATAGGGTAAGTCAGGAAGTATTTGGTTGCACTGAAATTTCATTCTGAAATTTCATTCTCCATAGTGGTAACATTTTCTTTCTTTGAGGATGTTTTGTAATCAAATTAAAATTTTTAAATTCTATAAAAGAATATACACTATCAAAATTCAAAATTACAGAATATACACTATCAAAATTTTATAACATTGTAAATTTTCACTTACAAAATAGTTAAATACTATAAATAACCCAAACCAAAACATAGTACCCATCTTCAACAAACTATAAATAAATCAACTTATTCTAAATATATAACTTATAAGATTATTAAACTTAACATTTGCACTACACTTCTCACCCTTGTTTTTAAGAAACACAAACACACTTCTCACCCTTGCTTTTAAGAAACACAAACACAATGGGAGTGCAACTTCTCATAGTCTTAAATCTCATTACTCGTTGTTTATAAATTTTGTTAAAATTGATTATATATATACTTTTTAATATTAGAAATACTTGTATAAAATTAGAACAATAAGATTTAAATAGTAAAAATATATTGTCAATTTCTTAATACATGATAACATCTCTGAATTATACAACACTATAACATTTCTTAATACATGATAACATCTCTGAATTATACAACACTATAACATGTATGATAGTAGACCATGCGAGATGAAATGGTATAACATACTATCATAATTACAATTTAAGGTAATATATTATGTGAAGAACAAGTCAAAGTTACACAGAATTTGAAGTGAAAAACAAGTTTAATGTTAACGAAATCATACATACAACAACCTATTCTATCCAATTTCTTTTCACCATGCCATTGGCCGGTTGAGTGTCCATTCAACCATTTCTGATTTGATTATTTTCCCTTTCAAATCGTGCTGAAAACGGACCACAGACATGTCCAGGTAAGGAACCTCCTGCTGATCTGTTGCTCAGAAAAACACTTCTTCCATTTCCTCTTGGAATACCCGCTGTGTCTTCTTATTGCATCATTTCTGAAGCCCTATCCATGAGTAAATGAACATTTCTTCCTCGAAGATACTTAACCCTGAACGTTTCTTCCTCACAAATACTTGGCGCTGACCCATTGGAATAGGGGATGCCCGAACTACAACTTGGACTAAATATGCTTCCTCGAATTCAATAAAATCTTAACTGGCTCCACCTCCTTGGGTACTTTGAACTTGAACCGTAGAAGTCTTAATTTCTCCAAACTTCTTGAACTCTGCGTCAACTTGAGTAGGAGTTATATTTGCATGCAAGATACTAACAAAAACTGAGTACCCTCTTCCTTCTTTAGTGTTTTTGTCAGTCATATCGGCAGAAGTGGGTCCTAATGACTTATTTGCAGAAGATGACTTTGCGGGAATTGAAGTGGAATTAGGTACTTCAATTTGCGTAGAACTTGCAGCCTTAGTAGTCGCTGGATTTTCTTGAATAGGAGCAGGTGGACCTTCAATGTGAACTTGTTCAATTGCAGAAACTTTTTGAAACGGGCCAGCTAAGCTTTCCAGGTCTTCTCTCTTTTGCACTTCTACCTTCTGAACAAGGATAGTTGAGCAGATTCCAGGTGGTCTCACACACAAGCCACTTATCTATGATATAAATGCTCTAGACTTATATATTTCCTTTATGGCACTTAGAACTTATGTACTACTCTGTGTTATATATTTCCTTTATGGCACTTGAAACTTGTCTACTACTCTGTGGCCTCACAATAGGTCTGCTCGGGAAGTAAGTATCCTTTCCTTCATGTATGTTGCTTAAACATTAAATTAACTAGTGTGATTTTGTCGTATCATGTGTCACTGGTTTCATCTAGAACCTGGTATAATATACATCAAACTGGTGTTTTCAGCCTTTCTACTCTTGATAAGCAATGAAAGGAATAAAAAATGATTCCAGCCTTTTTTTTTTCTTCTCTTTCTTATCCTTCTTGTTTTTATCTTCGTTTTTCATATTTGACTCATGCATCCTCGAGTCTTTCATCAGATGTTGGAATTGACTACTCTTCAAGCTTTTGCTTTTGATTCTCATTAGTTTGAGCTAGTGTTGTTTCCAAAAATAAATTCTTACTCTGCTAGAAATGGAAACGCGATAAGCTACGCTCCTTGGATGATTGAGGTCCTCCTTTGAACTTGAGGGTAGTTTGTTGCTGCACAATACCACATGCCAGCGAATATGTTTAATTTTTTTTATAGAATTCAAGAATTTTGTGTTACCTGGACCTAGACCAATTTAAATATACTTAAAAAAAATTACACATTTCTATATTCATTGTATAACTAATTTAAATTTATATTGCAAAAGATAGATGGTTATCATTGTTCTCCAAATCAATAATAGATATTTTTGTTTTGAAAAAGTTCAGACTTTTTTGTATTGGTCTCTTGCTGTGTATTTTTTAGAAAGCAAATATTTTATGAAGTATAGATCATTGAATATGCTTTTCCAATGTGTTGTTCACGTTGAGTAGGTTCAGTCATGAGGAATTGAGCATTCACTTCTAAAAGTGTCTTCTTGGTTGGTTGGCTCAATTATTTATGTTACGTTTGTCATTCTATGCACTTGGTGGTGGAGAAGCTCCAATTTTAGACCACATTGAATATGGGGGCTATGCTTTTGTAGGCATAGCTCTTTCTGTTTTGACACAGATTCTATGGAGTTATTCATATTATGTCGTGATGCCATGGATGTGTCTTTGCATGGGAATTTAAGTAAATAAATGGAATACATATCGAGAATGAAACCCTGGTGGATAGTTTAGTATCCATCTAGTTTAGTTTTGCATGTGTTTAGTGTTACTTATAATCATTACAAAGATGAAATTTAATGCTTTTCTATACAACAATTTAACTTCGAGACTTGTGATCAAAACCACACACAAAACAATGACAATCCATATTCTATTTGACGGACGTATAATGTAGAATGGGTTATTTTGCATGGGTTGATATGTGATTTTAAGTTCAGTAAAATAAATACTCACATAAATTCCCAAAGAATCAATTACTTCAGTAGCTTCTTTAAGAAAACAATAACATCTCAAAGATTTACTAGTGGTTTATAACATTCATTATAATAAAATGTTCTTTTGTTGAAAAGAACATTGCAGTCCAAAGGGAAGACTCCTAATTTACCCGAACTTAAACTTGCTCTAGGTTTTACAATCCTAAAGGCAGGGAATATGCAACATTGCTGCTATGCCTTGTTTTTAGTGTTGGAATTTACCTTTTGAAGATTCATTTAATATATTATTAAATCTTATGCTTTACAATTTCTTATCTTCATAAATTTCAATCACTATCTAGAAAACAATAGATAGAGACATGTCTCTCATCCTCATAAGTAGTGAAAGCTTCAATTCTTCCACTATTCCACATACCACGAGATGATTCAATAGAGACATATCTCTCATCCTTAGAAGTAGTGAAAGCTTTCACATACCATGAGATGATTCAATCTTAGACCTTGCCTCTTGAGCAATGTGCTCAACACCTAATTTTTCTTCTTCTTTTTTTTCACTATCCTTAAACATTATAATGCCCATCCATTACATTAGATCAAACAATATAAGGGAACTAGTACTAAGGCTAGAGTGCATCATTTGACATGAGTTAATCAGATATTTATATATGTTTCTGCCACATACAAAGTGCATCATTGAATGAAATTTCTTGACAAAATAGGACAAGCAACATGCGAAACAGAAACAGAAGACTTTCTACACTAAATTGAACCAAGTCACTTGAATAATTGAAGGCTAACTACTTGTACCAACATAACCTTCCATTAGGGAATTCGATCTCGTTTTTGGTGTTGGAACCAAAGTTTATGCAGGTTCATCACACTTAGGGATCTTTTGCAGACAGTTAGTCAAAAGTTCACATTCAACTATATGCTTGATTGAGTGGTCGGTTTATTAGTTGCCTGGATGGTTGACAGGGAAGCCGATTATATGGTCATCCCAATTAGAACAACTAACTAATCAATGTGATATTGTATTCTTTAAGGAAATGGTTAGAATCGGTGATCCTCATTTCTAGACTAGATCACCTTCAATTCAAAGAAATTTGTTAAATTTGGAGACTATAAAATAAAGACTCCATGGGTTGTGTTGACATGGTTATTTTGTGAGATAATTGAGCATTGTGATGTTCTAATCATAATGTGTTGTTCTTAACTATTGTAAACGGTGTCTCTTGACATCCCCACTCTTCTTGAAATATCTTTATTTCTTCTTTTAATTTATGTTATATGTCCTAATGTTGAAAGGTGTTTCTTCAACATGGTATCAAAGGCTATTTAGATCACAAAAATGGGATATATAAGTTTTGTGACTCTCTCAAGCATGATTATGGATTAAGTACACTCATTTCTAAGATCAACAACTAAAGTCAAATTTGGCATGAACGACTTAGACATCTAAATTTTCAAAATTTGAAAATGATAGTAATAGAGAATATGGTTATTGGTCTCCCAAAGATTGTTCCATCTGATGGAGCTGGTACAAAATGCATGCTTGGAAAACATCATCATGCATATTTTGATTTTGAGAAAGCATGGCGAGCACATGAGCAACTAGAACTTATTCAAAATTATTTATGTTGCATGAACAAACCCTCATTAGTAGGTGCAAAGTAAATTTTAACCCTTATTGATGATCTAAATAGGTTTATATGGGTCTATTTCTTGAAAAATAAGATTCATGTCTTTGAAAGATTCAAGAAATTTAGGGCATTGGCTGAAAAGCAATATGGTCCACCTATTAAAAGCTTGAGATCAGACAATGGTGGAGAGTTCATGAGTTTATAGTTTGAAGAATAAATATTGTAAAATAGTATCTATTGGAGGATATATATCTCTCACATGGTCTAGATTGACATTAGTGGCCATCCACCTTATACACTGGCTCAAAACATAGTTTTCCATTTTAGCAGTTTTTTATGGAAAAGCAATATGGTCCACCTATTAAAAGCTTGAGATCAGACAATGGTGGAGAGTTCATGAGTTTATAGTTTGAAGAATAAATATTGTAAAATAGTATCTATTGGAGGATATATATCTCTCACATGGTCTAGATTGACATTAGTGGCCATCCACCTTATCCACTGGCTCAAAACATAGTTTTCCATTTTAGCAGTTTTTTATGGTTCTTTGGGTCCTAAACTTTTAGGGTTTTTTTGAGGCCCTAAACGATGTGTTTTTTGGTACATGAATGTTTAGTATATAGATAAAAGTATGTATCAAGCCATTTTGATTGTGTACTTCTCTTCTATATGATTTTGATGAGCTACCAAGTTCCCCAAATGAATATCCTATGCAAAAGTTATGCCCCCAGAAAGTTGACATATCAATTAACCACAATAGGGCCCACAAACCTTTTATCATTTCATCTTTTAGTGTTAGGGTTTTATAATTGATGCTTTATGTAAAAATAAAAATTTTCATCATTGTAAAATGACTTCTTGTGAATGCGTGTAGCTGTCACATCTCTTCTCACATATAAGCCGCCACCATCCTAGCAAGCTCATTTTACTCTACATTTGTTACAATTATGGTTTTTTATTCATTAATAGAAATTGAGCATTAATGTATATTTGTGTTTTGGTCGTATTTTTGTTTTTAATTTTGTTCCCTCATAAATTAATATCATCAAAACCCTCAACAGAATGGAGTGGAAAAGAGGAAGAATAGGAGATTGGTAGAAATGGCTTGATGTCTACTGTAAGCCAACGAGATTCTGACAATTTTATTGGCATAAGTTGTTTATTGATAAAATTATCTCATGAATAATGTTATGAAAAGAGCTATAATTGATGTTCCTCTATTCAATATGTGGTGAGGAATAGTGTGTCGGACACCTTAAAACCTTTGGATGTATTTCTTGGGCACATATCAATGATAATTATATAAATAAATTGGATGAAAAGATTCATACTTGCATCATGATTGGATATTCTAATGAATCAAAATACTATTGAATGTTTGACATTGTCAAAAAACAAATCATATTGAGCAAGAATGATCCAGATGGATATCTGTGTCCATCCACCTATTCCACCTGGCTCAAAACCATTGTCCATTGTGGTAGTTTCCTAGTTATTTTTTTAGAGTTTTTTGGGTCCTAAACTTTCGAAGTCGTTTTGAGGCCCTAAACGATGTCTTTTGGCAATTTTGGGTCCAGATGGTTTCACATTAACATTTATTTGTCTGGTGGAGAGTTTTAAAGCTTACATATACCTTTTCAACAAGCTATCGAACTCCCAAATCGGAGATTGTATGCGAAAGTTATGACCCCGTGAAGTTGACTATTCAACTTACCACCTTGGGGCTGCAAACTTTAGGACAGTTCATCTTCTAGGGTTATGTTTCAGACTTTTAGGGTTCTCAACCTCATCCTTATTATAAATAGGCCCCTTTGGCCTCATTTTTTATTGAGCTTGGCACAAATGAGCGAAGCAGGCACATCTCTTCCGAGAGATAGCTACCACCATTCTAGTAATTGTATTAAAATCGGTTCTATTTCCGCCATTTAATAGAATATGTGTTTATTGTATCTCTATTATCTTTGCAAAATTTTTGTGTTTATGATGCTATATCTGTTATTTCATTTCATTCTCACATAAATCCGGATTAGTGGTATCAGAGCAATCTGCTCTTTGATTGTTTCTTGACGCATGTCCCCGATGAGGTCAGGATATAGAGAGTTTGGTCTCGAACTAGTTTCACTTGATCACTCTCGCTGCCCCAAATGGCCTCCCATGGCAGAAGAAAAGAGAGACAGAGGAGCAAGAGATCCTATCAAGTCGCTGCTTGAGGAATCCCTCGAGCGACAGAGGAACTAGATGATGGATAGTTTCGCCCAAATACTTCTGTGAATGCTAGCAATGGTGAATTCACCTTCAACGAGCAAGTGTTTTGGAGATGAAACCCCATTCAAGCTACAAGTTAACTTTGATATTACTTTATATGAAAGAAAAATTGATGTTGATGCCCTAGATAATTGGTTTAATTTTCTAGAAGGGTATTTCTCTGTCCACAATTTCTTCGACAGGGAAAAGATAAGCTTTTCTCTCCTTAAGGTAGTCCCCGATGTCCAAAACTAGTGGGGTACTTATTGGGAGCAAAACTCATCAGACGAGTCAGGAATGTTTGAGATAAATCCCACTTGGGCTGTCACATACCCCAAATTGCAATAACATTTTACGTTTAAGAAACATTATATTTTATTTTTTTATTGTAAAGTTTGTGATTAATTGACCAAGTTGGGTCAAGGATGATTGTAATTAATTGTGCTGAATATTTTACTAGTTAATAAATAAAAGATGAGACAAATAGCTTAAGGAGGTTGTTGAATGAGTGTCTACTGGTCACTAGGTGGAATAGACTGGCGTGAGAGCAAATTGACACATCGTAGCATCCTCAACCACTTCTAGCTGTTGCAAGAGGCAACTTCCTTATTTTTGTAGTCATGTTCCCAAAGAAAGTGGAACAAGAGAAGGTGGCTCATTAAGTGAAAAACTGACCAAAATACTTAGGCATGCTTATAATTACCCATCGAATTTAGCAGGGGGTTGTTCAATATTTACTTGTGAAATTTCTGAAGTGAAAAGTGTGCATAGGATATTTGATGGAGTGGAAAGGAAGAAGTGGTCTGAGTGTAAAAGTTGTTTTACAGAACTAGTGCAGCTGATTTGCTGAATTCTTTACTGCAGAAGGTAGAAGTATTACTATTGAATACTTCTGTGGAGTTGCGGAATTTTAATATCCCATCCTCTCACCCAGTGCTTTCAACCAGGTGGACTAGTGGATAGGCTTAGCGGTCCTAAGACAACAGCTATGCTATCTTCAGGAGCTGGTGGGGTGGAACGAGATTCTTAGGTTGTTTGTCTCATATACAATTATCCAGGTTCTAAGTTGTTATGGTTATTATCTTTAAATTGATCTTTTTGAAGGAATTTATGCATGTTTAAAAGTTTTCTCAAAAGTATTATTGTTTTCTTTTGTTAGGAATATATTTATATCTTAACATTTTATCAGTAGAACAATATTACTCTTTATTCAGAATCTTTCATAGTAAAACTTGGTACACTATCTAGAAACAACATCATATGTTCTTATATAGTTTTATTATAGTATTATGGTTGTTGAAAAATTAGTATTGCCTTAATTCTTCTCTATACACCTGCATAAATAGAAATAAGTTACAAAAATAGATACACGTTACAAAAATACATATAAGTTACAGAAATAGATACACGTTACAAAAATAAATAGATGCACGTTACAAAAATAAATATAAGTTACAAAAATAGATACAAGTTATAGAAATAGACATACGTTACATAAATATATATAATGTGCAGAAATATATATATATATATATATATGCTGTAAAAATATATTTAAGTTAAAGAATAACTAATAGTCTGTAAAAAATTATATTTAAGTTACAAAATAACTAATAGTTTGCAGAAATTTATATTTAAGTTACATAATAAGTAAAAAGATAAAAAATAAGTGTTAGTACTGTTAAACTAAACAATGAATAGTTTATAATAAATCTCATTCTTTTTATTTTTAACCCAAAAACACTTGAAGAACGCACTTCTTCTTAAGTTATTAATTTATAATATATTTACGATTTCTAAACCAAAGATTGTCTTTGTTTTACAAGAATGGTTATTAAAGGTTAAGGTTCAAAACCCATGAGGTAAATTATTGTTAATAATTTACTCTTTATCCATTTTTATAGCCCAAATGATTTTTACTTCTACCAAACTCACACAGCCAAGATGTCATTTTCGTTTACAAACGAATTAGGGTAAAATACATGTAAATAATTATTCATATAAAGATTTACAACTGTAAAGCTTTATGTATTTCTAAAAGAAATATTAATTAAAGTTTTCCACAGTATAGTTTTAAGGAACATATAACCATAGTAATTAACACAATTTTATCATTTAAAGGTCAAGAGTTCTAAACCCATAAGGGTAAATCTCTTAGAGAAAGTTTTTTTTTAACTAACACATTTAGGATTTTCTTTTAAAATACCAAATTACAAATTAACTCTGTGAAAATGTTTGAGTAAACAAAAGACAAATCCTATATTAAATCATTATACTTACCAGATCTAGGCTATAAGTCCAACATTATCCAGTTTTATCCATTTAAATATCTTTAGCAAAATATCCTTTCTTTTATAGGAAAAAAAATGATTTAAACCCTAACCACTGGAAGGTTTAATATTAAAAACATTTATTTTCTTAAGCAAAAATTTACAGAGGTTTTATATCCTCAAACGTATTTCATGGCTGAGCAAGTAAAAGGACGAGAAAGTTTTCAAACAAGATTTTACATTATGTAAAACTATTTTTAAAACCCTCTCGCCTATTTTAATAAATAGTAATTTAACTTGGTAGTGGCCTATAACCCTTTCTCCAAGCGATAGTAAATAAAGTGAAGGCCTCATGGCCGCTTTCCTATTTATAAAAACCCTGGAACACTAATAATTTACCCTCATGTTTAAATTACCAAATCCATAGCTTTTTGGGTAAAACCCTAAAGGTTACCATGGCCATATGGCCTCCATTACTAATCCTAAACTAAACAACACATTTTCCATAAGTATTTTAAACCCCACTGTAATAATCCACAAAAAAACACTTCGGCAACATTGCAGAAACATTCATGGTGAAGGATACCTCAGGTTGAAACCGAGGCTTACCTGAGCTTTCATGCCCACAACCTTAAAGCTCAAGAAAATGCCTTAAACATTCACATGTATCTTCTTCACCTAACATAAAAAAACCACGGCTTAGAACTGTCAAAATTGAGCTTGGTTTAAATAAATAAAAGAAAATAAAAAGCTGGAGGATTCGTTTGACTTACCAGTTTGTGCTTGGAGCTCACAGAAAATGACGTCGACAAAGAACCCAAGAAGTAACCTGCTAAGTGAACACTGTTTATAATGATAAGCTTGAAGAACATGTTAATGGCAAAGAACCAAGGTTCAAGCCTAAGTGACAACTGTTGCTAAGTAGTCAAGAAGCCCGAGGGACTGTCGACTGCTCTCATTTTCCAACAGTAAACACAAATTGAAACAAACGAATTTTTAGGGTATGGATTTGAATGTCACGCTTAGGGTTCATTACCAAAACCCTTATTGAAACGAATTTCCACGACGTGGAATCCATTATCTTCGAAATATTCTCTTGGTTTGATATAGTTGAACCTGCGATACATGGTGAAGGCAATATTATTATATTGTTAAAAATAAACATTTATATGAGATGCACAAAATCTATGCTTAGGTTAGTATATATATGCTAGGCCTAGAATATATATGCTTAGATTGATGTATATGTTAGGCATGGAATATATGCTTAGGATAGTAC
The DNA here is from genome assembly GCA_001517045.1 of Pseudotsuga menziesii. Lineage (NCBI taxonomy): Eukaryota > Viridiplantae > Streptophyta > Pinopsida > Pinales > Pinaceae > Pseudotsuga > Pseudotsuga menziesii. Next base: position 233,187 of record LPNX011029837.1, read on the forward strand.
ACATTTTATTCTTTGAATACGCCTAAGTTAGTTTTTATAACATGCATTGTTATATATGCGTAGGTTAGTTTATGTTTTTATGTTTTGAAAAGTATACTTAGGTTGGTGTAAACAATATACATCAAATATTTATATATATGTTAGTATATTGGCTATGCTTCAAACATATATATGCCTAAGTTAGTTTGTTATAGTTAGTTTCTAACTGTTTTCTTTAGTAATATTAATCTTTTATTCTAGGGTAAGGTTTAGGATTTACTTGGTAAGTGCTTCAGTATAAAACATTGTGCATGTAATCTAGTATTACATCAACTAAACGAATGTTAAAGATTATATACAATCAATCAAATAAGTTCATCTATTAGAACTATTGAGCATCACTACTAACTCTATTTTTCTACCTAGGTGGAGTAAGCCTTATTGTAGGCCTAGGAACGCTTATACTTACATAATTGATACATTAAATAGATTTCAAGAATATTTCTAGCTTACTCATTTGGTCTTTCGAGATTTAAATTTTTACACTGTAACCTGGAAGTAAATTTTTACCTGTAAGTCCTGTACAATCATTGAATCTGCGTTACCTTTGAAAAAGATAAGGAAGCCTCGGGCTAACCTCAAAGCCCCCTTCAGTAAGAAAATAGAAACAACCATTAGAAACATACACATGCTCACAAACAAATCATTGTTATTATTTCAACTTTTTGAAACTCTTAAACTTTGTCAAACTTTTATTAAAAACTGAAAATCAATATAGATTGAAATACGGTTAGTAACAGGTAACCTACAAGTTAGTAACTAAAAATCTGCAGCCTGTTAGTTATAGTTAACAAAAGGAAGTTAACTACTAAGTTCTCTTAATATTTTTTCTTGTAATTCCATCTGTTAATTAGACTAAAAGTTAATCATTAAACTAGCATTCTGGTTACGAGTTAGCATTTATTATTACACAGGAAAAATTTAAATTTTTGTAAATTTTGGGGATGTTACATATGGTATCAGAGCACACGTTCAGACACTAGACCTGAAGTGGCTCAACTCACATAAACAAACAGTAACTAGAATTCATGCATACTGATTTATTATTTCTAAAATGTTGTTGTACAAATTTTTTTTTTCTGAACTAGAATTGCAGGTATGGAAGGACTTGAAGAGTATGCAAATGAATGGTCCCCATTAAATGAACAAAGTAATTCTAGAAAAGAACTTGTTAAGGAAGAAATAACTAATAATTCATCGAAACTGCTACAAACCGTTAAGGAATTAAAAACTAAAATGGAAGCAGTTAAGAAAGAGAATGAAAGAACTCTAAGAGATCAAGAGGAGCTGAACCAAATATTATTGGAAAAATTTTAGAATGAAGGGGAAGATAAACAGATAGAATCTGATAATACATCCTACCAAAATAAAAGTAAAAATTCTAAACACTCTAAAATTGAAGGTAGTTCTTCCTCCGAAATTTATGTTGACTCGCATAGGAAGAATCACTAGTATTCTAGTGACATCAGTGAGGATAATTATCATTCTAGAAAAATAAAGTATAAGCCCTGTGAGGATATTTTTGGAGAATTTAAAAAGATTAAGCCCCTAACTTTCAACGGTGAAATAGAGAAAGGAGAGGAAGCCGAAACATGGCTGTCTGGAATGAAAAAATAATTTCAAATTTAGAATTACTCCAATCAGTTAAAATCTAGAATGGCAATATATAACTTAATAGGAAAAGTAGACATCTGGTGCGAGGACATAAAACGAGTAAAAGACATAAAGGAAAAGAATATAAACTGGAGTACCTTTCAAGAAAATACTTTAAAAATAAGTTTCTGTTGGAGTAGTATTATGAAGAGCGAGCTAAAGAGTTCTATGATCTGAATTTGAGAACTATGAATATGAAGAAACTAAAAAGTAAATTTTTAAGTTTACTACGTTATGTTCCGTATATTGTTGATGAAAAACCCAAGGTGATGCGGTTTATGAGCTATTGAAATTTTCATAGTAAGGACAAAATTGAATATGATAATCCCAAAACCCTTGAATAGGCCATGCGAAAAGCAAATTTATGCTATGAGCAAAACCGAAAAAGGGAGAACATGCCAATTTGGAAAACAAAAAGGCCTAATAATTTTGAACCAGGAAATGAAAGTTTCACACCTAATCGGAATTTTGGGAATAATAACTCACGCAATATTCCTAACAAAAATTTTCAAGGGAGTAATTCAAAAAGTAACCCACAGCAAAACCCTACTGTCATAAGAAATAAATAATTTACAAATAATCATAGCAACTATGCTAAACATAATGAATGTAAGGAACCGATAAAATGTTGGGAATGCCAGGGACCTCACTATGCATCAGTCTATCCTAACAGAAATAAGACCATCAACAACATTCTTAATGTGCATGAAGACTTAATAGTTTGTGATTTAGCGAGAGGGATTCCCAGAATCAATGCAACGTTGAAAAACAGACAGGCTGAATATCACACTTCCATGGTGGAAGTAGAAGGTATGCTGAACCATAAACATATTTCTATTTTTAATTGAGACAGGGGCTAGTCTAAGTTATGGCTCTCCCAGTTTAGTAGAGAAAAGTAAACTACTAGTAGAGAAATTTGCAAAATCATGGCTGGTTCAATTAGCTGTAGGAGCAAAAAGAAAGGTAATTGAGTTGTGAAAGATTATACATTATTTATGAATCAGTTTGAAACTTATGTAAAGTTAAATGTACTCCCGTTAGGCTCTTATGATGTGTTAATTGGGATGGACTGGTTAGAACAACATAGAGTAGTATTGAATTGTTTTGATAAAACCTTTACATGTGTAAATAATGAAGGAGAAACAGTAACAGTAAAATGAATTCCTAGAAAAACAACAATCAGAAAATGCAATACTCCCATCTCATGGAGTAACCCCATTGATAGGTTAATACTAAGATGTGATTTATTAAAGGAAATGGAATTAATCATGAAACAGGTACAAGGTAATTTAAAGGTTGCACAAGACAGACAAAAGAGTCAACCAGATCTTAAATGAAATCAGAAAGATCTCTAGGTGGGGAAACACATTTTCATAAAGCTGGTAAAACCTAAAAATAATTCTTTAAAGTTAGGAAGTTGTGCTAAGTTAGCACCTAGGTACTGAGGGCCTTCCGAAATATTGTCTAGAATTTGACAGGTGACATACCAATTAGCCTTACCACCAAATCTTAAAGTTCATAATGTTTTTCATATATTTGTTTTAAAAATATATGTACATGATGCTACTCATCTTATAAATTGGAATGATGTGCAAGTGGAACCCAAAGGTGATTTTCTGGTGGAACCGGATTGTATTCTCAACAAGGGGGAGAATACAATGGAAGCACCTTAGTCCAGATGAAACAACCTGAGAATTAGAGAGTCATATGCAGGAAACATATCCAATTCTATTCCAGGGAAGCTCTGAGGATGATGAATAAAATAACATCGAGGACGATGTTATACTTAAGGGGGTGTGTATGTCACATACACCAAATTGCAATAACATTTTATGTTTAAGAAAACATTATATTTTATTTTTTTATTGTAACGTTTGTGATTAATTAACCAAGTGGGGTCAAGGATGATTGTAATTAATTATGCTGAATATTTTATTAGTTAATAAATAAAATATGAGACAAGCAGCTTAAGGAGGCTATTGAATGAGTGTCTACCGGTCACTAGGTGGAATAGACTGGGGTGAGAGCAAATTGACACATGGCATCATCCTCAACCACTTCTAGCTGTTGCAGGAGGAAAATTCCCTATTTTTTTGGTCATGTTCCCTAAGAAAGCAGAACAAAAGCATGTGGCTCATTAAGTGAAAAACTGACCAAAATACCTAGGCATGCTTATAATTACCCATCGAATTCAGCAGGGGGCTGTTCGATATTTACTTGTGAAAAGTGTGAACAAGATATTCGATGGAGGGGAAAGGCAAAAGTGGTTTGAGTGTGAAAGTTGTATTATAGAACTAGTGCAATTGATTTGCTGAGTTCTTTACTGCAAAAGCCAGAAGTATTACTATTGAATACTTCCATGGAATTGCAAGAGTTTTATATCCCATCCTCTCACCCAGTTCTTTCAACCAGGTGGACCAGTGGACAAGCTCGAGGGTCTTAAGACAGCAACTAAGCTATCTTCAGAAATTGGTTGGGTGGAACGGGCTTCTTAGGCTGTTTGTATCCTCTACAATTATCCAGGTTCTAAGTTGTTCTGGTTATTTTCTTTAAATTTATCTTTCTAAAGGAATTTATGTATGTTCAAAAGTTTTCTCAAAAGTATTACTTTTTTCTTTCGTTAGGAATATATTTATGTTTTAACATTTTATCAGTAGAAGAATATTATTGTTTATCAAGAATATTTCATAGTAAAACTGTGTACACTATCTAGAAACAACATCATATGTTCTCATCTAGTTTTATTATAGTATTATGGTTGTTGAAAAATTAGTATTGCCCTAATTCTTCTCTATACATCTATAGAAATAGAAATAAGTTACACAAATAGATACACTTTACACAAATAGATATAAGTTACAGAAATAGACATAAGTTATAGAAATATATATAATCTGCAGAAATCTATATATATGCTGTAAAAATATATTTAAGTTGCAGAATAACTAATAGTCTCAAGAAATTTATATTTCAATTACATAATAAGTAAAAAGATAAAAAGAAGTGTTAGTACCGTCAAACTAAACAACGAATAGTTTATAGTAAATCTCATTCTTTTTATTTTTAACCCAAAAACACTTGAAGAACGCACTTCTTCTTAAGTTATTAATTTATAATATATTTATGATTTCTAAACCAAAGATTATCTTTGTTTTACAAGAACGTTTATTAAAGGTTAAGGTTCAAAACCCATGAGATAAATTATTGTTAATAATTTACTCTTTATCCATTTTTACAGCCCAAAGGCTTTTTACTTCTACCAAACTCACACAGCGAAGAGGTCATTTTCGTTTACAAATGAATTAGGGTAAAATCAATGTAAATAATTATTCATATAAATATTTACAACCGTAAAACTTTATATATTTCCAAAAGAAATATTAATTAATATTTTCCACAGTATAGTTCTAAGCAATATATAACCATATTAATTAACACAGTTTCCTCATTTAAATGTTAAGAATTCTAAACCCATAAGGGTAAATCTCTTACAAAAAGTTTTTTTTAACTAACACATTTAGGATTTTCTTCTAAAACACCAAATTAAAAATTAACTCTGTGAAATTTTTTGAGTAAACAAAAGAAAAATCCTATCTTAAACCATTATACTTATCATGACGAGGCTATAAGTCCAGCATTATCAAGTTTTATCCATTTAAATATCTTCAGTGAAGTATCCTTTCTTTTATAGGAAACAAAATGATTTAAACCCTAACCAGATTCTCCACATTAATAAAAAGCAGGTTTATTTCAAAACTGAGATAATACATAAAATCATGGAAGGTTTAATATTAAAAATATTTATTGCCGTAAGCAAAAATTTACAGAGGTTATATATCCTCAAATGCATTTCAGTGGCTGAGCAAGTAAAAGGCTGAGTAAGTTTTCAAACAAGATTTTACTGTATGTAGAACTATTTTTAAAATCCTCTCGCTTATTTTAATAAATAGTAATTTAACTTGGCAGTGGCCTACGATCCTTTTTTCAAGCGATAATAATAAAGTGAAGGCCTCATGGCCACTTTCCTGTTTATAAAAACCCTGGAACAATAATAATTTACCCTCATCTTTAAATTACAAAAGCGATAGCTTTTTGGGTAAAACCCTAAGGGTTACCATGGCCATACGACCTACATTACTAATCCTAAACTAAACATCAAAATTTAAATAAAATTTTAAACCCCACCGTAATGATCCACATAAAAACACTTTGGAAACATTGCAGAAACATTCACGGCGAAGGATATCTCAGGTTGAAACCGAGGCTTACCCAAGCTTTCATGCCTGCAACCTTAAAGCTCAAGAAAATGCCTTAAACGTTCGCATGTACCTTCTTCACCTAACATAAAACAACCACAACTTAGAACTGTCAAAATTGAGCTGGTTTAAATAAATAAAAGAAAATCAAAAGCTGGAGGATTCATTTAACTTACCAGTTTGTGCTTGGAGCTCACAGAAAACGACGTTGGCAAAGAACCCAAGAAGTAACCTGCTAAGTGATAATTGTTTATAATTTTAAGCTTGAAGAACATGTTAATGGAAAAGAACCAAGGTTCAAGCCTAAGTGACAACTGTTGCTAAGTAGCCGAGAAGGCCAAGGGCTTGTCGACCGCTCTCATGTTCCTACTTGTCTCTAACGTTCCTATATGGAAGCATTGACATTTTCAAGGCATTCATCTCTTGCATATTAACCTCATACTAATAAGAAATGCACCTATGCTTCAAATTAGTTGCTTGATGACTAAATTTTCATATATTTAAGTGAAATCTTTGGCTCACTATTTATATGTTGTGGCTGACATTTAATGTGTAAAAGTAACTTCATTTTCCTTAATGAGCAAGTTAATCTTTTATTTGATCATATTATGTTGCCATTCCTTTATATGATGTTTGCTAACCTTTGGTATATAAGAGTTTTCATTTATGTATGAACAATTTTGTTTTATGATCTTTATATGATTTAATCTTGAAAGTTCTTGTGCAGATAAGTTCTCTGTTTAGGCTTTCACCTTATTCCAGGAATAATGAAGCACCATATTCTACTGTTAAAGTCATGATGTTCATCTATATGATATTATTTTTGATGTATAGACCATTGGAGTCTTGTTTCTTTGATGTTTGAGGTCTTCTACATATATTTATATTGCACCCTGATTGAAAGAATGTCTGCTATCTACATGTGTATTGGCGATCTGGGTTTTTTTGTACATTATTGTGGTGTTCTTAGCCACATGTTCTATTGTATCGACCGTTAGAAGGTATCTGTGTATTGGTGTGGATGTTATATCAGATTTCTTCAGCTATCATGTATGGTTGTGATGATTTTTGTGGTGATCTGGGCATCTTGCGATTGGATTCCATCACATGTTCTCGGCATTTTATTGTTGGGTCTTTCATTATACAACCTAGTTCATGTGCACTTTCATGATTCAGTGAGAAGGAGTTGTTCATCATCAAATTCCATCACCTGAAGTGTTCTTCTTATTTGCAGCTTTAGTTCTTCTAGAAGTTGTCACCAAGGGGGAGTAGTAATGACTCTTTCCTTCCTTAGTGTTAGTGTGGGCCCTTCTCCCAACCATTATTAAGGGGGAGTGTTGGAATGTATTATATTCCTTGGAAGGAAATAATGCCTTTGTATTATGTCAGAAGTTGTCTACAATCTTATGTAAACTTGAAATATAGTAACCAAAAGGTTGAAGAAGAGTAGGAGGCACAAGCTCTGTTCTAGAAGAGTTGTAGCTTATCTTCCCCAATATCTATTTCTTCATAATATTCAGTGAAGGAAAGTAGGCCGGAAGACATGGGGAGCACTTCCTTGGATAAATTGGCTTCCATTTTATTATGTTCTATAAAGACATGATGAAAGTCTAATGTGAGAAAGAAGGCTTTAGTCCCACAATCTTGTCACATCAACCATCTAGATAGAGGGCAGAGAGAGTTTCCTTATCATTTTCCCAATTTATAATGACAAATGAGTCCCCATACACATGGAAAGAGGGGATTCCAATATCTTTTGCAAAATGCAGTAAATCCCAAAGAGCCAATAATTTCGCTCGGGTGTTGGTGCCAATTCCACAACTCATCTTGATGCAAAAAAGTTTGATTGGATGATCAACAAAAAGATACCAGCTCCTCCAATATTACTTGTTGTAGCCCCATCGAAAAACCCCGACGAATGAGTTAAAACTAGAGAAATACCATTGATCTTGTGCTTAGTTTGCCTTTTACAGTCCACAGGATAGGTGTCAACCTAATCCATGATTTTGTAGCAGAGAGGGATCAATTCAGGTGGCTTATCTTCGAATAAGAAATAGTTTCGAGAGATCCACAAGTTCCAGATGAATAATAAGGGAAGATAGAGGCATTCCCTTTCCGTTTTGAACCAATTTTCTAAGTTGACCAGGAAGGATGAATCATTCCAAACCAGAAAGCAATTGTATTTTCTGCATAAAATGTTGATAATTTCCCGAGCAAAGGAGCATCCAACAAAGAGATGATTCACATATTATTCACTAGTTATGCATAGGAAACATCTGTTAGGCCCAACCCATCCTTTTTTCATTAGATTATCCCAAGTATTTATGCGATTTTCAATTCAAATCCACGTAAAACATTTTACTTTTAAAGGCACATTACAACACCATAAGAGGTAATGAGATCTAACAAGAGATAGAGGCATTAAGGTTGAAACAATGAGATCATATGCCATACTGGAAGAGACAATTCTAGTTACCTTGTTGTGCATCCATAATAAGGATTCATTAACATCCTTTAATCTGATACCTCCATGTGTCAGACCTTTTACAAAATCTTTCCATTGATCCTTCCAACTACCTCCTAAATTCAAGTCTACTGCAGATAACCAGTAAGACTGCATATTTGACCCCTCTTCCAAATTTCGAGCCTGTTTGAGTGTTGTAATGCCATAATAGAAAAGACAATATCAAAGGCCCTCAGAGAGCACATAAGAGGAGTTCAAAACTGCCTACTATAGGGTCGAATCCTAGCCTAATTATTTTACCATCATCAACCTTCCAACTCAATTCCATGGTGATCTAGGATAGTGTTCTTATAAATCCATTCAAGAAGTAAGAAGAACCTTGAACATGAAAGCATTGTTTGCGCGGCCAGTCATCGACAAATAATTTTTTAAGATATTTATGGCCAATGATATGGCTCAAAGTTCCATTACCATTTAATACCGTCCATAAACTTTTCATTCTGAGAGACATACCGAACCAACCCAAGTTTTTTATCTTCTATCCACCATATTCATGGGGTTTGGAGATAGTGTTCCAATCAACCAAGTGCATCTTATGTTTTCCACCTGTGTTGCCCCAAAGAAACATAAAAATGCAACATATGATACAATTGAGTACGCATTTGGGTATATGAGCTAAGGCAAACCAATTGACTGCTAACACTGAAAGAACAGACCTGACAAGAATCAGCCTTCCACCAAGGGATAGCATTCTGTAAGCCCAATTACTGGTTCTTTTTTCAAAACTTTTTGTGATCCATCTCTAGTCGTTGGTGCAATAGTCTAGGAGTTTAAGATGGTACCCAAGGTATTTGAATCCTGCAGATAGGGGTTCCATTTTGTAGGGAAGGATGGAGGCAATGAGGTCCCTTGTTTCCACATCCACTTCATTGTACAGGAAGGAAGACTTCTCAAGACTAATTATCATACTTGTAGCTGAACAAAAGAGATTTAGTACATCTTTATAAGCCTTCCATTCTTCTAGTATCCCCAACCCAAATAGAATAACATCATCAACAAAGAGCAAGTGTGTTATGGAAAGGCTTGAAGAGACTTTGATCCCTTTGATATTTTCTTTCCTCTGTGCATCAATAATGATAACACTTAGACTTTGAATAACAAGTATGAAGAGGAGATGGGAAATGGGGCATCCCTGTCGAATGTCTCGAGAAGCTCAGAATAAATTTGATGGGGTGCCATTGACTAGGATTGAGAAATTTGAGGAGCAAACAAAACCCTTGATCCAGTTCACCCCATCAACATGTATACCAATTTGGAGAAGAACGAGCCTTAATAAAGTCCAATTAACTTGATCAAATGATTTGATAAGGTCCAACTTGAGTACCATTACTTGTAAATTTGTCAACTTGATGGTGTGCAGGATTTCCCGAGTGATTCCCACAGGTTCAATGATATGTCTGTTTTTAGGAATCCATACTGTTGGGATGAGATGGCCTAATCCAAGAAAGGCTTCAGGAAAATAGCTACAATTTTATATATGAGCTTATAAATAAAATTGCAGAGTGAGATAGGTTAGAAGTCAGCAAAGGTTTGAGGCTTTTCGCACTTGGGGATGAGAGTGAGAAAAGTGGAATCAATGGAATTAATGACCTTTCCTTCAATCTGAGACTATTCTATAGCCCTAAGAAGGTTTAAAACCACCAAGTCGGAGAACCAGAGAAAGAACTCCACCGTCCATCCACCTGGTCTAAGGATCTTATCCTTTTTTAATCCTTTTAATGCTCCTTCAACTTCTGAAAGAGAGATCTCTGAGAGGAAGGTACCAAGTTCATCCTCGTGTACATAGGAGGGAAAGAGATTTATGAATTTGAGTTGATCAACAATGCTAGTACTTCCATCATCTTTGAAAAGCTTCGAGAAGTGTTTTTCACCTAGTAGTTTGAGATGAGCCTCATCTTCCACCAGTTCACCTCCCTGATTCTAAAGAACCCAAATATTTTTAGAATTCCTTCTTGCAGAAGAAAAATTGTGGAAGAATTTTGTGTTGGAATCTCCTTCACTAATCCAATTCACTCTTCTTTTAAGCTTCCAAGTCAAGACTTCATGAGACAGGTAACTTTCCTTTCTTCTTTTAAGAGATGATAGTTTTGCAACTTCACATTCATAAAGTATACCAGAGGGTCAAGAAGTAAGGAGATACTGGATCTCCAAGTCAATTTCAGTAACCTCTTTAGCCCGAAGGTGCAATTTCTTTTTTTCCCAATATTTTACTACACTTTTGAGCCTTTTGAGATTGTGATTGAGAACATACATGTGATCAAGAATCAAAAGAGAGGTATAAGAGGCCCAAGAATTGTTTACAATGGTGGGAAAATCCTTCTCCAACAGCCATTCCCTATTGAACTTAAAAGGGTAGAGGTGTGAGGAAGACAGAACATCCCATTTCAGGTATACATGGTAGTGATCAGGGATCACAGAGGGAAGGGTCCAAGTTCTGAAGCAGTTGAGGATAGGGAGAAGACAAATTGTGGCTAAAAAACTATCCAATCTTTTGTTGATTCCCTCAAGTCCAACACACCCATTTCTCCATGTAGGGACAGGGGAGTGAGGGGCCAGATCCACCATATTGGCATTTCCCAGCAGTTGAGAGAAGAAGGGAGCCAACATATCATTTCCCCATATTTCAACATCAGAGAGAGTGAAATTTAGATCTTCAGCAAGTAAGAGATTAGGTAGATCAAAAATTCCCCTAGCCAAAACATTGTTCCAAAAAAATCCCTGTTTGAGTAAGGGCCATAGCAGTTAAGGATAAAGAGCTTGGAACTAAGGCCTTTGAACTTGGCTTTAACCAGGATACCCACGTAGGAGACAAAGAATTTACTATGGGAAAGAAGAGGATTCCAGCCAGTTAAGAGGCCCCTAGAGAAGCCTGACGAATCAATGGCACAAAACTCCCAGCCAGGCTTGATCTTGGAAAAAAGATGAAGAGCATGGTAGTGGTCACACATTGTTTCTTGAATGAGGATCATATAAAGATTTATTAACAAAAATAAAGATCAAAAGGGCCTTTTTTTTGGTAAGCCCCCTAAAACCACAAATGTTCATGGTGAGAATATTCTTGGGGAACCAGTCCCAGGAGGTCACAATGCTCTAAGCGTCTGAAGGGAAGACAAACTGACGGAGGTCAAGGGAGCTCTGGAAGCTGCCGTAATTCTAACAAAAAGGGGGGTATAAAGACCAATGGTCCCCAAATCCCTTGGAGGATTGGAATGAGGTTTGGATTTCCTGGACTTACGGATGGTAACATTTTCAAATCTAATGGAGTCCAGGGGAAAAGTGGAAGGAGAGAGGGGGTGCTAGTCAGAGAAGGTGGAGAGGGATTTGAGAAGTGAGGGGTCCATAAAGGAAGGAGAGTCTCTAGGAATTACCGATGAAGGTTTAACAAGTTTGGGTGAGGCTCTCGTAAGGGGAGGAAAGTCCTCAAAGGTGAAAGGAGGTGGATCCTCATAAGTGGACAAGGGGGACGAAGTGGAGGGAGAAGATATAGGTAATGTGGTTACAAGAAAAGGAATCGAAGAAGGAGCAAGCTGAGGGATAGAAGATCTCTTCAAAATGGTACAACCCTTAAGTGTGTCCATAGATCTAGCAGGGAGAGACAATTTGGAGCAATTTTTAACATATTCAATGTACAAAAGTTCACCTTTTGTAAAATCATCATACAGTGTAGGGGGCGAGGAGCCATACATACCTGCAAATGACAGATCTGCAATGTGTTATGTATTGAAAGAATCTATAGGGGGTGAGTGCGAAGAGATATCACTCGAGTCAAAACCCTTGGATTGAGGCAAGCCGTGTAGTAGGGAGGTGTAAGAGTTCCTGAGGTGAAAAGTGTCGTGACAATAGTTGCATCTGAAGGGCACATTTAAGTAGTCCAATCTTTAGCATATGACCTTATCATTACAGACAATGTCAATCTTTGTGAGCAAGCCTTTAGAGACATCCAACTCAACTAATACCCTGGCCATGTGTTTGTCAAAAATATGATGAAAGTACTTCTCCACAGCAATGAAGCGTCCAAGGGAATTTGTGAGACCAGTCAAGAAGTACTTATTCCACAACGGGAAGGGAAGGGATGAAAAAAGGACCCAAAGGTGACGTTTGACCACCCTCTCTCGAAGATGGTCAAAGCTGGTGTGCCAGGGACTCAAAACCATAGATCCTTTCTATATGGTCCACAAAGAGCCCAGAATGAGAGAAGCATACTTTTCCTTAAGGAATACAAAAACCAACCATTTATTTGCCAACAAACTGATAGTAGGAATATAATCAAGAAGTGGCTTCCAGTGGAGAGTATCCCACTCAATCCACTCATCTTTGTTCATCATCACATCCCTGCCAGGAGCATATCTACGCTTTGTTTCAAGATCCTTCACCACTTTGGATTTCCTGTGGGAATGGTAGGAGGAGTTGGCTCAAGTTTGATTTATACCCGTGACTCCTTGCGAAGAAATAGAAAAACCAAGTGAGGTGGAACCCATGTCTAGGGTCCAGGAAAGAGACCAGGGGAGACAAGCCCATGACCGTGGAGCACAACTACCAAGAAACCAGAGAGACCTCCCAAGAAAAACTGAAAGTGTATAGGCTCCACAAGAATCGAATGGGAAACCAAGGAACCCCGAAAAACCAAAACAGGAAATGGAGAGAACAAGCCCTAAATAGGGTGCTGGAAATAGCTTGGACCGGAGTACATGGGTAAGAAAAAAACACAATTAACATAAACAATGATAGGGTTGGCCCCAAGAATACAGACAAGCCTGTTCAAAAGAAGATAAAGTCAACTTAAAGACCAGAGAACCCTAAATACCCGGTCGACTTGACCAAAAAAATAAGCCTGAGCTAACAGGGGGAGAATAAAATAAACAAAGTTGTAGAAGCCCATAAGGCTATGGAAAGGAGCAGTAGACAGATAAGACAGACAGAGGACGTTCTCACTTATTTTTATACATGGTTGGTACTAATACCTCTAAAATGGAGGGAAAACTGCATGTAAGGAGACCAACAAAGGAAAAAAGACTATAAACAATGACCGACCCCAAACCCTAGAAGGAAACAATAAATGTAAGTAGTCAAAGCAAAAGTTGTGTACCTTTCATGACACGAAAACGAAGGGCAGGGTGGCAGAGAAAATGACCACCATGGTGGCAATGCCCTGAGCTCGAATGAGCTAGACTTTAGATCCTGAACCCTATCTTGACGGAGAGCCTTCCCTCATCCCACAAATCACAAAATCCCCGAAAACCTGGGAAGACCTGACCAAATTGATGCCTTCAATTCGAGAAATCGAAGGAAAGTGCGCCAGAGGCAGTGACCGCCATAGTGATGAGGCCTCGAACACAAATTTTCCTGCCTTACAAAACCCTATCTATTTATAGATCCAACCATGAAATCATTAAGGACAAACTTTCCAACAAGGACTTATATAGAGGATGTCATTATTGGAGCCATCACTTATATAAATAGATGTGTATATACTAATATAATATAATACTATAGTTGTTATAGGTTTTTTTCTTGTTCAAAAATAGATGTGTATAGAACCTAGGTTGTGAAAATAAATCGATGTGTAGGGTCCAGGTTATGAAAAATAAAATAAAATTAGATGTGTAAATATCCAAAAACACACAAAGGTCATGGGCTTTGAAAGACTTTGTAATTGGAGAGGAAGAGACGGATCTTGCGATATTATTGCTCTGAAAGACTTAGTAGTTTGAGATTGGATCATATCATATTATTGCTTTTGTTTTAATTATTATTATTATTTTTACTTGAATACATAGAATATAAAATAATCCTATATAAGTTGGATTGAAGAAAATGGGGAAAAATTAAAAATATGATAAAATTGGGATGTTGTAAAATAATTTTATGAAAAGAAAATAGTAAAATAGTTTTATTTAAGTTTTTTACTCGAAAAAATAGAGCTCCATTTATTAATAATTTTATATAAATTTGATTAAAAATTTAAAAGATTTATATATGTTTTTATAATATTTTTTATTGAATTTATATTTATATAAAATAATATGAAAAAATATAAATAGATAGAGTAGACAGAAATAAAAATAAAGACAACTAGATAAACTAAAATTCAAAAATATCAAAAATATTCATAATTATGATTATTTGAAACTAATAATTTAAATTAAATTAAGTTTATATATATTTAAAAATAATAATAAAATAATAACACCAACCTCTTAGAATACTCTTATTAAACTTTGACTTTTATAGTTTCTTAAATTTAAAATTTCATTATTTTTTATAATGAGAAAAATACTATTTAAGTAACTTTTGCATAAATAATAATTAAAAATATATTATTTTTTATATTTTTTATATATTTTTAAATTTCTATATAATATCTAGTATTTAATTTATTTATTTTTAACACAATCAAGTCAATATATTATTTCTATATTTTAAAACTTTTATATAATATATATATATATATATATATGCTTTTGAATGGAAGTTTCCAGAATCTTCTTTTTTCCTATATTTGGACCATCGACACTCCTGGCAGAAAGGACATGTGTGCCGACCTAATTTTATGTCGAAGAAAAAAAGGCATCAGCGCTCTTTGATCCATAGTGGGCAGCACCGTTAGCGCTCTGTGTAAAAGAGAGAAAGGTGCCGACCCTCCAAGATATGGGAAAAAGAAACCCAAAATATCTTAGGTCAAGTTCAGGTTATCACATGAGTTCTAGGCCTATAAATGAATCCTTCATGATGTGAGTGAGGGAGGCCAAGAAAATTACCCTTATGCTGCTAGTTTGAAGTCTGAATTAGAGGCAAAGTAGAGCTGGCTTATGCTTGGAGAGATCTTCATAGTTATAGATGATTGTAGATGTCATTGTTGAGGTCGAAGCCTTCAACATCAAGGCTTGGTTGTACTTCTCTCTCTTTCATAATTAATACTAAAACATTCCCCTTTCCTATATTTGATGTATTTATTTTAATTGAATATTATCAGACTCCTTGATCACTGATATAAGTAATCAATTTATCATGATGCTCTCATCCTGTTTGTTTGTCTTGTGATCTATTTTGCCGTTGAAAAGGCTCTTGGAGAAAAGACAAAAATATCTAAGGCTAAGGTATATTGTATTTCATGTTATTTAATTTGATTGCTTAAGGAAAGGATATGCTACTGTGTCTTTTTGTTCTATGCTTGTGACTTACAGTGCAGAGGAACAAACAATGTCCGCACTGATTGAGAATTCCTTACAACAAAATTGGAAAGACTTCAATTTACTTTTCTAATTATTACTATAGTAATCACGATGTACGAATGAATTGAAACCACACAAATAAGTTTGAAAAATGTTTCTCATCTAGCATCACTTTAGTTTAGTCGGAGGGGTCCTCTTTTCCCTTCAAGATCTTCCTTGGATAAATTATTTGGATCCCTTATGTGTCCTCTGTAGATGTGTTGATATTTTTACGGTCTTTAAGGATGATTTTAGGCATGACAGGTCTGTGATGATATGTTTCTGTCACATTACTTCATGTCATAGTTTTTTTTACTATTTTGTGTGGATACATTTTGTATCTTCATCCCTATATATGTTACCTTTGATTCTAATGAATATCAAGGAATGGTATTTTTCTT
>LPNX011029837.1:257266-280086 GCA_001517045.1 Pseudotsuga menziesii
GATTGTATTGAGGTTGTTTATTGGCTCTCCGGAATTATTGTTGAATACTTAAGTAGTGAGGCATTGGAGGATTATTGATACTCTTGTTTATGTGTGGCAAATATTTTAGTGCTTGAAGCTTGGATCTTGTGTGCTTAGCTTGTTATTTAGGCCATAGAAGGGTGCATCAACCATATTGGAGGAATTGAGTGGTCTAATTTTACTTTCCTATTATTTTAGCAATGGTTTTTTATTTGCATGCAATCTCTTTGTAACATACCTAACTTCCACCTCATTATAATCGTGGAAGTGGGGTATTAGAATTTTCTTTAAAATGATTATTTGTCATTCTTAGTGGTGAAGAACTCTATATTCATATACATACTAATAACTTTATCTTAATTCTAAAACATAATGAGCTTCATATATTCACAAATTACAAATTTAATATTCTTCAATAATACTTCAATCATTTTCCATGCTTCATCATTTATACACTTGAAGCATTAATAATATTCTAGTTTAATTCAATACCATGATAATATTCACCTTAGAAGGTATTACTCTTTTTCATTTAAAACAAAGTATCAAACAAAGGGTGTGAGACTACTTTAACTTCCTAAATCAATTGAAATGTTTGCTTGTTGAGAGGGAATATTTCATTGGCTTACAAAACTACCCCAAGAAATAAAATGTATATCATCTTTTACGCATTGTTCATTGAAGATGCCATTGAACTATTACTTTAGTTTGACTTATTACATAGAAACCTAATTTTCTGGTGTGCAATTGTTATCATTCATATTTAGATGAGAAGGCTAACAATTTACTAGTAATTTTATTATTCAATATTGCATAAAAGCATATCATTTAAAGAACATGGTCAATATTCCATTCATTATATACAAGTAAAGGAAGGGTAAACCATTAGAAAGACAGAATTCAAAACACATAACAAATAAGTGATATGTGGCTATAGGCTATGTCCACCAAGAATGGTCAATCTTTTTATTATTTCAATCTGATAAAGATAGTTACAATTCTGCAATACATATGCTGCAAGTTATTTTTGATTTCCTCAATGTCCTTTTTGCCTAGAGCTTTCCAAAATATTATTCATCCTTATTGAAGGACTCCCTTTTAAACATATCATCCATGGAAACCATAGTTCTTAATATTTAATAAAGACTCTAAATAAAAAGCTCATACCCTTTCTAATCATATTGTTAAATAAAAATAATCAAGATCTTATATTCCCTAGGCTAATTGTAGAAAAATAGACTCGAAATATTAAGTTAGATTTTAATTTAATCTTGAGCTCTAATAAATCATTAAATACATCAAAATAGACTTTGAATATTAAGCTAGATTTGAATTTAATTTTGAACTTTAATAAATCATGAAAGGAGCTTTATTTGATGATATAAAGCTTATCACATAAGCACAAGAGTGAGCTCTTAACAAGATAACGTTCAGCTCCTAATTGATAGTTCTGATTTTGTTAACCAAAGTAAGATTCATAACTAGATATAAGGTTATGGAATTTATTGATAGGTCGGATCTCTAATAGAGTTTGCCCTCCATGTGTATATAGATAAATATATATCAACTTGCATATAAGGAAAATGGATTTGGCCTCTACACAGGTCCCTATCATATATTAATAAAAAACAATTATTAAAAATCTCGGTTGTTAATATTTTTTTCCATGGAAAAAATCTTAACTTTATTCAAATTACACTCTTCAGATGAAACACTATCTTATACAAATAAGTGTCCATTACCTCAAAAAATTCTGCACATATCATGCGAAATTGCATAAGATAATAATTGATTGTGAAATCAAATTATATCTAATAACAAACCAAATATCATTACAACTACAGTCAATGATAGGAATCATTTAAACATAGTAGTAAATCCATATGTATAACAACATATTACAACCTTAATTAAAAAAACTATGTATGATTTATATTTCATCTAAATAAGTCTTTTTTTAAAAGAAAGCTTACACTCCTTAATAAACTGTCATAACTTTATCATTTACATACCAGTCCATAGTTCCCATAATTAATCATACTATCATAAACATCTATCTGTCCATCATAGCCAAAAAACTGCTCAATCATCCTGTTATAGCCATCATCTAACTGTCACTATCAAGTCTGTCCATAAAACAGTACTTACCACAAAAACTGAAACATATTCAGCCTGTTCCATAAAAAACTAACAACATATTCAGCCTGATAAAAAAAAACATAAGCCTCCAAAGGCCCATGTTCCCCCCCTTCATTCATAAAAAGTCTAAAAAATCTGAAAAGTCTCGTATGTATCAGGTCCTCTATACTCCAGGATTTTCCAATGGCCTTCCAACACATTTGAACCTACAGAAGCTAAAGCATCAGATTTTGAATTCCTTTCACAATATATATGTTTATATTTGACTTTTTCCAGTAAATTAGAAATTCTAATCACCTCCTGAAGGATTTGAGTAAGATGAATATTATTTATTCTGAACTTACCTGAAACCCAATTTATCACCAATTATGAATCACCAAATATTTGCAGAGTTTGAACACCCTACTTTAAATCCAAAATTATCAGCAATTTTAAGGCTAAATGCTCATCATAATTGCTGGTGCCCAATCCCAAACCAGCAGAAAAAAAAAGAATGTTCCTCAGAAAAATACAGGATTCCACCCGCCCCACAAATTTGAGGATCTCCCGCAGTCGAGCCATCAAAATATCCCCAAGGAGAGTCTTTATCAATTTGCTCATTGACAATCCTTCTAATCTTTAATGGTCTGTTATCCAAAATATAAACACTCATTAAACCCAAAACTAAAGAGGTAAACAGATAGGTTTTTGGCTGAATATCTTGAAAACAACATTGATTCCAGGCCTTCCAAATAAACCAAGACAAAGAACAGGTAAAGATCTATACCTGGGCTCAGCATGAACAACCCAATTATGCACACAATCTAAAACAGATATCCCATTCCAGAAATTATTATATCTTAACTTAAACTCAATTTCTGACCAGACTCTCCTTGTGAAAGAACAATCAAAACCAATATGAGAGTTTGTTTTAGCTTCCTTATTTCATAAATAGCATCTGCCTGGTCCTTCTCTGCCTTTCCTACAAAGTATATCCCATGTAAATGCTTTTCCTGAAAATAAAAACCAACAGTAAATTTTTTATTTTAGTGGACAAGTAAGCTTCCATAACCACTTCCACCACCATGATTTTTCCATCTCATTTCTATCAAGAATTAGATGAAAATAACTAGCTTTTGGTGTGTACTTACCAGTTTTGGATAGACTTTAGATCAGCTCGTCATCCTCAGTTGTGATTTTAGCATGACTGGCTATCAACAAAGTGATATAAGAATTCCAAATAGTAATTTCTTGGTCATCAAAACCAAAAAGATCAGCATTAAGCCAGCCCTGATCCTGTAGTAATGTTGAACCAAAACATGCAATGTCCCTTAAAACATATATACCAACTGTATGGAGTTTATCAATCATGGCATCAGGTAAAATATGCTTCCATTTGCACCCAAGCCAAGGATCAATGCCAATACGTACCTTAGTCCTAGCCCCAATTCTCCACACAAGTGATTGTCCAATAAGATCAAAGGACCAGAGGATCGCTTTCTAGCATATGGATATACCTTTCTTTTTCTTTACATCAACCCTTATCCAATCTAATAAAGATAAAGGTGCAATGTATTTTTGAATTACTATCTGCACCCACATTCCTATACCATTTATCAAATTCCATACACTTTTAGCAGCAAGAGATTTAGCAAATAAGACAGGTATTTTCAAGCCCCAACCTCCCAAATATTTGGGACTAGCCAAGACCTTCCAAGAAGACCAGTGAAGTCCAAGAGTCTCATTTTTACCAGAACATAAAAAATTGAAACAGATGTTTTTGATTCAGTCATGTATACCCATAGGTATCCAAAAATGCATCCAGTACATTGGTATGGCATCAAGTACTGACTTTACCAAGATGAGTTTTCCACCCTTAGATAACCATCTAAAACTCCAATTCTTGATTTTCCTCTCCACTTTTGATATGAGCCAATCCCAGTCTTTCATCAAATATCTACATGGTTTTAAATGAAAACCAAGATATTTCATACCGGCATCAATTTTATCAACACTAAAAGAAAAAATGTTCTGAATTGTAATCAACTCAGATTCATCCATTCCTGAATAATAAAAGGATGATTTGTGCTCATTTATAATCATACGAGAAGCATTACAAAAAACCTTCAAACCCTCATATAAAGTTGATAAAGACTGCTCAGAGCCATCAAAAACCAAAATAATATTATCCACAAACAAAATATGAGAAAGAATAATATCATTACCAAAGGAGATACCCTGAAAAATCCCATTATGATGTGCATTAAGAATATACCTGCTCAGACCGTCAACCACAATTAGGAAAAGTAAAGGAGCTAAGGGGCGTCCTTGTCTGAGCCCCCGACCCGATCTAAAAAATGGGGATGCCATCCCATTAATGAGTACAACAAAATAAACTGTAGAAATGCTTCTCATTACCCATGTAATAAAAGGAACTGAAAATCCCAGTTTAGACATAATTACTCGTAAATATGTCCAATTAACATGGTCATATGCCTTAGATAAATCAATTTTTAGCACCACTGATTTCATGCCTTTTACATGGATGGTATGCAGACCTTCCTGAAGAATTCCTACAGCTTCATGAATCTGTCTGCCAGGCAAAAAACCAAACTGTTCTTTAGATATAATTCTTCCCAAAATCTTTTTAATGCGGGAAGAAATGATTTTACCAATAATCTTATATATAAAGTTACATAAAGATATTGGTTGGAAATCATCAAAAGACTTGGGATCATCAATCTTGGGTATCAATGCAATAAAGGTGGAATTAAAAACAACAGGAACCTTTCCACTAATTCTTGAATCTTCAATAACTCTTAACAGATCACTACCCAATACATCAAAAAGTGCTCTATAAACCTCCATCGGTAGCCCATCAGGTCCAGGACTCTTGCCATTTTTGTTGATAGACAATATAGATTGAATTTCCTCAATAGTGACAGGATTCATAAGCTCTAAATTCTCACTAACAGAAATATCAGAAGGAAAATTTTCAGCAATATCTAGAATTTCAGGCAAATGTAGATTGTCATCTTCTTTAAACAAAGTTTTAAAGTGATGTACACCTGCCCCAGCAATAGCCTCAAAACCCTCAACAATGTTACCCCTATCATCTGCTATCTTCCATATAGAGTTAACATATTTCCTGTGATTGGCATATTTATGAAAAAAAGGGGTGTTCTCATCACCACAGAGCAACCAGATAGCCCTACTCTTCTGTCTGGCTTCATTTTCCCTATCTAACAAAATCTTTCTCCTTCTAGATTCTAATCCATATAAAAAAACCAAACCCTGATTTAGTACAGACAGCTTCCAATAAAACCTCAATCTCAAATAAATCTTTAGTATCTTGTTCTTTTCTCTTTAGATACCAACAAATGGATTAATTTTTAATATGTTTAAGATTAGCCTGGAATTGAGTCGCCAGAGGTAAAACAAAATTCTCATCATAAATCTTCCAAGTGTTTTTCAGTAAATTGACCAAATCCTCATTGCCCAACCAATATGGATTGAACTTAAAAGGAGTATGTAATTTCTTATCATTACCCAAAACCTGAAGAAATACATGATGATGATCTGAGTCCCCCCCACACCCCACCCACTGGCGAAAACAAAGCTCATGGTCCAGAAGATCAGTAGAAATCATCAATCTATCAAGGAGTTTACAAATATTATCGCTGCCCGCTCTCCTATTGGTCCAGGTAGGTAGGATCACATTAGGTGCAATATCCATAAGTCCATGATCATCCAGTATTTTTGAAAAAATATCCAACAGACCATCACTTCTAGCCCTAACACCCCAGATCTCAGATAATCCCAAGGAGAAATTCAAGTCTCCTCCTAAGATAAACTTAGTACAATTTGCACTAATAAACTCTAGGAGATTGTTCCAGAACCCTTCCCTCCCAGCATAAGGTCCATAGATATTAATAAAAAAATCTCCATTTTAAGTTCAGTAGAGTATAGTGCAACACTTAATCCCGACTCCATAGCCTAGGAGTTAAGGAAAAATAAAAAATGGTTTTTCCAGCCCACAAGCAAGCCATCAGATTTTCCCTTAGCATCAACTGAACAGAAAGTCCATCCAGGTAGTAATAATTCCATATTACCAACAAACAAACCTCCATCACCCATCGTTTCTTGTAAAAATAGAACATCTACAGACTGATCAGCTACCAATCTACAGATAGCTAGTTTTTTGGGTTTACTAGCTAAACCCCTAATATTAAGAGTCATAACAATCATAGTGTAACCTTACCACGAGCATCCACTGCTCTAAGTGTCCCAATAACATGAGATTGTTTAGTACCCAATTCATACTCATTCAAATTGATAGAAGTCGATAAACCCTTCAACCTAGATGAACCTGTATTCATCAGAAACTTAGAACTAGATATGAGGAAATATCCAGTACTCGATCTTGTTGAAGCCTTAATAGGGGAAATAAACCCTAATTCCTTTAGACTGGATTCTCCCACAGTAAATTTATGATTTAAATCCAATCCTACCTCCAAATAATTACTAAGTAGATCCTCTTCAAAATCCACCAAAGTGGTCAGACTCAATGGTTTAAGTGTTGATTCACAAATATCCTCGGCAAAAAAGGTTTCAGACTCAGGAGTAAGAGGAAGTAAACAATTATCAACACCATTAACATATTTCAAAGGTGAAATAACATCACGTTCTTTATGGGAAAAAACAAGTTCAACAGGATCTGTAGATTTCTTAATTTTCCACACGAGATTGGACTTAGGAACAGTGACAGACCGTTTTTAAAAAAAGAGGAAGATGAAAATGGGCTAGTAAATGACCATAAAGGTGACAACGATTACATCGAAAGGGAAGACCTACATAGTCAATGGGTTGAGAAAAAACATTATCACCTTTCTGAATAACAATTTCATCAGCCAGACCATTTCTCAAATCTAAAAGGACCAAAAATTTTCCTAAACAACATATACCATTGCTTAAGAAAGATAAGTCAGCTTCAAGAAAAGTCCCAAGTAAATTTCCAATCAACTTAAAAATATCCAATGACCAGAACTTGAAAGGAAAATTAGGTAATTTTACCCAAATAGGTAAAGAATATACCTCTCAACCTGAGGGTCAAAAAGAGGCGTCCAGCGTTTAAGAAATAAACAAGAATTTTTCCATTTCCAGACTCCTTTAAGAATAATGTCAACCTCAACAGTATTCTGAAATTGAAATGCAATCCATCCTCTAGGAAGGATAAAGATTTTCGGACAAATGCTAATCACCCCCAACCAAGTGTCAGAAGCCCAGCTGTGAAGACCATCATCACTGAACTTTCTCCCAACGAAACGTCCCGCAAGTGTGAGAGCATTAGTTAGAACAATATCATTCAAAGGGACATCCTCACCCACAACTAGTAGCAGGGGTTTGTCTAATATCCGCACACATTTACTGTTTTTCTTAAACGAAATCTTCTTCGAAACAAAATTCTATGGCAGCTCATCCCTATCACAAACCGTTTGAACCTCAGCAGCCCCGCATGTTTCAAAATCCTCATGCGCCACTTCTTCCTCTATCCGGTTGTGTATATGAACATCCGCACAGTTCTCAGTAGAAATGTCCATCCCAGATATATACATCTGATCCATATATGTGGTATTCATAGGAGCGTGACCTACACTTATAGCTTTCCCATTCCGCGATAACAAACCATAAGATGCCTCATCCACTTAAAAACCCTGGTGCATAATTTTCTCACCAGAAAAACCATTGAAATATTTTTCATCAGAATTCTTCATTGCGACCATCCTTTCCGGCACCAGAAACGATGATGGTAAAACAACCTCAGAAACCCTATCGGGAATCACCTTTGAGGAATTAAAAACCCAATTGGGTTGAGGAGAGCGTGCCAGAGCTTTTACCTCCCGCAAAGACATCTCAGACTCTCACAATCAATTCCAAGGAAAAACTCAGATTTGCAGATGTAAACAATCCAGAACCAAAACCACAATAGCAGTCTGAACCAGAAAGTCGCAGATAAAAGGACCACCAGAGGTTAAGCTAACAATCAGTAACTAACAGCACACCCCTGCAGAAGCAACCCCACACCAAACCCGCAGAAAAAAGACATGGTGCAAACCAAATCAGTTTGTAAACCCAAAAGCCCCAGGAAAAGGACTGCCAGATTTTAAACCAGCCCACTGTAAATAACAAACCTCCTCTCAAATTAAGACACAACCCAACATCAGAAAAAGAACAAGGAACAATGTACCCTCCAGTACAAAATTCGTTGAAACAATTTAGCACAGGAAATCCACAGAAAAGCCCTTAATCGAGTAAAAAACTGTAAAAAAAAATAGGTAAATAACTCTTGAAACAATAGTAACTGTAAATTACAGTCTGTACTTACCTCCAAGAACAGCACACTCTGGAAAAGGTAGAAAAAAACAGATGCGATAGCCAAGCAATTCAGCCCAAAATGCATAAACCCCTAACAACCAAACAAAGCAAAAGCAACCTTCACAGCTTTCTCCGTCAAAGGAAATCAGGTGATCCCCAACACCAACACCGAGAAACAAAATGCATGGTAAATCGATACAACTAGCATAACTAGGAAAATACCAACAATCTCAGTGGACGCCTGTCGAAATGCTCATCCCCTCAGATGAACGAGAATGAAACCGACAACAGGTTCATCCGCCATAGGAAAAAACACATAAAAACCAAATGAATAGCCCCGACACCAGCTCTGATGAGATAGAAACATGGCATCCACAAAAAACCCAAGCGTAATCCCTATACCGTGCATACGATCCGGAGCCAGATGAAAGGTACCCGAAATAAACAGTGATTAAAAAACAAAATTATTACCGATGTACTGCAGAATATATCCGCAGGATATGCATTAAACACAAAGTCGCCTTATCATATGGGATCATAAATGTCAACCAGAGCCTCGATCCACTCGCCGTCTTGTCATCGCTCCAAAAAACCACCGTCAAACGTAAAAAATCCCTCCAAGAAACTTTCGTCAAACATAAAAATCCCTCCAATAGAACTCCGTCAACCGAAAATCCCTCCAAAAAAACTTCGTTAACCATAAAAACCCTTCAAAAAACCTCCGTCAACCGTCATCCCTCCGAGAAAACTCCCAAGATCGAATCCCTCAGCCTTTGTTCGAAAACATAACCTTCAGGTACATTGCTAGAAAAGTTTAATTAAGTTTGGCAATCTTCTCCATCATAGGCTCACTTACTCTCTCGAAGGATCTTCATAATGCTCTTCATGATACATTTCCATTAATGCTAATAAATATTTCACCCCATGCTCACTTATCCTAAAAATATCTTCATAATGCTCTTTCATTAATAGTGGTAAATATTTGATCAAATGATACCAATACCACATGTTCACTAGATGGTGGTAAATATTTTACCAAATGATAGCAATACCATAGGCTCACTTACCAAAAGGATCTTCACTATACCCAAAGTAGATGATGGTATCATGAACAGACAACATACTCGTGTAAGTACAATGAAATGCAAGGATTTCATCACTCCTTTCTCGGTCGTTAATAGACTTGACAAGGAGACCATCTAGATTATCATAACTTTAATGTGGAAGGAACGAACACAGAGTTAACCCTAAAATAAAAAATGAAAATAAATCCACTTCAAACGTCATGACTCGCTCATGCAAATAATACATATATTTTAATTCATGAATGAACGAAGCCCCTGCGTTTTTAATGGAAACTCCACGCAACTAAAGTAGAACTCTGCACTTTCGTTGAAGATTTTATGCTCAATAGAAAAGAAGGGAACTTCTCTTTCCAAGAACGCGTTTTCAGACAGGCAAAGGCAGTCATATCTTTCTTCTCAATCGAAGACATTAACTAAAACAACAAACGAATATCACTAGGGAAAAACTATTAAGAACATAAAACAATTAGCAGAATGATTAGATGAGATTGGACGGTGAAAAATATTTTACATTGAGAGAATTAAATACGCATATTAGTAGAATGATTAGATGATATTTAATGGCTAAAAATATTTTCCATGTAATAGAGACTTAGATGTTGTGAAGGCAGCACTGTGGATTGTTGGATTTCAAATCCAGCAACCCCACATTACTGCCATGGTAGCATTTAATTCTCTACTACATATTAAATATTGTTAACCAAACTCAACTACCCTATTTTTTCCCTATTTTTTCCTGTACAAAGATATTTATTTATAAAATAAATAAGCATTTAAGGAACAAGTCTACCTAGAGAGGCCGTTGCTTCTTTTTTATTTCAATTACCTTTTCATTTAGGGTGATCCCTATACATAATGGCAAACTTTATCAAATAGTAAACTGCACAAAAGTTGGTTTCCTATCTCATTTTGCCCGATAATTTCTCACAAAATAATAATTATGTATTAATAATATTTTGCGCGATAATTTCTCACAAAATAATAATTGTGTATTAATGATATTTAGTCTTGTTAGCCACGCATTAGTAATCTTTCGATGAATCTTATCGAGTTAAAAAGCTCATGTTAAAGGTTTCGAAATAACATGGACTTGTCTTAGGCTTATATGTGCATATGATAATTTGCTTATTGACTTATCGTAAGCTTATAATAATTTACTTCTCATGTAAATGATAGGTTGTTCTACAACACTCAATAGTTATTTATAATTCATGTTCTTTTTTAGTAGCTTTTATACTGAATAGTTGTTGGTATTAATCTGTTTTACTTTTTCCTAGTGGATATTGTTGCCTCTCGTTTAGTTGGTTGTGCATTCAGTCTCCTGGTTTTTTTTTTCATTCACATTATACATCACCATGCTTGACTAATGCATAGTTTGATTTACCAAATCACAACAAAGCAACAATGTTTGTAGGCCTTGACCATAAGCTCCTCTCAAGCAACTAATACATCTTTACATATTGATTACAACAAGGTAAGAGTTAGGAGGTATTACACTCTTAAGAATTGTTGGAAATTTTCATCTTTAATTCTAGAGTATATCCTATATCTAGTTGAAGTTGCTTTCCTTTGAAGGCTTTCGCTTGTGGATCTTTTGCATTACTAGAGTTGTTATAGTATTTTTTTTGCATCTCTTCTAACCCTAATTACTTGGCAAAACAATCCTATAAAAGAGTTTCTTTTAATTCCATAAGCAATGGTTAAGGTTTGGCACTGTATTTTTCAGCCACTTTTTAAAAATAAAATATATTTATTAATTCATTTAATTACTTGGCAAAACAATCCTATAAGACGGTTTCTTTTAATTCCATAAGCAATGGTTAAGGTTTGCCACTATACTTTTCAGCTACTTTTTAAAAATAAAATATATCTATTTATTCATTTATTTTAGAAATGTGGATTTCTCCAAATATATATCTAAAAACATAATTCACTTAGATGGTTTGTTTATAGATGTAAAATCTTTATTTATATTTAATGTAATTGCTTCAACTTTAAAATATTTCTTTGAATAAAAATTTAAAATCCGATTTATGCTTCATTCACTTTCAAAATTAAGTGATCTATCATTGATTTAGCTAATTATCTTGTTATGCAAATTTGGAAATGAATGTTATATTAAAAATAAGATTTTCTTTTAAGGTAAGTGTTCTTAATTTACTCATCTTTTCCTTAAGTTATTTACACATTTTAGTAAATCTAAAAATTACTTTATTTTTTTATTTATATGGAAAGTCCTCACTGTTTAAGCTCCAAAGTAATCTTAAAAACCAGATAACCAGATTTTATTGTATCTATATTTAGATATAATTATATATATCTTGACTCTTTGGAAATATAGAATTTTCTGAAAATCTTGAAATCAGATTTATCTTTAAGTCTGTATTATCAATTTATTTCACTAAAAACAGATCTGTAGTTTGTCTATGTTTAGCATTTTTAAATCAAATTTGTTATTAACTTATATATTTTTAGTTTTTAATTTAAAACTATTATTAACTTATATTCTTATTGTAAATCCAAAATTTATATCAAATGTCATGAAAATCTGATTTTCAAGTGCCATCTTTCTCTTTAAATTCTTTAGAAACCAAGAGGCTTAAATTCTTTAGAAACCGAGAGGACTAAGTTAGTGATATTCACCGCTCATCTTCCAATATGAAAATAACTTTTATTTCATTGAAAAATGAAAATTTGATTGTAGAGAGGACTAAGTCATTGGTATTCACCGCTCATCTTCCGATACGAAAATAACTTGTATTTCATTTAAAAAAAAAATGAAATCACATACATGTGAATCATTATCTTTGTTTTCCATTAAATGGTTTATGCTTATTATTCCCTGCAAGTAGGGAATATTGTAATGCTTGGGTTTTGGTAATTGTGTCGTAACAATTATAGTTTTTTAGGCTAAGATTTTGCTGAAAAATTTGTCGATTTTCTTAAGTTTTTTGTAATCTGTCTTTTTATTATATAAGTACTTTTTACTTCCTTTGGACATCTGGCATATTATGTTTCTGACAACTTTGTAAATTAGATCCTCTGTTGCAGTCGATCGATGCAAGTCAGAGGGTCCAAGTGTAGCAATGAACATGCATGCATCTGACAATCTGCATGCATCTGTATCATCGTGTCTCTCTTCCTGCTGCCACCACTCTTCCTTTTTCCACACAAAGAAGCAGATACTTTACATGGTCTAACTCAAAACTTATATTCCCTCTGATTTCAACTGCTAACACCAGCTCCCTGCTCTTCTCCTCTGGCTCCCACTCTGCAATCAGAAGCCCTGGAATATTTGCAATCGGAGGTGGGGGCTCATAGTCTATGGTGACCACTACATCTTATATTATCCACGAATTCCTTTGCAATCCCACTCATGCATTTATCTATTCTGTTTAAATAGATACAGGTGGTGTAATTTATTACAGGGCTGCGATGGGTCAGTGCTATTGGACGACTCTACGACTCTAACGGGCGAGAAGACCGCTATTCGCAATAACAATTCAACGAGGGGCTTCAAGCTGATCGATAACATAAAGAGCCAAGTCGAGAATGCTTGTAGTAGAATCGTTTCTTGTGCATACATTCTCGCTATTGTTGTTGGTGATTCCATTGAGCTTTGTTTCTTGCAGTGGAACCGTTTCTTGTGCAGACATTCTCGCTATTGCTGCTGGTGATTCCATTGTTGAAGTAAGCTCTGTTGTACTTTTTATTGATTTGAATAATTTCTTAGAACTGAAGCTATCTTACTATATCATATGAAGTAATTATGAATATATATGTTATGAAATTATTAATTACCAGTTGGGTGGACCTTCATGGACGGTGATGTTGGGGAGGCGATACTAGACAACCGCAAGTTTAATCACTGCAAACAATAACATTCTGCCTCCAACGTCCAATATAAGCAGCCTCATCACACTATTCCCATCACAGGGGTTCTCCACAATGGAAATGGTTACACTTGTTGGTAATATTATTTGCGGTTAAGTTTGTAAATGGATTTGTATCAGTAAATTATTAAAAGCAACAAAGATTATGAGAGTGGCTATACCTTTATATCTATGAGACTGGTTGTGACCACTAAAAATGATAACTATATATGCTCGACTACATAAACTGATTGTTTCATCTGACCAGTGTGGGAGCTAATCCTGCCCAACAGAGTAGCCCCACTAGTTCAACCTAGGTAGTAACGATATAATGTTCCATAGCGCTTAGTGAGTTCGAGGTCTCTGGTTCAGTCGAGGGTATTATGTTTTTATATAGGTTTAGGGTATTCAAGTTCTATGTATGACTGTCTCACAATCCTAGTAGCCCCTCAAAGAAGCCAAGGGGCCACGCCGAGTATCCAAGCCCAACAACAATGACTGGATCGCCACCTACTACTCTTGTATTGACTATCGACATAAATACCTGGATCGATAATAGAGTGTGTTGGTGGATTCCTTTAACCCTTAACTTTATAATAAGTCAATATATGACTTGCTTTTTATCCTGATTGAATCTCCTTGTCAGTATATGGATACATTTAAAATAATAAACAAGTCAATTTGATTTTATAGATAGGGGTTTACAGCAAAAACAATAATTTTAATTATTTCTACTTAACAAAGTTTCTCTTAATAAGTGGAGGTAATGGTAATGGTTTTTACGAGCAGGTCAACAAATATTTTTCCCACCCACAATATTATTTTCAAGTTAACAGTCATTTTCAAGTTAACAGTCAATATCTGAAGAACAAGCTGAAAGTAATTTTGTTTTCCTTTTTGCAATTTTGTTTTCCTTTTTGCCTTTTTCCACATGGTAAGTCAGAAAGTATTTGACTGAACAAGCTGAAATACAAGCTGAAAGTAAATACAAGCTGAAAGTAAGTATTTGACTGAACAAGCTGAAAGTAATTTTGTTTCCCTTTTTGCACATGATAAGTCATGAAAGCAATTTTGTTTCCCTTTTGGCATAGGGTAAGCCTCGAAGTATTTGGCTGCAATTTTGTTTGGCATAGGGTAAGCCACAAAGTATTTGGCTGCATTGAAATTTCATTCTCCATATTTGGCTTCACTGAAATTTCATTCTCCATAGTGGTATCATTTTCTTTCTTTGAGGATGTTTTTTTGTAATCAAATTAAATTTTTTAAATTCTATGCTTCTATAAAGTAACAGACACTATCGTAAATTTTCACTTACAAAATAGTTAAATACTATAAATAACCCAAACCAAAACATAGTACCCATCTTCAACAAGCTATAAATAAATCAACTTATTCCAAATATATAACATATAACTTATAAGATTATTAAGCTATAAATAAATCAACTTATTCCAAATATATAACATATAACTTATAAGATTATTAAACTTAACATTTGCACTACACTTCTCACCCTTGTTTTTAAGAAACACAATGGGAGTGCAACTTCTCATAGTCTTAAATCTCATTACTCGTTTATAAATTTTGTTAAAATTGATTGTATATATATATATACTTTTTAATATTAGAAATACTTCTATAAAATTAGACCAATAAAATTTAAATAGTAAAAATATATTGTCAATTGCTTAATACATGATAACATCTCTGAATTATACAACACTATAACATGTATGATAGTAGACCAAACGAGATGAAATGGTATAACATACTATCATAATTACAATTTAAGGTAATATATTATGTGAAGAACAAGTCAAAGTTACACAGAGTTTGAAGTGAAAAACAAGTTTAATGTGAACGAAATCATACATACAACAACCTATTCTATCCAATTTCTTTTCACCAATTTCTTTTCACCATGCCACTGGGCGGTTGAGTGTCCATTCAACCATTTATGATTTGATTATTTTCCCTTTCAAATCGTGCTGAAAACGGATCATCGACATGGTTGAGTGTCCATTCAACCATTTTTGATTTGATTATTTTCCTTTTCAAATCGTGCTGAAAACGGACCACCGACATGTCTAGGTAAGGAACCTCCTGCTGCTCTGTTGCTCAGAAGAACACTTCTTCCATTTCCTCTCCCACCGTAGGAATACCTGCTGTGTCTTCTTATTGCATCATTTCTGAAGCCATATCCATGAGTAAATGAATGTTTCTTCCTCACAGATACTTGGCGCTGACCCATTGGAATAGGGGTTGCCTGAACTACAACTTGGACTAAATATGCTTCCTCGAATTCAATAAAATCTTAACTGGCTCCACCTCCTTGGGTACTTTGAACTTGAACCATAGAAGGCTTAATTTCTCCATACTTCTTGAACTTTGCCTCAACTTGAGTAGGAGTTATATTTGCATGCAAGCTGCTAACAAAAACTGAGTACCCTCTTCCTTCTTCAGTGTTTTTGTCAATCATATCGGCAGAAGTGGGTCCTAATGACTTATTTGCAGAAGATGACTTTGCGGGAATTGAAGTGGAATTAGGTACTTCAATTTGCGTAGAACTTACAGCCTTAGTAGTCGCTGGATTTTCTTGAATAGGAGCAGGTGGACTTTCAATGTGAACTTGTGGACTTTCAATGTGAACTTGTTCAATTGCAGAAACTTTTTGAAACTGGCCAGCTAAGCTTTCCAAGTCTTCTCTCTTTTGCACTTCTACCTTCTGAACAAGGATAGTTGAACAGATTCCAGGTGGTCTCACACACAAGCCACTTATCCATGATATAAATGCTCTAGACTTATATATTTCCTTTATGGAACTTGGAACTTATGTACTACTCTGTGGCCTCACAATAGGTCTGCTCGGGAAGTAAGTATCCTTTCCTTCCTGTATGTTGCTTAAACATTAAATTAACTAGTGTGATTTTGTCGTATCCTGCGTCACTGGTTTCATCTAGAACCTGGTATAATATACACCAAACTGGTGTTTTTAGCCTTTCTACTCTTGATAAGCAATGAAAGGAATAAAAAATGATTCCAGCCTTTTTTTTTTCCTTCTCTTTCTTATCCTTCTTTCTTTTATCTTTGTTTTTCATATTTGACTCATGCATCCTCTAGTATTTCATAAGATGTTGGAATTGACTACTCTTCAAGCTTTTGCTTTCGATATCCATTAGTTTGAGCTAGTATTGTTTCCAAAAATAAATTCTTACTCTTCTAGAAATGGAAACACGACAAGCTACGCTCCTTAAATGATTGAGGTCCTCCTTTGAACTTGAGGGTAGATTGAGGTCCTCCTTTGAACTTGAGGGTAGTTTGTCGCTGCACAATACCACATGCTAGCGAATAGGTTTAAATTTTTATAGAATTCATCATCAGTTTGTTAGAATTTTGTGTTACCCAGACCTATACCAATTTAAATATACTTTTAAAAAATTGAAAAAAAAAATTACACATTTCTATATTCATTGTATAACTAATTTAACTTTATATTACAAAAGATAGATGGTTGTCATTTTTCTCCAAATCAATAATAGAGAATTTTGTTTTGAAAAAATTCAGACTTTTTTGTATTGGTCTCTTGTTTTGCATTTTTTAGAAAGCAAATATTTTATAAGGTATAGATCATTGAATATGCTTTTCCAATGTGTTGTTCAGGTTGAGCCGGTTTAGTCCTAAGGAATTGAGGATTCACTTCTCAAATTGTCTTCTTGGTTAGTTGGCTCAGTTATTTCTGTTACGTCTGTCATTCTATGCACTTGGTGGTGGAGAAGCTCCAATTTTAGACCACATTGAATATGGGGCTATGCTTTTGTAGGCATAGCTCTTTCTGTTTCCACACAGATTCTATGGATTTATTCATATTATGTCGTGATGCCATGGATGTGTCTTTGCATGGGAATTTATGTAAATAAATGGAATATATAGCAAGAATGAAACCCTGGTTTAGTATCCATCTAGTTTAGTTTTGCATGTGTTTAGTGTTACTTTTGATCATTACAAAGATGAAATTTAATGCTTTTCTATACAACAATTTACCTTCTAGAATTGTGATCAAAACCACACATAAAACAATGACAATCCATATTCTACTTGACAGACGTATAATGGAAAATGATTTATTTTGCATGGGTTGATATGTGATTTTAAGTTCAGTAAAATAAATACTCTCATAAATTCCCAAAGAATCAATTACTTCAGTAGCTGCTTCAAGAAAACAATAACATCTCAAATATTTAGGGTGGTTTATAACATTCATTATAAAAAAATGTTCTTTTGTTGAAAAGAACATTGTAGTCCAAAGGGAAGACTCCTCATTTACCCGAACTTAAACTTGCTCTATGTTTTACAATCCTAAAGGCAGGGAAAATGCAACATTGTTCCTATGCCTTGTTTAGTGTTGGAATTTACCTTTTGAAGACTCGTTTAATATATTATTAAATATTATGCTTTACACGTTCTTATCTTCATAAATTTCAATCACTATCTAGGAAACAATAGATAGAGACATGTCTCTCATCCTCATAAGTAGTGAAAGCTTCAATCCTTCCACTATTCCACATACCACGAGATGATTCAATAGAGACATATCTCTCATCCTCATAAGTAGTGAAAGCTTCAATCCTTCCACTATTTCACATACCAAGAGATGATTCAATCTTAGACCTTGCCTCTTGAGAAATGTGCTCAACACCTAATTTTTCTTCTTCTTTTTTTTCACTATCCTTAAACATTATATGCCTATCCATTACTTCAGATCAAACAATATAAGTAAGGGAACTAGTACTAAGGCTAGATTGCATCATTTGACATTAGTCAATCAGATCTTTATATATGTTTCTATATGTTTCTGCTACATACAAAGTGCATCATTGAATGAAATTTCTCGACAAAACAGGACAAGCAACATGCAAAATAGAAACAGAAGACTTTCTACACCAAATTGAACCAAGTCACTTGAATTATTGAAGGTCAACTACTTGTACCAACATAACCTTCCATTTGGGAATTTGATCTCATTTTTGGTGTTGGAACCAAAGTTTATGCAGGTTCATCACACCTAGGGATCTTTTGGAGATAGTTAGTCAAAAGTTCACATTCAACTATATGCTTGATTGAGTGGTCGGTTGATCAATTGCCTGGATAGTTGAGAGGGAAGTCAATTATATGGTCATCCCAATTAGAACAACTAACTAATCAATGTGAGATTGTACTCTTTAAGGAAATGGTTAGAATTGGTGATCCTCATTTCTAGACTAGATCACCTTCAATTCAAATAAGTTTGTTAGATTTGGAGACTATAAAATAATGACTCCATGGGTTGTGTTCACATGGTTATTTTGTGAAATAATTATGCATTGTGATGTTCTAATCATAATGTGTTGTGCTTAACTATTGTAAATGGTGTCTCTTGACATCCCCACTCTTCTTGGAATATCTTTATTTCTTCTTTTATTTTATGTTATATGTCCTAATGTTGAAAGGTGTTTTCTCAACATGGCATCTAAGGCTATTTAGATCACAAAAATGGGATATATAAGTTTTGTGACTCTCTCAAGCATGATTATGGATCAAGTGCACTCATTTCTAAGATCAACAACTGAAGTCAAATTTGGCATGAATGACTTAGACATCTAAATTTTCAAAATTTGAAAATGATAGTAATAGAGAATATGGTTATTAGTCTCCCAAAGATTGTTCCATTTGACGGAGCTGGTACAAAATGCATGCTTGGAAAATATCATCATGCATATTTTGATTCTGAGAAAGCATGGAAAGCACACGACCAACTGGAACTTATTCAAAATTATTTATGTTGCATGAACAAACCCTCATTAGCAGGTGAAAAGTAAATTTTAACCCTTATTGATGATCTAAATAGGTTTAGATGGTTCTATTTCTTTAAAAATAAGATTCATGTCTTTGAAAGATTTAAGAAATTTAGGGTATTGGTTGAAAAGCAATATGGTCCACCTATTAAAATCTCTTGAGATCAGACAATGGTGGAGTGGAGAGTTCATGAGTTTATAGTTTGAATAATAAATATTGTAAAATAGTATCTATTGGAGGATATATATCCCTCACAGGGTCCATATTGACATTAGTGGCCATCCACCTTATCCACTGGCTCAAAACATAGTTTTCCATTTTAGCAGTTTTTTTACGGTTCTTTGGGTCCTAAACTTTTAGGGTTGTTTTGAGGCCCTAAACGATGTGTTTTTTGGAACATGACTGCTTAGTATATAGATAAAAGTATGCATCAAGCTGTTCTGATTGTTTACTTTTTTTCTAGATGATTTTGATGAGCTACCAAGTTCCCCAAATGAATATCCTATGCAAAAGTTATGCCCCCATAAAGTTGACATATCAATTAACCACAATAAGGTGCACAAACCTTTTATCATTTCATCTTTTGGTGTTAGGGTTTTATAATTGATGCTTTATGTGGAAAGAAATTTTTTCATCATTGTAAAATGACTTCTTGTGAATGCATGTAGCTATCACATATCTTCTCATAGATAAGATGCCACCATCCTAGCGAGTTCATTTTACTCAACATTTGTTATAATTATGGTTTTTTATTCATTAATAGAGATTGAGTATTAATGTATATTTGTGTTTTGGTCATACTTTTGTTTTTAATTTTGTTCCCTCATAAATTAATATCATCGCAACCCTCAATAGAATGGAGTGGCAAAGAGGAAGAATAGGAGTTTGGTAGAAATGGTTCGGTGTTTACTGTAGGCCAAAGAGATTCTAACAATTTTATTGGCATAAATTGTTTATTGATCAAATTATCTCATGAATAATGTTATGACAAGAGCTATAATTGATGTTTCTCTATTCAATATGTGGTGAGAAAATAGTGTGTCAGACACCTTAAAACCTTTGGATGTATTTCTTGGGCACATATCAATAATAATTATATAAATAAATTGGATGAAAAGAGTCATACTTGCATCATGATTGGATATTCTAATGAATCAAAATACTGTTGAATGTTTGACATTATCAAAAAACAAATCATATTGAGCAAGAATGATCCAGATGGATATCGGTGTCCATCCACCTATTCCGTTGGCTCAAAACCATTGTCCATTGTGGCAGTTTCCTAGTTATTTTTATATAGTTTTTTGGGTCCTAAACTTTCAAAGTCATTTTGAGGCCCGAAACGATGTTTTTTGGTGATTCGGGGTCCAAATGGTTTTATTTTGGCATTCATTTGTCTGGTGGAGAGTTTTAAATCTTAGATAGACCTTTCCAATGAGCTATCGAACTCCCAAATCAAAGATTGTATGCGAAAGTTATGACCCAGGGAAGTTGACTGTTCAACTTACCACCTTGGGGCCACAAACTTTAGGACATTTCATCTTCTAGGGTTATGTTTTGGACTTTTGGGGTTCTCGACCTCATCCTTATTATAAATAGGCCCCTTTGGCCTCATTTTGTATTGAGCGTGGCACGGATGAGCGTAGCAGCCACATCTCTTCTTAGAGATAGCTACCACCATTCTAGCAATTGTATTACAGTCTGTTCTATTTCCACCATTTAATAGAATATGTGTTTATTGTATCTCTGTTATCTTTGCAAAATTTCTGTGTTTCTGATGCTATATATGTTATTTCATTTCGTTTTCACATAAATCCGGATCAGTGGTATTATAGTAATCTGATCTTTGATTGTTTCTCGACGCATGTCCTCGACGATGTCAGGATATAGAGAGTTTGGTCTCGAACTAGTTTCACTTGATCACTCTCGCTGCCCCAAATGGCCTCCCATGGCGGAATAAAAGAGAGACGGAGGAGCAGGAGATCCTATCAAGTCATTGCTTGAGGAATCCCTCCAGCAACAGAGGAACTAGATGATGGATAGTTTCACCCAAATCCTTCTGCAAATGCTAGCAATGGTGAATTCACCTTCAATGAGCAAGTGTTTTGGAGATGAAACCCCATTCAAGGTACAAGTTAACTTTGATATTCCTTTATTTGAAGGAAAAATCAATGCAGATGCCCTAGATAATTGGTTGAATGTCCTAGAAGCGTATTTCTTTGTCCACAATTTCTTCGACAGGGAAAAGATCACCTTTGCTCTCCTTAAGGTAGTCCCCCATGTCCAAAACTGGTGGGATACTTATTGGGAGCAAAACTCATCAGACGAGTCTGTAATGTTTGAGATAAATCCCACTTGGGCTGTCACATACCCCAAATTGCAATAACATTTTACATTTAAGAAAACATTATATTTTATTTTTTTTATTGTAAAGTTTGTGATTAATTGACCAAGTGGGGTCAAGTATGTTTGTAATTAATTATGCTAAATATTTTACTAGTTAATAAATAAAATATGAGACAAATAGCTTAGGGAGATTGTTGAATGAGTGTCTACTGGTCATTAGGTGGAATAGATTGAGGTGAGAGCAAATTGACACATGGAAACATCCTCAACCACTTCTAGTTGTTGCAGAAGGCAACTTACCTATTTTCGTGGTCATGTTCCCAAAGAAAGTGGAACAAGAGAAGGTGGCTCATTAAGTGAAAAACTGACCAAAATACCTAGGCATGCTTTTAATTACACATCAAATTCATCAGGGGGTTGTTTAATCTTTACTTGTGAAATTTTTGAAGTGAAAAGTGTGCACAAGATATTCGATGGAGGAGAAAGGCAGAAGTGGTTTGAGTGTGAAAGTTGTATTACAGAACTAGTGCAGCTGATTTGTCGAGTTCTTTAGTGCATAAGGTAGAAGTATTACTGTTGAATATTTTTGTGGAGTTGCAGGATTTTAATATCCCATCCTCTCACCCAGTGCTTTCAACCAGGTGGACTAGAAGATAGGATCAGGGGTCCTAAGACAACAACTATGCTATCTTCAGGATCTGGTGGGGTGGAACAATATTCTTAGGTTGTTTGTCTCCTCTACAATTATCTAGGTTCTAAGTTGTTCTGGTTATTATCTTTAAACTTATCTTTCTGAAGAAATTTGTGTATGTTCAAAAGTTTTCTCAAAAGTATTACTGTTTTCTTTTGTTAGGAATATATTTATGTCTTTAACATTTTATCAGTAGAAGAATATTACTATTTATTCAGAATCTTTCATAGTAAAACTTGGTACACTATCTAGAAACAACATTATATGTTCTTATATAGTTTTATTATAGTACTATGGTTGTTGAAAAATTAGTATTGCCTTAATTCTTCTCTATACACCTACAGAAATAGAAATAAGTTACAGAAATATATACAAGTTACAAAAATAAATATAATTTACAGAAATAGATACACGTTACAGAAATAAATAAAAGTTACAGAAATAGACATACGTTACATAAATATATATAATCTGCAGAAA
>LPNX011029837.1:280457-316222 GCA_001517045.1 Pseudotsuga menziesii
AAGAATGGTTATTAAAGGTTAAGGTTCAAAACTCACCAGGTAAATTACTCTTTATCCATTTTTACAGACCAAATGCTTTTTACTTCTACTAAACTCACAACCAAGAGGTCATTTTCGTTTACAAACGAATTAGGGTAAAATACATGTAAATAATTATTCATATAAAGATTTACAGCTGTAAAGCTTTATGTATTTCTAAAAGAAATATTAATTAAGGTTTTCCACACTATAGTTTTAAGGAATATATAACCATAGTAATTAACACAATTTCCTCACTTAAGATTTCTAAACCCATAAGGGTAATCTCTTAGAGAATTTTTTTTTTCAACTAACACATTTAGGATTTTCTTTTAAAATACCAAATTACAAATTAACTCTGTGAAAATGTTTGAGTAAACAAAAGACAAATCCTATCTTAAATCATTATACTTATGAGGTTGAGGCTATAAGTCCAACATTATCAAGTTTTATCCATTTAAATATATTCAACAAAATATCCTTTCTTTTATAGGAAACAAATGATTTAAACCCTAACCAAATTCTCCACATTAATAAAACGCAGGTTTATTTCAAAACTGAGATAATACATAAAATACTGGAAGGTTTAATATTAAAAACATTTATTTCTATAAGCAAAAATTTACATAGGTTATATCCTCAAACGTATTTCAGTTGCTGAGCAAGTAAAAGGATGAAGAAATTTCTAAACAAGATTTTACATTATGTAAAACTATTTTTAAAACCCTCTCGCCTATTTTAATAAATAGTAATTTAACTTGGCAGTGGCCTACGACCCATTTTCCAAGCGATAGTAAATAAAGTGAAGGCCTCATGGCCTTTCCTGTTTATAAAAACCCTGGAACAATAATAATTTACCCTCATCTTTAAATTACAAAAGCCATAGCTTTTTGGGTAAAACCCTAAGGGTTACCATGGCCATACAATCTCTATTACTAATCCTAAACTAAACAACAAAGTTGCCATAAGTATTTTAAACCCCATCGTAATAATCCAAAAAAAACACTTCGGCAACATTGCAAAAACATTCATGGTGAAGGATACCTCAGGTTGAAACCGAGGCTTACCCGAGCTTTCATTCCCACAACCTTAAAGCTCAAGAAAATGCCTTAAACGTTTGCATGTATATTCTTCACTTGACATAAAAAACCATGACTTAGAACTGTCAAAATTGAGCTTGGTTTAAATTATTTAAAAAAAATCAAAAGCTGAAGGATTCATTTAACTTACCAGTTTGTGCTTGGAGCTCATAGAAAACGACGTCGACAAAGAACCCAAGAAGTAACCTGCTAAGTGAACATTGTTTATAATGCTAAGCTTGAAGAACACATTAATGGCAAAGAACCAAGGTTCAAGCCTAAGTGACAACTGTTGCTAAGTATTCGAGAAGACCGAGAGCCTGTCGACTGTTCTCATTTTCCAACAGTAAACACAAATTGAAACCAACGAGTTTTTAGTTTATGGATTTGAATGTCATGCTTAGGTTTCATTACCAAAACCCTTATTCAAATGAATTTACACCACGTGGGATCCATTATCTTCGAAATATTCTCTTGTTTTGATATAGTTGAACCTTGTGATGCATGGTGAAGGTAATACTATTATATTGTTAAAAATAAACATTTATATGAGATGCATAAAATATATGCTTAGGTTAGTATATATATGCTAGGCCTAGAATATATATGCTTAGATTAATGTATATGTTAGGCATGGAATATATGCTTAGGATAGTATACATGTTATGCTTTGAATACACCTAAGTTAGTTTTTATAACATGCATTGTTATATATGCGTAGGTTAGTTTATGTTTTTATATTTTGAAAAGTATATTTAGGTTGGTGTAAATAATATACATCAAATATTTATATATATGTTGGTATATTGGCTATGCTTCAAACACACACACATATATATATGCCTAAGTTAGTTTGTTATAGTTAGTTTCTAACTGTTTTCTTTAGTAATATTAATCTTTTATGCTAGGGTAAGATTTAGGATTTACTTGGTAAAGGCCTTAGTTCTAAAACATTGTGCATGTAATCTAGTATTACATCAACCGGAAGAATGTTAAAGATTATATACAATCAATCAAATAAGTTCATCTGTTAGAACTATTGAACTTCACTACTAACTCTATTTTGCTATCTAGGTGGAGTAAGCCTTGTTGTAGGCCTAGGAACGCTTATACTTTGATAATTGATACATTAAATAGATTTCAAGAATCTTTCTAGCTTACTCATTTGTTCTTCCGAGATTTAAATTTTTACACCATAACCTGGAAATAAATTTTTACCTATAAGTCCTGTACAAGCATCGAATATACGTTAGCTTTGAAAAAGATAAGTAAGCCTTGGGCTAACCTCAAAGCCCACTTTAGTAAGAAAATAGAAACAACCATTAGAAACATAGACATGCTCACAAACAAATCAATGTTATTATTTCAACTTTTTTAAACTCTTAAACTCTGTCAAACTTTTATTAAAAACTGAAAAACAATATAGATTGAAATACGGTTAGTAACAGGTAACCTACAAGGTAATAACTAAAAATATGTAGTCTTTTAGTTATAGTTAACAAAAGGAAGTTAACTACTAAGTTCTCTTAATATTTTGTATTGCAATTCCATCTGTTAATTAGACTAAAAGTTAATCATTAAACAAGCATTCTGGTTACGAGTTAGCATTTATTATTACATAGGAACTTAATTTTAATTTTTGTAAATTTTGGGGATGTTACACATGGTATCAGAGCACATGTTCAGACACTAGGCCTGAAGTGGCTCAACTCACGTAAACAAACAGTAACTAGAATTCATGCATACTAATTTATTATTTCTAAAATGTTGTTGTACATAAAAAAAATTTGAACTAGAATTGCAGGTAAGGAAGGACTTATAGAGTATGCAGATGAATGGTCCACATTAAATGAACAAAGTAATAATTCTAGAAAAGAACTTGTTAAGGAATAAATAACTGATAATTCATCGAAACTGCTACAAACCGTTAAGGAATTAAAAACTGAAATGGAAACAATTAAGAAAGAGAATGAAAGAATTCTAAGAGCTCAAGAGGAGCTGAACCAAATATTATTGGAAAAATTTCAGAATGAATGGGAAGATAAACAGATAGAATCCGATAATACATCCTACCAAAATAAAAGTAAAAATTCCAGACACTCTAAAATTGAAGGTAGTTCTTCCTCTGAAATTTATGATGACTCGCACAAGAAGAATCGCCAGTATTCCAGTGACATCAGTGAGGATAATTATTATTCTAGAAAAATAAAGTATAAGCAGTGTGAGAATATTTTTGGAGAATTTAAAAAGATTGATCCCACAACTTTCAACGGTGAAATAGAGAGAGGAGAGGAAGCCGAAGCATGACTATCTGGAATGAAAAAGTAATTTCAAATTTATAATTACTCCAATCAGTTAAAAGCTAGAATGGTAATATATAACTTAATAGGAAAAGCAACATCTAGTGGTAGGACATAAAACGAGTAAAATACATGAATGAAAAGAATACAAATTGGAGTACCTTTAAAAAAAATACTTTAAAAAGAAGTTTTTGTCGGAGCAGTATTATGAAGAGCGAGCTAAAGAGTTTTATGATCTGAAGTTGGGAACTATGAATATGAAGAAACTAAACAGTAAATTTTTAAATTTACTACGTTATGTGCTTATATTGTTGATGAAAAACTAAGGTGCGGTGGTTTATGAGATATTTACCTTTTCATAGTAAGGACAAAATTGAATATGATAATCCCAAAACCCTTGAAGAGGCTATGTAAAAAGAAAATTTATGTTATGAGCAGAACCAAAAAAGGGAGAACATGCCAAACTGGAAAACAAAAAGGCCTAATAATTTTGAACGAGGAAATGAAAGTTTCACACCTAATCGAAATTTTGGGCATAATAACTCACACAATCTTCTGAACAAAAATTTTCAAGGGAGTAATTCAAAAAGTAACCCACAACAAAACCCTATTGTCACACGAAACAAATAATTTATAAATAATCATAGTAACTATGTTAAACATAACGAATGTAAGGAACCGATAAAATGTTGGGAATGCTAGGGACCTCACTATGCATCAGTCTATCCTAACATAAAGAAGACCATCAACAGCATTCATAATCTGCAGGAAGAATTAACAGTTTGTGATTTAGCGAGAGGGATGCCCATAATCAATGCAGTGCTGGAAAACAGACAGGCTGAATATCAGACTTCGATGGTGGAAGTAGAAGGTATGTTGAACCATAAACCTATTTCTATTTTTAATTGATCCAGGGGCTAGCCTGAGTTATGTCTTTCCTAGTTTAGTAGAGAAAAGTAAACTACCGGTAGATAAATTTGTAAAATCATGGCTGGTTCAATTAAATATAGGAGAAAAAAGGAAGGTAATTGAGTTGTGAAAGATTGTACATTATTTATGAATCAGTTTGAAACTTTTTTAAAGTTAAATGTACTTTCGTTAGGCTCTTATGATGTGTTAATTGGGATGGACCGGTTAGAACAACATAGAGTAGTATTGAATTGTTTTGATAAAACCTTTACATGTGTAAATAATGAAGGAAAAATGGTAACAGTAAAAGGAATTCCTAGGAAAACAACAATAAAAAAATGCAATACTCCCATCTCATAGAGTAACCCCATTGTTAGGTTAATACTAGGATGTGCGTTATTAAAGGAAATTGAATTAACCGTGAAATAGGTACAAGGTAATTTAAAGGTTGCACAAGACAAACAAAAGACTCAAGCAGATCTTAAACGAAATCAAAAAGATCTCTAGGGAGGGAAACATGTTTTCATAAAGTTGGTAAAACCTAAAAAGAGTTCTTTAAAGTTAGGAAGTTGTGCTAAGTTAGTACCCAGGTGCTGTGGGCCTTTCGAAATATTGTCCAGAATTGTACAGGTGATATACTAATTGGCGTTACCACCGAATCTTAAAGTTCATAACATTTTTCATATATTTCTTTTAAAAATATATGTACATGATGCTACTCATCTTATAAATTGGAATGATGTGCAGGTGGAACCCAAAGGTGATTTTCTGGTGGAACCGGATTGTATCCTCGACAAGGGGTAGATCTTGCTTCAGAATCGCACCATTGGGTAGGTGAAGGTGCAATGGAAGCACCTTAGTCCAGATGAAGCAACCTAAGAATTGGAGAGTCATATGCAGGAAACATATCAAATTCTATTCCAGGGAAGCTCTGAGGATGATGAATAAAATAACATCGAGGTCGATGCTATACTTAAGGGGGTGTGTATGTCACATACCCCAAATTGCAATAACATTTTATGTTTTATTTTTTATTGTAAAGTTTGTGATTAAATAACCAAGTGGGGTCAAGGATGATTGTAATTAATTATGCTGAATATTTTATTAGTTAATAAATAAAAGATGAGACAAACAACTTAAGGAGGCTATTGAATGAGTGTCTACTGGTCACTAGGTGGAATAGACTGGGATGAGAGCAAATTGACACATGGCACCATCCTCAACCACTTCTAGCTGTTGCAAGAGGAAACTTCCCTCTTTTTGTGGTCATGTTCCCCAAGAAAGTGGAACAAGAGCAGGTGGCTCATTAAGTGAAAAACTGACCAAAAGACCTAGGCATGCTTATAATTACCCA
The DNA here is from genome assembly GCA_001517045.1 of Pseudotsuga menziesii. Classification (NCBI taxonomy): domain Eukaryota; kingdom Viridiplantae; phylum Streptophyta; class Pinopsida; order Pinales; family Pinaceae; genus Pseudotsuga; species Pseudotsuga menziesii. Next base: position 286,118 of record LPNX011029837.1, read on the forward strand.
TCAAATTCAGTAGGGTGTTGTTCAATATTTACTTGTGAAATTTCTGAAGTGAAAAGTGTGCACAAGATATTCGATGGAGGGAAAAGGCAAAAGTGGTTTGAGTGTGGAAGCTGTATCACATAACTAGTGCAACTGATTTGCTGAGTTCTTTACTGTAGAAGGCAGAAGTATTACTGTTGAATACTTCTGTGGATTTGCAAGAGTTTTATATCCCATCCTCTCACCCAGTTCTTTCAACTAGGTGGACCAGTGGACAAGCTTGGGGGTCCTAAGATAGCAGCTAAGCTATCTTCAGGAATTGGTTGGGTGGAATGGGCTTCTTAGGCTATTTGTATCCTCTATAATTATCCGGTTCTAAGTTGTTTTGGTTATTATCTTTAAATTTATCTTTCTAAAGGAATTTATGTATGTTCAAAAGGTTTCTCAAAAGTATTACTAGTTTCTTTTGTTAGGAATATATTTATGTCTTAACATTTTATCAATAGAAGAATATTATTGTTTATCAAGAATATTTCATAGTAAAACTTGGTACACTATGTAGAAACAACATCATATGTTCTCATCTAGTTTTATTGTAGTATTATGGTTGCTGAAAAATTAGTGTTGCCCTAATTCTTCTCTATACACCTATAGAAATAGAAATAAGTTACAAAAATAGAAATAAGTTACAGAAATAGATACAAGTTACAGAAATAGACATCAGTTACAGAAATATATATAATATGCAAGAAATTTATTTTTAAGTTACAGAATAACTAAGTTACATAGTAAGTAAAAAGATAAAAAGAAGTGTTAGTACCGTTAAACTAAATAATGAATAGTTTATAGTAAACCTCATTCTTTTTATTTTTAACCCAAAAACACTTGAAGAACGCACTTCTGAAGTTATGAATTTAGAATATATTTACGATTTCTAAACCAAAGGTTATCTCTTTTTTACAAGAACCTTTATTAAAGGTTAAGGTTCAAAACCCATGAGATAAATTATTGTTAATTATTTACTCTTTATCCATTTTACAACCCAAAGGCTTTTTACTTCTACCAAACTCACACAACCAAGAAGTCATTTTGGTTTATAAATGAATTAGGGTAACAAAAGAATTAAGGTAAAATACATGTAAATAATTATTCATATAAATATTTACAGCGTTAAAGCTTTATGTATTTCCAAAAGAAACATTAATTAAGATTTTACACAGTATATTTCTAGGTAATATATAACCATATCAATTAACATAGTTTCCTCATTTAAAGGTCAAGAGTTCTAAACCCATAATGGTAAATCTTTTACAGAAAGTATTTTTTTAACTAACACATTTAGGATTTTCTTTTAAAATACCAAATTACAAATTAACTCTGTGAAAATTTTTGAGTAAACAAAAGACAAATCCTATCTTAAATCATTATACTTATGAGGCCGAGGCTATAAGTCCAACATTATCAAGTTTTATACATTTAAATATATTTAGTGAAATATCCTTTCTTTTATAGGAAAAAAAATGATTTAAACCCTAACCAAATTCTCCACATTAAAAAAACGCAGGTTTATTTCAAAACTGAGATAATATATAAAATAGGAGTAACCTACTTACCCGACCATTTTCACCGATCCGACAACCTGGCTCGCGTGAGCTGTCACATCACGCGTTGCTGGTCGTCCAATCGGTGCAAATGGTCGGGTAGAAAGTTTACTCCCATAAAATACTGGAAGGTTTAATATTAAAAATATTTATTGCTGTAAACAAAAATTTACAGAGGTTATATATCCTCAAACGTATTTCAGTGGCTGAGCAAGTAAAAGGCCGAGGAAGTTTTCAAACAAGATTTTACTATATGTAGAACTATTTTTAAAACCCTCTCACTTGTTTTAATAAATAGTAATTTAACTTGGCAGTGGCCTACAACCCTTTTATCAAGCGATAATAATAAAGTGAAGGCCTCATAACCACTTTCCTATTTATAAAAACCCTAGAACAATATTAATTTACCCTAATCTTTAAATTACAAAAGAGATAGCTTTTTGGGTAAAACCCTAAGGGTTACCATGGCCATACGGCCTCCATTACTAATCCTAAACTAAACAACAAATTTTTCATAAGATTTTAAACCCCACCGTAATAATCCACAAAAAACACTTCGGAAACATTGCAGAAACATTCACGACGAAGGATACCTTAGGTTGAAATCAAGGCTTACCCGAGATTTCATGCTCGCAACCTTAAAGCTCAAGAAAATGCATTAAACGTTCGCTTGTATATTCTTCACCTAACATAAAACAAACATGGCTTAGAATTGTCAAAATTGAGCTGGTTTAAATAAATAAAAGAAAACCAAAAGCTAGAGGATTCGTTTAACTTACCAGTTTGTGCTTGGAGCTCACAGAAAATGACGTTGGCAAAGAACCCAAGAAGTAACCTACTAAGTGAACACTATTTATAATGTTGAGCTTGAAGAACATGTTAATGGCAAAGAACCAAGGTTCAAGCCTAAGTGACAACTGTTGCCAAGTAGCTGAGAAAGCTGAGGGCCTGTCGACCGCTCTCATTTTCCAACAATAAACACAAATTGAAACCAACGAGTTTTTAGGGTATGCCTTTGAATGTTGTGCTTAGTGTTCATTACCCAAACCCTTCTTCAAACGAATGTCCACCACGTGGAATCCATTATCTTTGAAATCTTCTCTTGGTTTGATATAGTTGAACCTACGATACATGGTGAAGGTAATACTATTATATTTTTAAAAATAATCATTTACATGAGATGCATAAAATATATGCTTACGTTAGTATATATATGCTAGGCCTGGAATATTTATGCTTTGAATGTTTATGTTAGGAATGAAATATATGCTTAGGATTGTATACATGTTATGCTTTGAATACACCTAAGTTAGTTTTATAACATGCATTGTTATATGCTTAGGATTGTATACATGTTATGCTTTGAATACACCTAAGTTAGTTTTATAACATGCATTGTTATATATGTGTAGGTTAGTTTATGTTTTTATGTTTTGAAAAGTATACTTAGGTTGGTGTAAATAATATACATCAAATATTTATATATGTTAGTATATTGGCTATGATTCAAATATATATATGCCTAAGTTAGTTTGTTTTAGTTAGTTTCTAACTGTTTTCTTTAGTAATATTAATCTTGTATGCTAGGGTAAGCTTTAGGATTTACTTGGTAAAGGCCTTAGTTATAAAACATTATGCATGTAATCTAGTATTACATCAACTAAAATAATGTTAAAGATTATATACAATAAATCAAATAAGTTAATTTGTTAGAACAATTGAACATCACTACTAACTCTATTTTGCTACCTAGGTGGAGTAAACCTTGTTGTAGGCCTAGGAACGCTTATACTTAGATAATTGATACACTAAATAGAGCTCAAGAATATTTCTAGATTACTCATTTGGTATTCCTAGCTTTAATTTTTTACATTGTAACCTGGAAGTAAATTTTTACCTGTAAGTTTTGTACAAGCATCGAATCTTCGTTAGCTCTAAAAAAGCTAAGTAAGCCTCGGGCTAACCTCAACGCCCCCTTCAGTAAGAAAAGATAAACAACCATCACAAGCATACACATGCTCACAAACAAATCAATGTTATTATTTCAACTTTTTGAAACTCGTAAACTCTGTCAAACTTTTATTAGAACTGAAAATCAATATAGATTGAAATACGGTTAGTAACAGGTAACCTACAAGTTAGTAGCTAAAAATCTGTAGCAATTTAGTTATAGTTAACAAAATGAATTTAACTACTAAGTTCTCTTAATAAGTTGTCTTGTAATTCCATATGTTAATTAAACTAAAAGTTAATCATTAAACTCGCATTCTGGTTACGAGTTAGCATTTATTATTACACAATTTTTTTTAAATTTTTTGTAAATTTTGGAGAGGTTACATGGGCGTCTTTCATAGATGTCATCAAGGAACAATATTACCCTATGGGAAACCATGATGACCAGTACATAAAATGGATCATTCTACATCAAGAGAGGGACCATACAGTGTTGCGGTATACCAACAACTTTCATACCTTGTGCACAAAGATGGGTGTCAAGGACTCTAAGTGACACTTGATATTGAAATATCGCAGTGGTCTTCATCGGTACATCCGAACTGAGATGGAATTCCTCGACATATATTCACTTGGATCTACCTATCGGTATGATGTTAAAATTGAGAATAAATTTTAGCAAAAGAACAAGTGACTCTTTGGACCTCCAAACCCATCGCAGAAGAAAGGCAAGGGAAACTTCATGATGTATATGTGGAAACATCTTTTAGGAAAACCATATATGTGGAAACGTCATGATGTATATGAGTCCCGACCTCGTCATATCATTATTACTTTGGGAGGAAAACTCTATTGGATACTAGAGACAATTGTACCTAACATAGTCTTGCAAGGTAGAAAGATAATATCTCACACCTGAAAATTATTCCTCTTCACAATTGCATCTGAAGGAGAACATCAGATCACCTCCACACCCTCTGCATAGGGTATCTATGCTCATCAAACACAACAAGAAAATAGAGTCGTTGTTTCCTCATCCATCTGAGTACCTCTACAATGCAAGGCCATGCATTCAAGGTGCTCCTCCAAAAACAAATCATTCACACAACAATTACAACCCTCTCGAGATACCAAAGAAAAGCAACCTCTTCACTTTAGCAAATGTCTCACCAGGAGATCAACTCAACACACAGTTCGAGATATGATACGGGATTTGATGCAATTGAGACCATTTCTTCCTAAGGAGAGAGGATTGATCCAGATGGAGATCAGTGGCCACCAACCTATTCCACTGGCTCAAAACCATTCTCCATTGTGGCAGTTTCCAAGTTATTTTTCTACGGTTTTTTAGGTCCTAAACTTCTGGAGCCATTTTGAGGGCCTAAGCGAAGTTTTTTGGTGGTTAGGGGGAAAAATGGTTGTAATTGGCCTTCATTTGTCTGGTCAAAAGTTGTAAATATTAGATATAAATTTCCAATGAGCTATTGAATGCCCAAATCAGAGATCGTATGTAAACGTTATGACCCCAAGAAGTAGACTGTTCAACTTACCACCTTGGGGTTGCAAACTTTATGACGGTTCATCATCTAGGGTTATGTTTTGGACTTTTGGGGTTCTCACCCTCATCCTTATTATAAATAGGCCCCTTTGGCCTCATTTTGTATTGATCTTAGCGTGAATGAGTGTAGCAACCACATCTCTTCTCAGGGATAGCTACAACTATTCTAACATTTGTAATACACTATGTTCTATTTCTGCCATTTAATAGAATATGTGGTTACTGTATCTCTGTTATCTTTGCAAAATGTCTGTGTTTATGATTCTATCTCTATTATTTCATTTTGTTCTCACATAAATCTGGATCAGTGGTATCAGAGAAATATGCTCTTTGATTGTTTCTCGGCACATGTCCCTAACGAGGTTAGGATATAGAGAGTTTGGTCTTGAACTAGTTTCACTTGATCAATCTCGCCTTTCCAAACGACGTCCCGTGGCAAAATAAAAGAGATACGACAAAGAAGGAGATCCTATTAATTCGTTGCTTAAGGAATCCCTCGAGCAATAGAGGAACGAGATGATGGATAGTTCCGCCCAAATCCTTCTACAAATGCCAACAATGGCGAATTCACCTTCAACGAGCAAGCATTTTGGAGATGAAACCCCATTCAAGGTACAAGTTAACTTTGATATTCCTTTATTTGAAGGAAAAATCGATGTCGATGCCCTCGATAATTTGTTGAATGTTCTAGAAGGGTATTTCTCTGTCCACAATTTCTCTGATAGGGAAATAATCAGCTTTGCTTTCCTTGAGGAAGTCCCCCATGTCCAAAATTGGTGGGGTACTTATTGGGAGCAAAACTCATCAGACGAGTGTGGAATGTTTGAGATAAATCCCACTTGGGCATCTTTCATAGATTCCTTCAAGAAACAATATTACCCTGTGGGAAGCTATGATGACCAGTACACAAAATGGACCAATTTCCGTCAAGAGAGGACCATACGGTGTTGGTGTATACCAACAACTTTCATACATTGCGCGCAAATATGGGTATCAAGGACTCCGAGTGGTACCTGATATTGAAATATCACAGTGGTCTACATTGGTATAGCCGAAATGAGATGGAATTCCTTGAAATCTCTTCACTTGGATCTTCCTATCGGTATGCTTTCAAAATTGAAGATAAATTTTAGCAAAAGAACAAGCGAAACTTTGGACTTGCAAACCCATCGCAGAAGAAAGGCAAGGGAAACCTGAACTACAAAGAAAAGGAAAAGACAACCAATACCTGCCACAAGCAAAGAAGGGGAATGGAAAGACAAAGAAGGACACCAAGAAGTGGTGTGAATTTCATAAAAGCCCTTAGCACAACACTGATGAATGTCGCTCAAATAAGTCATTGGTGGCCAAGATAAAATATTCAGAATCAGATCCTGATTCCAATTTATAATGCAATACCACAATCGCAGAGAATGCGAAGAAGATCATTGATGCAGACCCCACTGCCACAGTTCCTACAACACAGATTCAACTGGAGGAGCCTAAAGAATCATATGTAGAGGAGTGCCTTTTCTACTTGAAGATGTGGGTCAAGGGAATCCCACTACATTATGTTGTCGACAATGGTAGCCAAAATAACTTGATCTCACCAGAAACCGTCAAGAGATTAGAGCTTTCGACAACATCATGCCTGTAAGCCTACAAAATTGGTTGGCTAAGCCAAGTACAAGGTATCTGCATTACTCAACAATTTATCCTACCATATGCAATCAATCCTTTTAAAGATGAGGTACTATGTGATATGGCCCCACTTGAAGTCTGTGATGTTCTTTTAGGACAACCATATATGTGGAAGCGTCATGTTGTATATGAGTCCAGGTCTCGCGGTGTCATTTTTACTGTAGGAGGAAAAATATATTGGATACTAGAGACAGTTGCACCTAACACAATCTCACAAGGTAGGAATATAAGATCCTACACCAGAAAATTATTCCTCTTCACAATTGCATCTGAAGGAGAACATCAGATCACCTCCACACCCTCTGCACAGGGTATCTATGCTCATTAGGCACAAGAAGAAAATAGTCATTGCTTTCTCATCCATCCAAGTACCTCTACAATGCAAGGCCATGCATTCAAGGTGATCCTCCAAAAACAAATCATTCGCACAACAATTATAGCCCTCTCGGGATGCCAAAGAAAAGAAGCCTCTTCACTTTAGTAAACGTCGCACCAAGAGATCAACTCAACACACTGTTTGAGATATGATAAAGGACTCGAATCAATGGATACCATTGCTTCCTAAGGTTGGAGGATTGATCCAAATGAAGATCGAAGGCCACCCACCTATTCCACTAGCTCAAAACCATTGTCCATTTTGGCAGTTTCCTAGTTATTTTTCTACGAATTTTGGGGTCCTAAACTTCTGGAGCTGTTTTGAGGCCCTGAACGATGTTTTTTTGGTGATCCGGGGTCAAGTAGTTGCAATTGATATTTAGTTATCCATTCAAAATTTGTAAATATTAGATAGACCTTTCCAACGAGCTATCGAAAGCCCAAATCAGAGATCGTATGCAAAAGTTATGACCCCGAGAAGTTGATTGTTCAACTTACCACCTTGGGGCCGCAAACTTTATGACGATTCATCTTCTAGGGTTATGTTTTGGACTTTTGGGGTTCTCTCCCTCATCCTTATTATAAATAGGCCCCTTTGGCCTTATTTGGTATTGATCTTGGCATGGATGAGCGTAGCAGCCACATCTCTTCTCAAAGATAGCTACCACCATTCTAGCAATTGTATTACAGTCTATTCTATTTCCACCATTTAATAAAATATGTGTTTACTCTATCTCTTTTATCTTTGCAAAATTTCTATCTTATGATGCTATCTCTGTTATTTCATTTCATTCTCACAAAAATCTGGATCAGTGGTATCAGAGCAATCTTCTCTTTGATTGTTTTTAGTGCATGTCCCCGATGAGGTTAGGATATAAAGAGTTTGGTCTCAAACTAGTTTCACTTGACTACTCTCGCTGCCCCAAATGACCCCCCATGGAGGAAGAAAAGAGAGACAATGGAGTAGGGGATCCTATCAAATCATTGCTCGAGGAATCCCTCAAGCGACATAGGAACGAGATGATGGATAGTTTCTCCCAAATCCTTCTACAATTGCCAACAATGGCGAATTCACCTTCAACGAGCAAGCATTTCGGAGATGAAACCCCATTCAAAGTACAAGTTAACTTTGATATTCCTTTATTTGAAGGAAAAATCGATGTTGATCCCCTAGATAATTGGTTAAATGTTCTAGAAGGGTATTTCTCTGTCCACAATCTCTTCAATAAGGAAAATATCACCTTTAAGGAAGTCCCCCATGTCCAAAATTGGGGGGGTACTTATTGGGAGAAAAATTCATCAGACGAGTTTGGAATGTTTGAGATAAATTCCACTTGGGTGTCTTTCATAGATGTCATCAAGGAACAATATTACCCTATGGGAAACTATGATGACCGGTACAGAAAATGGACCATTCTACGTCAAGAGAGGGACCAGACGGTGTCAGAGTATACTAACAACTTTCATATTTTGTGTACAAAGATGGGTATCAAGAACTCTAAGAAACACTTGATATTGAAGTATTGCAGTGGTGTACATCGGTACATATGAATTGAGATGGACTTCCTCGACATCTATTCACTTGGACCTACCTATCAGTATGCTGTCAAAATCGAGGAGAAATTTTAGCAAAGAACACGCGAGACTTTGGACCTGCAAACCCATCACAGAAGAAAGGAAAGGGAAACCATGCACTACAAAGGATAGGAAAATACAACCAGTCCTCGCTATAAGCGAAAAAGGGGAATGGAAATATAAAGAAGGAAATCAAGAAGTGGTGCGAATTTCATAAAATCCCTTGGCACAACACTGATGAATGTCGCTTAAAGAAGTCATTGGTGGTCGAGCTCAAATATTTAGAATCAGATTCTAATTCTGATTCAGAACCCAATGCCACAACCAAAACAAATGGGAAGCAGATCATTGATGCAGACCCCACTGCCATAGTTTCTACCGCATAGATTCAACTAGAGGACCCTAATGAATCAGAGGCAGAGGAACGCCTCTTCCACTTGCAGATGTGGGTGAAGGTAATCCCACTACATTTTGTTTTCAACAATGGAAGCCAAAAGAACTTGATCTTAGAAGAAGTTGCCAAGAGATTAGAGCTTTTGACAGCACCACAACCACAACCCTGTAGCATCGGTTGGATAAGAAAATGATGAGGTATCCACATTACACAACAAATCCTCCTACCATATGGCATCAATCATTTCAAAGACAAGGTACTGTGTGATGTGTCCCCACTTAAAGTTTGTGATGTTCTTTTAGGACAACCATATATGTGGAAGCGTCATGATGTATATGAGTCTCGTTCTCACAGTGTCTTTTTTAATTTGGGAGGAAATATCTATCGGATACTAGAGACAGTTGCACCTAACATAGTCTCGCAATGTAGTAAGATAAGCTCCCACACCAGAAAATTATTCCTCTTCACAATTGCATTTGAAGGAGAACATCAGATCACCTCCACGCCCTCTGCATAGGGTATTTATAATCATCAGACACAAGAAAAAGTTAGAATTGTTGTTTCCTCATCCATTCGATTACCTCTACAATTAAAGGCCATGCATTAAAGGTGATCCTCCAAAATAAATCATTCGCACAACAATTACAGCCCTCTCGAGATGCCAAAGAAAAGAAGCTGCTTTAATTCAGCAAATGTCAGACTAGGAGATCGACTCAACACACAGTTCAAGATATGATATAGGATTTGACGCAATGGAGACCATTGCTTCCTGAGGAGGGAGGATTGATCCAGCTGAATATCAGTGGACACCCACCTATTCCACTGGCTCAAAACCATTGTCCATTGTGGTAGTTTCCTAGTTATTTTTCTACCATTTTTTGGGTCCTATACTTCTGGAGCTGTTTTAAGGCCTTAAATGGCGTTTTTTGGCGATTCGGGGGCCAAATTGTTACTATTTGCATTTATTAACTTAGTCAAAAGTTTTAAATCTTAGATATACCTTTCCAACGAGCTATCAAATGCCCAAATCGTAGATCGTATGCAAACGTTATGACCCAGGGAAGTTGACTATTCAACTTACCACGTTGGGGCTGCAAACTTTAAGACGGTTCAACTTCTCGGGTTATGTTTTGGACTTTTTGGGTTCTCACCCTCATCCTTATTATAAATAGGCCCCTTTTTCCTCATTTTGTATTGATCTTGGCATGGATGATCATAGCAGCCACATCTCTTCTTAGAGATAGCTACCACCATTCTAGCAATTGTATTACAGTCTGTTCTATTTCCGCCATTTAATAGAATATGTGTTTAATGTATCTCTGTTATCTTTGCAAAATGTCTATGTTTATGATCATTATGTCTATTATTGCATTTCGTTCTCACATAAATCTATATTAGTGGTATCAGAGCAATCTACTCTTTGATTGTTTCTTGACGCATGTCCCCAACGAGGTCAGGATATAGAGAGTTTGGTCTCGAACTAGTTTCACTTGATCACTCTCGCCACCTGAAATGACCTCCCATGGCAGAAGAAAAGAGAGATGATGGAGCAAGAGATCTTATCAAGTTGTTTCTCAAGGAATCCCTCGAGTAACAGAGGAATGAGATGATAGATAGTTTCACCCAAATCCTTCTATGAATGTCGTCAATGGCGAATTCACCTTCAACGAGCAAATGTTTCAGAGATGAAACCCCATTCAAGGTATAAGTTAACTTTGATATTCCTTTATTTGAAGGAAAAATAAATGCTAATGCACTAGATAATTGGTTGAATGTTTTAGAAGAGTATTTATCTGTCCACAATTTTTTCGATAGGGGAAAAAGCACATTTGCTCTCCTTAAGGCAGTCCCCCATGTCCAAAATTGGTGGGGTAATTATCGGGAGAAAAACTCATCAAACGAGTCTAAAAAACTCATCAAACGAGTCTGAATGTTTGGGATAAATCAAACTTTGGTGTCTTTCATAGATGTCGTCAAGGAATAATATTACGCCGTGGGAAACTATGATGACCAGTACACAAAATGGACCATTCTGGGTCAAGAGAGGGACCAGATGGTGTTGGAGTATACCAACAAATTTCATACCTTTCATACAAAGCTGGGTATCAAGGACTCTGAGCGACACCTGATATTGAAATATCGCACTGGTCTACATCGATACATCCGAACTGAGATGGACTTCCTCGACATCTCTTCACTTGGATCTTCCTATCGGTATGCTGTCAAAATCGAGGATAAATTTCAGCAAAAGAACAAGAGAGACTTTGGACATGCAAACCCATCGCAGAGGAAAGGAAAGGGAAACCCTGCACCACAAAATACAGGAAAAGACAACCAGTCCCCGCCACAAGAGAAGAAGGGGAATGGAAAGACAAAGAAGGACACCGAGAACTTGTGAGAATTTCATAAAAACCCTTAGAACAACACTGATGAATGTCGCTCGAAGAATTCATTGGTGGCTGAGATCAAATATTTAGAATCAAATCCCAATTTCGATTCAGAACCTAATGCCATAGCCATAAATAATGCGAAGAATATCATTGATGCAGACCCCACTCCCACAGTTGCTATTGCACAGATTCAATTGGAGGAGCTTGAAGAATCAGAGGTAGAGGAGCACCTCTTCCACTCACAGATGTGGGTGAAGAGAATCCCACTACATTTTGTTGTTGACAATGGAAGCCAAAAGAACTTGATCTCAGCAGAAGTCGTCAAGAGATTAGAGTTTCCAAAAACACCACACCCACAACCCTACAACATCGGTTGGCTTAGCCAAGGACGAGGTATTCACATTACTCAACAATGAATCCTACCATATGGCATCAATCCTTTCAAAGATGAGGTACTATGTGATGTGGCACCACTTGAAGTCTGTGATGCTCTTTTAAGACAACCATATATGTGGAAGTGTCATGCTGTATATGAGTCCCGACCTTGCAGTTTCATTGTTACTTTGGGAGGAAAACTCTATCGGATACTAGAGACAGTTGCACTATCACGTCCCCGTCCCTCAACCGACGAAGAGGACGCGACGAACACATCAACACACGGCCGGGAAAACCGCCCCGTGAGCATAATCAAATGAAATCAATGCTGGAATTAAGCATACACAGATGCATTTATCTTCAATCATAGAGCGGAAGCACACATACTCATAAACCAACATTCAACAAGATCATTATAGTTCATTTAACATCAATATAAAATTTGCATAGATGGAATAACCAGCAGCACTTATCTCTTGATGAAGAATTCACCCGCAACCAGCTACGTCGCTGCAACGTTCCACCCAACCATAGGCCAGCTTGCTCATCTATCTCTCAGCAACACTGCCACCCCCGAGCTGGGCATGATTCCTCCGGACTAAGGGTCAATTGCAGGCTTACACATAGCCAAGGGGACACATAACAGCCAAACCAACACTGCTGGGTTTCACAGGCTTTCCACAAGCAAGCCAAGCCAGCACAGTCCAAGGTTCAACCACTGCATACCAGCAGCCAAACAATCCCTTCACAGCTCTGTGAAGAAGTCATAAACAACAGGGGACAACCCCAAACAATGGAGGAGCACAGCTCAAGCCCAAGGGACTACCCAGAGTTGGTTTTGGCCCTAACGTGGCCAAAACAGCTCAACCACAACATCCCAAACCAGGGAAACAACAACAACAACCCAATTTCAAAGTAAAAACAATGGCAACTATGCATAGTCCCAAAACACAGAAACTCAACCCACGAATTGGAAATCAACGGTGACCCAAAACGAATTTGAGCACCCCATCCCACAAAACGTGGGTGAAATCAACAGCAACCCAATACGTGGGTTAAAACCACAGCCAACAAAACATGGAGAAACAACAGCCCCAAACAAAACAGTCAGCACGGCTCTCACATGGACAGAACACTCCAACCAGTCTGTGCGTGAGTGTAATCTTGCACTGAACAGCAAAAACACAAGGAAAACATACCCGACCTCTGCGTGCAATTACCAGCCTGCACGTGAGGGGAAAACGGCCTCCTCTATGCACGCGAATCCACAAGCCATCGGGAGAATGAATAGACCATCAACCTCTGCGTGAGGATGAACAGACCAGCCGTGGGAGAGACCTGTGCATGAGGGTGAGCAACAGACCAAAATTGCGTGAGAGTGTAAAACTGACCAGGGAAGAGTGCGTGAGGGAGAATAATGGGTAGACATGGGTGGAGTGGGAAATTGGGTAAGGCTGACAGCCTCCCACAACCACCACCACTTCAGCAATAAATGCCCTCAGCCATAACTCCTCAACCACCAGCTGAGCATTAAAGAGGTTGACAAGGTTGGATGAGGCAAAAGGTGACAAACAACAAAGGTAATAAAACATGGGTTTTTCCCCCATAACCAAGTTTTGACATTCCCCCACCCCTTATCCTTTGGAACCATGCCCTTTTCATTCAACGTTGCGCTGCCGTAGCTGGTTGTGGTTTATTTTAATTGATGTGCGGGTTTACATGATGCCAAATTTAAATGTGCCGGATAGCACGACATACCACCGGCAATTATCTCCATTGCCAAAACATACACAACAAAATCGATGATGGGGCTTTTGCCTTGAGCTCCTCACCACGATTAATTACAATATATACATCATGCAAATGGGGTCAAAACCAGGGATGTGACATTCCCCTCCCCCTTGGAATAAAACCGTCCTCGGTGTTCCATTACATATATACAATACATATACAGTTGCACATCAAAATTCAAAATTGCAGATCTATACCACGTTCAATCATCTACTTTGAACGTTCATGACCAAGCCTCTCGGCTTCCATGGAATTTTCCTGCTGGTTCTCAACTTCCAGCTGATCCCAAAGTCTAGGAACTTTGCGGCTACTGCCTTCATCATGTTCCTTCATTGGACAGTCCTGGCGTAAATGATTTCCTCCGCATCTCCAACATCTCACTGGCTGCTTCATCTTTACCTGCTCAATTTCCTTTGAGTCTTCATGCCTAGACCGTTTTCCAACGGGTCGCTTGGACAATTGTCCCAATGCTGATCCACCTTCCTTTCCTTTGCCGATTTCTCCCAGAAGGCTTTTCACCTCTCTTTGCAACCCAATAGAGTCTTGCAAAACCTGGAGGTTCATTTCACTCTGCCTTTTCTGTATCCTGAGCATCTCCCCAAGATTCTCTTGGGTCTTGGCAATCACTTGAAGGAGACTTCTAGCCAAGTCCAATAACTTTTGATCTGCTGCCATAATCAATGTGCACCACCTGGTTTCACTTTTCTCACCTGTGGAATGCATCATTGAAAGTCTATCAGACCAAGCATAATACAGATATCAAAATCAGTTAGTTAATTACCCAATTGGCATGACAGTTCGAGTTCCATTAAGGAAACTTTCATATTTTTCATGCCTTCCCCAACAGGCACATGAGCTCCTTCATGTCCATTCCTGGGCAGGGAATTAACTATTCCAGCATTCACAAATTTACTTTAAGCAAATACACACATTTCATTCTCAATCATACATGCATTCAACAATCCTTTGTTTTCACAATGCATAAACATATATATATATATATATAAACATATATAATCAAAAGGCAAGAGAGAGCAGTAAGAGATTTTCCCCTCTTTGTTCTGTTCCATCCTGGAACCCACACCATCACTGTGGCTTTTCATGCTCTCAGCCTCTTTCACTTTACCGTGAATGCTGGACCAATCTCTCTTGGTCATGACACTTAGTGTCTTTGGTCTATTCTAGACCTCTAAACCATGGAGTCTCTCCACATGGTTTGCCTCGGCTGCTAGGACTCCCCCATCTTACTAGCACCTTTCTCATTACCGCTCCTTCCGAGCTTTCCAGGACAGTCACATGTCCACATGCACCTCTAGGATGCTCTCATAGTCCTCGCCTCCAGCGATACCTATATTCAAACATTGAATAAATTCACATGTTTAGTTTATTCTCATTAGTTTCATCTCTAGAACAAGAGCTTAAAACATCATAACCCATATCATATACACATGTATATTCATAAGCAAAATAATCCAATACTTATCTGTATTGTGCGTTTCCTCGTTCGTCCACAGGATCCTGCTTCGCTTTGCAAGCCTTGGGATCGGCTATGGACTCAGATGTTAGGTCAGCACGCTGGCTGCTCCACAACATCAAGTAATTAATGTCCATCCAGTACATAACCACGTCAACTGGGCTTGGAACTTTATCATGACCATTCCCAGGTCTAGGATCTACTATGGATCCTTAGGCATATCACAGCCCATCATACACTTATGTCAACAATGACACATACACTTATATCAACATGCACTTATACCAACATACACTTATATCAACCGTTTACCTTTACCTTTAGCCTGTCAACACAAGCAACACAAGCAATACAAGCAAACTCATCAGCATGCTTGCTCTAAAACTGTAATCACATTTCATATCATTTACTATCAACTATTGAGACACCAGGAGTGCGTCCACTCCCCAAAGTGTAATCAATATTGAAAACCCTTTCATGACTCGACATCGGAAAAGTGTGCACTCTCTTCCGGTGTATGCCATGTAGGCCCTATGCATACTCAAGCAATCGGTCATCATGGAAATAAATCAAAACATGTTCTGCATATGGAAATTTAATAATTAAACATGCATATTCATAGCAAGGGTTACAGAACACTTATCCATTTGCCGTCGCAGTATGCCCTTTAGATCTGTTAGGCACCGTCAAGGAGTTGGGAAAAACTGAATGCTAAGCTGGTGAGCTCGCTGCAGAGCTAGGAACACCTACACCAGAACTATCCTGACTTCTATAACACCCACACACACACCCAGCACAAGGAATCAGTCCCTTCTCTGCTACTCAGTCCCTCAGGCCTTGCATTCCCTTCTAGTGCTATCCCGGGGTTGTGGAGAAGAAAGTCAGCCCTCTAGCTCTGTCTGTGCGGTTTCCAATCACCAGGTTTAAGCAAATCAAGGCCCCATCCTTGTTTCCTATTTACGTTTCATATCCACACATGTCTCACTGGAATAATCCAAACCATCTCACTCATGTTATCACCAAACATGCAGTGCAGATGAGACATTTTCAAAATGTCTAATGGAGTTTCACCCGAACCCCATTTCCAAGATAATGGAAAACCTTCCCATGAATCTTGGCTCTTGCAGGCCATCACACATGGTCTTCTTGCAGTGTGTACTCCTGACACATTCATCAAATAGCCAAACAGTCAGTCATTACCTGATACTACAATCCAAATTGATCGTTCTATAACCAAGCAATGACATTAGCAATCGAATTCAATAAGAATTTACGATTCTATCTACTACATAAATTGACTTGCTCATTTGTGGGTCTCCTGTAAGCAGCATTACTATGCCCATTATAATTTTATGCCTACTATCATAACATGAATACCCACTTACCATGTGTCCCTCCTGACACAATCTCACACAAGCCAACAGTGATTAGTAGTCGTTAGCACTTTCTTAAATCCGAAATCCACAGTTCAAATTTAACAACCCGTACCAACTAATTTTCACAACCATGAGACTTCTTCTCATAAATGGTAGGATTTGGCAGTGGTCAGGGACTTACCTCTCACTGCCGTGTTTGAAATAATCTACCTGAAACATGAATTTCAACCAACCAAACACAATCTTGTGCAAGCCAATGGTGACTATAAGTGGTCAGCATTTTCTTAAATTTGAAATTCATAACGCAAATCTAACAAGCTCTTTTACACAGTAGATTCCAGCATTGGTCAGGGTCTTACCTCTCAATGCCGTTCTCGGAATAATCTACCTGAAATATAAGCTTCAAACAACCAAACACAAGCTTATGCGAGCCAACAATGGCTAGTGGTTGTCAGCAATTTCTCAACTCCGAAATTCACAATTCGAATTCAACAACCTATTGTGCATATCATATGGTAGATTCGGGCATTGGTCAGGACCTTACCTCTCAATGCCGTTCTTAAAATAATCTACCTGAAACACAAGCTTCAACAACCAAACACAAGCTTATGCAAGCCAATAGTGACTAGTAGTTGTCAGCAATATTTGAAATTCACAATTCAAACTTAACAAGCTCTTTTACACGGTAGATTCCAGCATTGGTCAGGGTCTTACCTCTCAATGCCATTCTCAAATTGATCTACCTGATACATGAGCTCCCATCAACCAAACACTTGGTAAGTGTGGATGCATATACTATCTTATTGCTACAACCGTCACTAAAGCATTTTAGAATTTATAAAATTCAAATACTTCAAAGGTTAGTCACATCTGTGTTCTCAAAGCTCATTTACTTCATGCAATCATTATCATGCTAACATTGCAAGGTATAGTCATATCATTCATGCAATTAAATGAAGGTTTAGATACCCTTACTTCACATGCGTATCATTCATACCACCTTGCTCTTCAATAGAGCATTTATGGCAGCCACTTGATCATGACTATCCTGCATTCATAACAACCTTCGAAACAGTTCCAGGATTATCATTAATTCACCATTTTAGCCATTAGTTCTCCATAATATCACATGCATTCATCTCAATGCATTCATGCCATGCATCACAACATTGCACCTACACTTATGCAATCAGTCATTCACACCCTTCATAGGCATACATCCATTGCATAACAACAAGATTCATAAAATCTTCTTAATGCATATCCGTTCATGCTATCTTGCATTGATTCAGGAATACTATGCATTCAACCATACCATGGCCTAACCATGACTACCTCATATAGGATGCATTACTATAATCAATATCATTAACATGTATAGGCATGACACCTTTCTACATTCCAATATTCACATGGTATGGGGTCTCCTACCTGGACCGATCCATGGAATTTGTCATAAGCAAACCCTTACCTGCATGGGTCTTACTTACGCCCTTAACATGACCAATTTGGTTGGTCCTTTGCAGGAGTTTGCAGAATTTGCTCACCAACTCTTGTCACGGACTCGTTGCCTTATCCCTTCTCCATAGGGTTGCTGGTCTCATTCGTCAACATCAGCATCAGCAACATATTCATCCAATTCCATGTCATCGTTGGTTTGTCCACTAATGCCAACATCAAAACAATGATTATCATTAGTGGTACATTATAAAACATATAATTTCCAATATTCTTACCAACATGCAATATCCTATGCATGCAATGCATATCCTCATGCATTTCAAGCATAAACTTAGGAAATGAAGTTATAATCAGCAAGATAGGGTCTAATGAAAACTTCCCTTTCAAACCCCTCATCTTCTCATGGAATTCCTTTTCCACACAGCAGCTGGTTGAATTCATAGTCCTTGCTGCCCCTGGGCATGCAACTATCCAGCTTTGTCCATTTGATAACAACGGC
Source organism: Pseudotsuga menziesii (assembly GCA_001517045.1). NCBI lineage: Eukaryota > Viridiplantae > Streptophyta > Pinopsida > Pinales > Pinaceae > Pseudotsuga > Pseudotsuga menziesii. Next base: position 304,599 of record LPNX011029837.1, read on the forward strand.
CATCATTATCACTCTGCTGCTCCATGCTTAGATTCTGGTCCCTTATCCTCATTCCTTGCTGGATAAGCTTTCCAACGCCTATTCACACGCGTCATTCCGACCTCGGATGTGAAAACCACACCACTTCTAAGAATGGAGACTTTCACCAAATCTCAACATTTTACACGCAGCTACATTTTGGCCGAGAATGTTATCTTCAGCCACCACACTTCCATTGCATCATTCATCTTTTATGAATTCTGGGTTCTACTATATTGCCCCAAACATAAAATCTTCTTTCCATAAGAATGACTGTCTCAAGGGACGATGGGGGTCAATCCTCTTTTTTTCTTTTTTTGTAAAACATTGGTTTTCGCGCAATTTGGCGCATTAGCTCGCTGCCATTTCTCCCTTTTTCAGCCCTGAAAAACAGTTGAAATCGGCTCCTGGAACCATTGTTCCTTCCGCAGAATCGGCTCTTGGGAGCATCAGCACACTCGCTGAATCGGCTCCTCCACCGATCTCCCAGCCACAACGTCGGCTCCCACTTCGATCTCCCAGCCGCAACGTCGGCTCCCACTTCGATCTCCTAACCACAACGTCGGCTCCTTGGAAGCTTCAATCCTTCTGCAGAATCGGCCCTCACTTCAATCTCCCAGCCGCAACGTCGGCTCCTTTCCCATTCCTTCCTCCGCCGAACCAGCTCCCTGACCTTTCTGTCTTCCGCCGAATCGGCTCCCCGGAAGCTTCTACCTTCCGCAACGGCGGCTCTCCGGGTGTTCCAACCCTTCCGCAACTGCGGCTCCTTGGAAGCTTCAATCCTTCCGACGTATCCGCTCTCCAACCAATCTCCCTTCCGCCGTATCGGCTCTCCAACCAATCTCCCTTCCGCTGTATCGGCTCTCCAAGAGTTCCAAACCATCCACTCTTTTCTTGGATGAACTCTTCACATCGGGCGTTGGCTGAATATTGAATCGGACGCAGGATTGCTTAGCCGTCCGCAACGGCGGATGGAAGACTTTGCCAATCCTTCCGCAACGCCGGAAGTTCACTTCCTTCAATGGCCCGACCGTTCCATACTTAGCCTAAATTCTGAGCTTTCTTTTCGCGCGTCGGCGATCGGATGGATCTTCAAACTCTCCGCGGCGTCGGCGATCGGACAGATCTCAAATCGGACGTGAGATCACTCCGCCACCCGCAACGGTCGGATGGCAAGATTGTTGTCTCACCCGCAACGACGGAGGCTAACTCCGTGAACCCTTCCGCAACTGTCGTATGGGAAACTTCAACCATTCGCCCGCAACGGTGAATAGAAACTTCTCCAGCTCACCCGCAACGGTGGAATTCCACTTCCTCCAGTGGTCCGACTGCTCACACTTAGGCGATTTTCTGAATTCGTTGCTCCTCTGCTGAACATAGAAGGTAATTCTACCTTCTGTCACTGCACCTTCTTGGCCCATAGAGGCCCATTGTTGCAACCATGGCGCTCTGATACCATATTGTCACGTCCCCGTCCCTCAACCGGTGAAGAGGACGCGACGAACACATCAACACACAGCCGGGAAAACCGCCCCGTGAGCATAATCAAATGAAATCAATGCTGGAATTAAGCATACACAGATGCATTTATCTTCAATCATACAGCGGAAGCACACATACTCATAAACCAGCATTCAACAAGATCATTATAGTTCATTTAACATCAATATAAAATTTGCAGAGATGGAATAACCAGCAGCACTTATCTCTTGATGAAGAATTCACCCGCAACCAGCTACGTCGCTGCAACGTTCCACCCAACCATAGGCCAGCTTGCTCATCTATCTCTCAGCAACACTGCCACCCCCGAGCTGGGCATGATTCCTCCGGACTAAGGGTCAATTGCAGGCTTACACATAGCCAAGGGGACACATAACAGCCAAACCAACACTGCTGGGTTTCACAGGCTTTCCACAAGCAATCCAAGCCAGCACAGTCCAAGGTTCAACCACTGCATACCAGCAGCCAAACAATCCCTTCACAGCTCTGTGAAGAAGTCATAAACAACAGGGGACAACCCCAAACAATGGAGGAGCACAGCTCAAGCCCAAGGGACTACCCAGAGTTGGTTTTGGCCCTAACGTGGCCAAAACAGCTCAACCACAACATCCCAAATCAGGGAAACAACAGCAACAGCCCAATTTCAAAGTAAAAACAATGGCAACTATGCACAGTCCCAAAACACAGAAACTCAGCCCACGAATTGGAAATCAACGGTGACCCAAAACGAATTTGAGCACCCCATCCCACAAAACGTGGGTGAAATCAACAGCAACCCAATACGTGGGTTAAAACCACAGCTAGCAAAACGTGGAGAAACAACAGCCCCAAACAAAACAGTCAGCACGACTCTCACATGGATAGAACACTCCAACCAGTCTGTGCGTGAGTGCAATCTTGCACTGAACAGCAAAAACACAAGGAAAACATACCCGACCTCTGCGTGCAATTACTAGCCTGCGCGTGAGGGGAGCGAATCCACAAGCCATCAGGACAATGAACAGACCATCAACCTCTGTGTGAGGATGAACAGACCAGCCGTGGGAGAGACCTGTGCGTGAGGGTGAGCAACAGACCAAAATCGCGTGAGAGTGTAAAACTGACCAGGGAAGAGTGCGTGAGGGAGAATAATGGGCAGACATGGGTGGAGTGGGAAATTGGGTAAGGCTGACAGCCTCCCACAACCACCACCACTTCAGCAATAAATGCCCTCAGCCATAACTCCTCAACCACCAGCTGAGCATTAAAGAGGTTGACAAGGTTGGATGAGGCAAAAGGTGACAAACAACAAAGGTAATAAAACATGGGTTTTTCCCCCATAACCAAGGTTTGACATTCCCCCACCCCTTATCCTTTGGAACCATTCCCTTTTCATTCAACGTTGCACTGCCGTAGCTGGTTGTGGTTTATTTTAATTGATGTGCGGGTTTACATGATGCCAAATTTAAATGTGCCAGATAGCACGACATACCACCGGCAATTATCTCCATTTCCAAAACATACACAACAAAATCGATGATGGGGATTTTTCCTTGAGCTCCTCACCACGATTAATTACAATATATACATCATGCAAACGGGGTCAAAACCGGGGATGTGACATGCACCTAACACAATCTCTCAAGGTAGGAAGATAAGCTCCCACACTAGAAAATTATTCCTCTTCACAATTACGTCTGAAGGAGATCACCTCCACACCCTCTGCATAGGGTATTTATGCTCATCAGACACAAGAATAAAATAGATTCGTTGTTTCCTCATTCATCTGAGTACCTTTACGATGAAAGGCCATGCATTCAAAGTTCTCCTCCAAAAACAAACCATCCACACAACAATTACAGCCCTCTTGGGATACCAAAGAAAAGCAACCTCTTCACTTCAGAAAATTTCGCACCAGGAGATCAAATCAACACACAGTTTGAGATATGATATAGGATTCGATGCAATGGAGACCATTGCTTCCTAAGGAGGGAGGATTGATCCAGATGGATATCGGTGGCCGTCCACCTTTTCCACTGGCTCAAAACCATTGTCCATTGTGGTAGTTTCCTAGTTATTTTTCTATGGTTTTTCAGGTCTTAAACTTCCGAAGCCGTTTTGAGGCCCTAAACGATGTTTTTGGGAGATTTGAGGGTCAAATGGATGCTATATCCATTCACTTGGCCAGTCAAAAGTTGAGAATATTAGATAGACCTTTCCAAGGATCCATCAAATGCCCAAATCGAAGACCGTATGCAAATGTTATGACCCCAGGAAGTCGACTGTTCAACTTACCACCTTGGGGTCACAAACTTTATGACGGTTCATCTTATAGGGTTATGTTTTGGACTTTTGGGGTTCTCACCCTCAACCTTATTATAAAAAGGTTTTTTTGGCCTCATTTTGGATTGAACTTGGAACGGATGAGCATAGAAACCACATCTCTTCTTAGAGATAGCTACCACCATTCTAGCAATTGTATTACAGTCTGTTCTATTTCCGCCATTTAATAGAATATGTGTTTATTGTATCTTTGTTATCTTTGCAAAATGTTCATTTTTATGATACTATCTCTGTTATTTCATTTCGTTCTCACATAAATCCGGATTAGTGGTATCAGAGCAGTCTTCTCTTTTATTGTTTCTTGGCACATGTCCACGACGAGGTCAGGATATAAAGAGTTTGGTATCGAACTAGTTTCACTTGCTCACTCTCACTACCCCAAACAACCTCCCACGGTGGAAGAAAATAGAGACGAAGGAGCATGAGATCCTATCAAGTCGCTGCTTGAGGAATCCCTTGAGCGATAGAGGAATGAGATGATGGATAGTTTCACCCATATCCTTCTGTGAATGCCGGCAATGGTGAATTTACCTTCAATGAGTAAGCATTTCAGAGATGAAACCCCATTCAAGGTACAAGTTAACATTGAGATTCCTTGATTTGAAGGAAAAATCGATGCCGATGCCCTAGATAATTGGTTGAATGTTCTAGAAGGGTATTTCTCTATCCATAATTTCTTTGACAGGGAAAAGATTATCTTTGCTCTCCTTAAGGTAGTCCCTGATGTCCAAAATTGGTGAGGTACTTATTGGGAGCAAAACTCATCAGACGAGTTTGGAATGTTTGAGATAAATCCCACTTGGGCATCTTTCATAGATGTCACCAAGGAACAATATTACCCTATGGAAAACTATGATGATCAGTACACAAAATGGACCATTCTGGGTCAAGAGAGGGACCAGAAGGTATCAAAGTATACCAACAACTTTCATACCTTGCGCAAAAAGTTCGGTATCAAGGACTTCAAGCGGCACCTGATATTTAAAGATTGCAGTGGTATACATCGGTACACTCGAATCGTCATGGACTTCCTCGACATATCTTCACTTGGATCTGCCTATTGGTATGCTATAAAAATCGAGGATAAATTTCATTAAAAGAACAAGTGATACTTTGGACCTGCAAACCTATCACAGAATAAAGCCAAGGGAAACCCTACACCGTAGAACACAGGAAAACACAATCAGTCCCCACCACAAGTGAAGAAGGGGAATGGAAAGACAAAGAAGGACATCGGGATGTGGTTTGAATTTCATAAAATCCCATGGCACAAAATTGATGAATGTCACTCAAAGAAGTCATTGGTGGCTGAGATCAAATCTTTGGAATCAGATCCTGATTCCGATTCAGAACCCAATTCCACAACCGTAGATAATGGGAAGCATATCATTGATCCAAACCCCACTACCACAGTTTCTACCGCACAGATTCAACCGAAGGATCCTAAAGAATCAGGGGCAGAGGAGCACCTCTTGTGTTGGAAAATTTGGGTTATAGTTGTCATTGATATCAAAGGTGTTCATGAATGACAAAGGAATAACTAGTGGATATGAAGGCAGAATAAACTCAGTGCAAGACTAAGGTAGCGATGAGATGGCATGGCATAGTTAAGGATATGACATGACACATATCATGACATGGAATATGATGGTGTCCTCATGATGATGTAAGTCTGTGAAAGATGAAGGTAGTGTTGACATGGCACAATGATGAGGTGGCATAGTTATTTGCATGAGATCTGATGAATGAGGAACAATTTTTTTATAATCCAGAAAGAAAAAATGCAAATCTACATTAGTTTTAGAATAGACGGTCAAGGAGAAACCCGTGCTAGGTTCGATGGTTGAAGATCGGTTTCGTAAAAGATAGGTGGAAAAACCAAAGTTCTGCAAAAGCTCAAGATTAGACAGTCACGGGTAAATATGCAAGGAAACAAATGGTCTAGGAAAATGTGGAAACAAAGTTGTGGAAGAAAATTGTGGAAGTCCAAAATAAGAAAGTGTGATTCTGCATCCCGCAATCCACAATGGGGAAACAAAGTTGCGGAAGAAGATTACAAAATTCCAAAATAGGAAAGTGTGATTCCACATCTCGCATCTCGTAATTCGCAAGATCAACGGTCAGAAAAGACTTTGCAAAATATTGACGGCGCAGAAGAAATATTGCGGAAAGGAACTTGCAGAAAGGAGCTTGTGAAAAGTCGAAATATTACGTTTCTTCATCCTGCATCCTACATCCCTCAATCTAGAAAGATTGGATGGATAAATTTAGTTCCGATAATACAGATCGATGCTGTGGAAGGAAAATTGTGGAAACAATCTTGCGAAATGAAGCTCGTGAAAAGGAGCTTGTGGAAAGAAGCTTGCAGAAAGGAGTTTGTGGAAAGAAAAAAGCAAATAGTTGGCATCTCGCATTCCACATTCTAGAGATCGATGGTCAGGAAAATGCTTGACGAAGATCAACGATGGGGAATCATTGATGAGGAAATCTTGGTGCGGAAAGGATATTTTAAGGCAGAAATCAATGGTTAGATCGATGGTCTAGATTGAATTAGAGATAGGATCAACGAATTTGACTCGATCAGGAAGTTGATCATTTGGAAAGAAGTTTGGCATGCGGAATCACCTGCAAACATTGGACAAAGGTGTAGAAATAGTTTTGAAGCTGCGGAATCGATCTCTGAGGTGCAATATCAATGGAAGAATGTGAAAGGACGTTCTGGAAGGTGTGATCTTCAGATATGAAATGTCACAACAGTGAAAGGTGTGTTTGTTCAGTTTGAAGAGACACAACTATTGAAAGAATCTTAAACGCTGAGAGGTATTTAAGCAGCATCTTGGGTAAGAAGGAAGACATCTATGTAGTTCAAATTACATGATAATAATCAGAGACCAGTGGGTGAGATAGAATTGAGTGGGAGAGAAATTGTGAGAAACATATCAGGGTGGCAGGGCGACGCTAGGGTAGGAAACAAGCATGCAGGGGGTTGTTTCCTCCTTTCAGTTGTAGCTAATAAACCAAGGGGTTGTATCCTCATTCCAATTGGCATTGGTAAATAGGGTATTGTAGCATCCTTTCAGTCGTAGCTGATAAACCAGAGGGTCATAGCCTCCTTCCAATTGGAATCGGTAAATAGGGTGTTGTAGCATCCTTTCAGTCTTAGCTAATAAACCAAGGGGTCGTAGCCTCCTTCCAATTGGTATTGGTAAACATGATGTAATACCATCATTATCTGTAGCAGCAGGGAAACTATTTGTAAAACGCAATTTTGTAGTAATAGGACATATTGGTGGTTTACCCTATTGGGCTTCCCCATTAAATTTGGCTTCTGTGTTTTTGTGTTATGTGTTTTTAATGATAGATTTATAAAGTGGTTAAAATAGTAAAAAGATAACAATACTGATTCACCCCCTCCCCTCAATATTGACCAATAAACCAACAATATTACTGATCCTGGAATGTTTGAGATAAATCCAACTTGGGCGTCTTTCATAGATGTCATCAAGGAACAATATTACCCTGTGGGAAACTATGAAGACTAGTGCACAAAATGGACCACTTTGCGTCAAGAGAGGGACCAAACGGTGTTAGCATATACAAACAAATTTCATACCTTGCGCACAAAGAAAGGTATCAAGGACTCCAAGTGGCATGTGATATTGAAATATCACAGTGGTCTACATCAGTACATCTGAACCGAGATGGACTTCCTTGACATCTCTTCACTTGGTTCTGCCTATCAGTATGCTGTCAAAATTGAGGAGAAATTTCATAAAAAGAAAAAGTGATACTTTGGACTTGTAAACCTGCCGCAGAAGAAAGGCAAGGGAAACCCTACACCGCAAAATATCGGAAAAGACAACCAGTCCCCGCCACAAGCGAAGAAGGGGAATGAAAAGAAAAAGAAGGACACCGGGAAGTGGTGCGAATTTCATAAAATCCCTTGGCACAACATTGATGAATGTTGCTCAAAGAATTCATTGGTGGCCGAGATCAAATATTCAAAATCATATCTTGATTATGATTCAGAACCCAATGCCACAACTGCAGACAGTGGGAAGCAGATCATTGATGTAAACCCCACTGCCACAGTTGCCACTGCATAGATTCAACTAAAGGAACCTGAAGAATCAGAGGCATAGGAGCACCTCTTCCACTCACAGATGTTGTTAGGGTACACAAGGTACTCCCAAAGGACCAAACACCAAGAACAACCGCTTCACACAAATAGATCACAGATCAATACACCAATGTTTGTCACATGGTTAAAACCATCGAGAGGGAAACAGTCCACGGCCCCGGCCAAATAGCTACTCGGAGCAATTTATTATGCAAAATAAAGAAAGTTACATGAGCTTCTCATAATTGATCAACTAGCCAAGGACATTCTATGCTATTTAAATAGAGAGCATAGACCAATCAAGTGTTAAGCCACGGATCAATGGTAGGTATGATCTAAGAGAAGTTGAACCGTCAGATCACTCTATGTCTAGAACATATCGTGATCGTTGGATTAGAATATTTACAAATGCATACTAATGCATACTAAATAAACACACTTTTACCTAACGGATATATTACACAAGTTGATCTTAACTAACTCCTAAGTGTCTAAATATCCTAACATCCCCCCTTAAGAACAACTTGGGATAGGATTGAAGGATTTACAAAATTGACACTATTAGTAGAAGGAAGGAGGCATTAGAGCCTATCCCCCCTTAAGGACACATTCCTGAACTCCTAACATAGACCGAAGTTTAGAAAACTTCGCTTTTGTAAGAGACTTGGTGAATATGTCTCCAACTTGATCATCTGTAGGGAAATAGAGCACTTCAATAACACGATCATGAACAAGATTTCTGATGAAGTGCATTTGTAGCTCAATGTGTTTGCTGCGCTGATGTAGAACTGGATCTTTGGCAAGCTTGATGGCACTTTGATTGTCACACCAAAGTGGAGTAGTCTGCTGCTACTTGAATCCAAACTCTAAAAGGATCTGTCGAAGCCACAAAGCTTCCTAACTGGCATTAACTGTGGCTCGATATTTTGCTTCTGCTGAAGAAAGAGAAAGAGCTTGTTGTTTCTTTGTGGTGACCCAAAGTTGTTAAATTTGTACAACCTGCTAATATCATCAACAATTCCAGTAGCAAGGATATTTTGAGGATTTTTAAAATCCTTGATTACAACTTGGTGAGGTGTAAACGTCACAGTTTTACCTTCACCTGAATGAGTAATTTGATAGACTGATAACAAATTGCAGGAAATTTTTGGAACACATAGTACATCACTGAAGTGACCATTTTCTACTGGAACTGTTCCAGATCCTACAACACTCAGAGATCTATCATCACCAACAAATATTTGTTTGGTGTTACATTCATGCATAGTAGAAAAGATGCCTTTATCCTTAGCCATATGATAAGATGCGCTAGAATCAATGAGCCATTCATTTGAAGTAGAAGAAGAAGATGCAGTATAAGAGTAACCAGAAGCACAAAGTGCATGTCCATGAGAGGTAGATTTTGAAGACGAATCTAGGCTGATGTGGTGCTTCTTCATTGCTGCTTCTAAGACTGCCATCTTCTTAAAACATTTAGATTCATCATGATTATCTTTCCCACAAAAATTGCAATGACGCTCAGTCTTCTTTCCTTTTTGCTTGGATCCTTTGTCATTTTTTGAAGAAGGAGCTGACTGAGAGGGTTTGGGAGCCTTGTTGTTTTGCTTATTATTGTGAGAATTTTGTTTCTTGGGAGGCTTGGACTTTTCTTTTTGTTGGGACAGTAAGGCTTTCCCAGATGTATCTGCATTGTTAATTATTCCAAGATGAATGAGCTTATCTTGCTCTCTAATTAAGGAATCACAAAAGGATTCAAGAATAGGCTCTACATAGCTGGCTGCAGTCAAGGATTCTTTCATGAAGTAGAATGTAGATACAAAAACAGAATATGCAGGTCCAAGTTTGGAAATAATATGATAAATACATTGTTTGTCTTCTTTCTTAATCTTGCATTCTGCACATAATAGTCTCAGAGTTTTATACTTAGATAAATAGTCTTGAATGCAAGAAAAATCATTTGGAATCAAGGTAAGCAACTCATTCTCAAGTTGATGACCCCAAATTTCATTGTGTTTACCAAACACAGATTCCAACTTTTCCCAAGCTTGATCAGGTTCATCAATGTCAGATATATGGAATTGCAAATCAATAGAGATTGACATCCCAATCAATCCATGAGCTTCATCACATCTATTTTTCCATTTAAATTTCTTATCATCATCAGTGAGTTCTGTTTCTTTCCCTGAGGTTATCCTGAAAAGTCCCCTACTTCACAGAATATCCTCCATACGAGATTTCCATGAGAAATAGTTAGAACTTGTAAGTATAATATCACAAGGGGCGGCCATACTGTAAAATAATGGCTAAAATAACATAAAATAACTATTTGGATGCAAAGAGATCAAAAAAATATGCGGTTTTAAAAAAAAAGGCACTTAAAATGGATTCCGGATGATGAAGTTATGCTTGATCAAAGGTAATGTTGAAGATGTCCCCAATAGTGACGTGGTAGATATTAACTAGACCAACTAAAAAAAAGAACCTCCATCTTCCAAAGATCAACCTTTGACAATCAATTTACAAAAAAGTTGATTTGAAGTGAATCACTTTTGTAGAATAAGTGAGGTTCACTATTACAATAATGTACTTTTAAATAGTGCGGCAATAAATTAAAAGACTTAAGTGACTCACTTTTATTTTATTTTATTAATGTGAGATGCACTTTTACAATAAAGTAACTTGAAAATAGAAATTGCATGCACTAAAAAGTAACTTGATGAGACTTGAACTCAAGACTTATCAAGATGTAAAGCAACTTTGGACCAAGTGAGCTAAGTTTAAAAGGTACGTAAAACTATGGAAAAATGAAGGGTTTTTTTTTTTTTTTTTAACTCTTCTCTCTTATTTTTCGTGCTTGCATTCTTTTCCTGCAAATCACAAAAAAATGAAAAAACAAAAAAAACTTTTTCCACACAATGGGGTTAGATCTTGGTTAGCTTACCTGGAAAGTTTACGTTTTCAAGTTTTCTCGCTGTTTTTGATTTGCCGTGATCGCACAAGGTGCACGGCAAAGAGCATATGTAGTTGAGAAGACAAGAAAAAAAAACATTCCCTCACTGTTTCTGATTCGCCGCAATCGCACAAGGTGCACGGAAAAGAGCATATGCAGCCAGGGAAGGCAACAGTCTGAGACTAAAAAAAAAAGATCTAATAATAAACTGATAAAATATGAGAGATTTAAAAAAAAATAAAACCGTCACTGTAACATTATACCTTCAGATTTGTCGAAATGGGTGTTTTTGGAGCAAACAGAAACGGTTTTCGGTGAAACGAAAACTATTTACAAATGGAAACGGTGCTCCGAACGCAATGGAATAGCTCCCATAGGCCACAAATGCACAGAAAATCCAAAACCAGAAACCATTTCAAAGTTTTGGCAACACCGGTTCCAGATCTTGATCAAAACCGAAAGCGACTCTTCATAAAAGCTCTAATACCATGTTAGGGTACACAGGGTACTCCCAAAGGACCAAAAACCAAGAACAACTGCTTCACACAAATAGATCACATATCAATACACCAATATTTGTCACGTGGTTAAAACCATCGAGAGGGAAATAGTCCACGGCCCCGGCCAAATAGCTACTCGGAGCAATTTATTATGCAAAAGAAAGAAAGTTACATGAGCTTCTCGTAATCGATCAACTAGCCAAGGACCCTCTAT
>LPNX011029837.1:316365-338236 GCA_001517045.1 Pseudotsuga menziesii
GTGGGTGAAGGGAATCCCACTACATTTTGTTGTCAACAATAGCAGCCAAAATAACTTGATCTCAACATAATTTATCAAGACAGTAGATATTTTGACAACACCACACCCACAACCATACAACATCGGTTGGCTAAGCCAAGGATGAGGTATCTGGATTACTCAACAATTCCTATGACCATATGGAATAAATCCTTTCAAAGATGAGGTACTATGTGATATGGCCCCACTTGAAGTCTGTGAAGTTATTTTAGGACAACCATATATGTGGAAGCGTCATGCTGTATATGAGTCCCAACCTTGCAGTTTCATTGTTACTTTGGGAAGAAAACTCTATCGGATACAAGAGAAAATTGCACCTAACACAATCTCGCAAGGTAGAAATATAATATCCCACACAAGAAAATTATTCCTCTTCACAATTGCGTCTAAAGGAGAACATCAGATCACCTGCATACCCTCTGCACAGGGTATCTATGCTCATCAAACAAAAGAAGAAAATAGAGTCATTATTTCCTCATCCATGCGAGTACCTCTACGATGCAAGGAGACACATTCAAGGTTTTCCTCCAAAAACAAATTATCCACACAACAATTACAGCCCTCTCGGGAAGCCAAAGAAAAGAAGCCTCTTCACTTCAGCAAATGTCGCACCAGGAGATCAACTCAACACACAGTTAGAGATATTATACGGGATTAGATGCAATGGATACCATTGCTTCCTAAGGAGAGAGGATTGATCTATATGGATATCAGTGGCCACCCACCTATTCCGCTACCTCAAAACCATTGTCCACTGTGGCAGTTTCCTAGTTATGTTTCTATGTTTTTTCGGGTCCTAAACTTCTGGAGCCATTTCGAGGCCCTAAACGAGGTTTTTTGGTGACTTGGGGAAAAAATATTTACCAATGAAAATCATTTGGAAGGTTGAAAGTTATAAATATTAGATATACCTTTCCAACGAGCTATCGAACTCCCAAATCGAAGATCATATGCAAAAATTATGACCCCGGAAAGTTGATTGTTTAACTTACCACCTTGGAGCCGCAAACTTTATGACGGTTCATCGTCTAGGGTTATGTTTTCAAATTTTGGGGTTCTCTCCCTCATCCTTATTATAAATAGGCCCCTTTGGCATCATTTTGTATTGATCTTGGCACAAATGAGCATAGCAACCACATCTCATCTCAGAGATAGCTACCACCATTGTAGCAATCGTATTATAGTTTGTTCTATTTCTGCCATTTAATAGAATATGTGTTTATTGTATCTCTGTTATCTTTGAAAAATGTTTGTGTTTATGATGCTATATTTATTATTTCATTTCGTTCTCACATAAATATGGAACAAATAATGTGATATTTGATGATAATATGAACTCTTCTTCTAGTTTTTGCAATCTATTGTCTTTAAGATGAGTGAACATTGTCCATTTCACCTAGGCTGAAAGATCAAAATAATATCGATTGGAACAAGAAAAGAATATCACATAGTTGAACAAAATAATGATGAAAACAATAATCTAAACAGATTGTGACTCCTCATTGTCTAATCCTTTTATTTTACTATAATCCATGTCATAATAAATGCAAGTGATTTTCCTTCTATTGATCCAAATTTTAAATTGGTAATAATATAAAGCCTTCATGGACCCACAATCCTTTGATACTTCACTACTCAAAACATCAATAAGTGCATCATTAATTAGAATTGTCTTATTCTCATCCTCACCAAAGAATGCTCCAACACATTGAAAAAATACCCATCGCCATCTTCACAAAGATAGACCATGTTGTTTCCATTGTGTTGCAGCTGCAACTATTTTCCCAAATTTTTTTATTTTTAGGGTCCCCCCTTTTTTATTTTGGTATCTAGATGGGCTAAGAATGTTTTATTTCTACCAGGGTTTTCCTAAGGCAGGTTATTTTCTTTGAAAAACTAAGTCTTTTTGTATGCCCATATCGGATGCTTAGTTGACTAGCGATATAGCAGAGGCATAGTCCACTATATTTTCGATGTGTTTATTGGAAGCCTTCTGAATTCTGATCTGCTGTATCAGGAGTCATTTTTCTATGATATCGAAGATAGTCTGCCAAGTTTTCGGCAGTTTGGTGTAAAGCGGATCCAATGAATCGGGTCTTCTTTCGATGTCCACTTAAGTTGGAAATCTTGCCGTCGGTTGTGTTTATCAAAAAGAACCAAGGGATTTAGTGTTTCTTCCATCTGACATTGTGGAGAATTAGTGTTGAGCCAATCCGAAGCGTCACAATGTTCCCACCGAGACCGAAATGACTAGTGTTTTCGACTTCCGATATGACTTTCCCATCCCATGCACTGGGTAGATAGAGATGTTCCCAAATGACATTGCGGATTCTTTCAAAGTTATATGTCCAGCGGTGGGTTAAATTTCATTCCTGTCATGTTCAGTTTTTCAATCCTGGTCAAGTTATAAAGCTATAGAACCCGTATGACTTGTCACTTTTACTGTGAAAGCTATCCAGTCATGTGCATGCAACTGTCAAGCTCCTGTAAGTTTCCTTCACCCACGGAAGCCATTGCTTGTCCAGGTTGCCTGCCACTTCATTGACAGGTAGGATTCGCTCATGTACTTGTTTTTATTCTTAGTTTTTTGTTGTTTTACACTACCTGGGTGGATGGGATTAGGTTTTACACAAGAGGATTAGGTTTTATGCAAATTTTTCTTTTCTTGCGGTGGGCTTTATTTCACTAAGGGTTTAACCTATTTTGTTGGAGAGCAATTTCATTTTGGCCGGTTAGGTTTTTCCACCTAGCCTCTGTGTGGCTATGAGTGCACCATTGACAGTTTTGTGGAAGGTTAGGGCATGGTGCAAATGAGCGTTTCACCGTCTGCACCGCCCTGTTCTTTCTTGTCTTGTTTTAAAGCCTAATCTGCACGACTGTATGTTTCCACGGGATACGGGAGAGATGCATAACTGATAGGGGTTTTAGGATTTTGTTTTAAAGCAGACATCGATATGAGTTTTGTTGAGATTCACCTACAGAATTTTCAGAAGGCTGAGAGAGGTTAGGGATTGATCTAGTAGAAGTTTAGTAGGTTTAAGGGGTTTTTCTTTTCCTTTTTATTCAGAGTCTCTCATTCAGTAGGACCTTGGGTGTAAATAATATTTTTTCAGTATGCATATTGATGGGATGGTAAGATTATGGTAGTTTTATTGTTTTCTCACTACACAACTTGCTAGGGATAAATAGACTGAAATCATGTTTTATAATTGTTACAGGATAATTATCAACATAGCAATATGCCACGAAAGTAGAAGAAGAAGGCCCAAGCAGCAGAAGAGGAACCTGAAGTGGAGGTGATAACCAAAGTGGAAGTTATTTATGAAGATACTAAAGCTATTACTGGAGTTGAGCCAGAGTATAAATGGGGAGAGGTATATAGGATTATTTCAAGCAAGAGTGTTCCAGATGCTTGTTTTGAAGATATGCCCATATATGAGAATATTGAGAGATCAGCCCTTATGAAAGTGGCTACCCGACCTGAGCTTTTCCCATGTTTAGAAGTGATAGGTTGGATTTTTCCTAGGGCATATGTAATAAGGAAGATATTGGAAAACAATGAGAAGCAGGGTTATGCTACATACAACCCTACTTATGTATCTATGGCTTACAATTTACCAACACCCCAAACCTATTTGAATGAACATTGGTTAAAGGAGCTAAAGCTAGACATAGTGGAGACAGTGAAAAAAATGATGATCATGGGTAGAAATTTCTGGACAAAACCTTATGGAGAGTATGAAACATCAACTCTCCCCACTCCATATAGGTTCATTGCTTTGATCTTGAATAGAATTTTTGGGAGGGCTAATGGAAAAAGTTTTAAAATGGGTTGGGTACCAGTGATATTCTTTGCTTCCACCTAAGGAACAATATTTAACTGGGAAAATATAGTGTCCAACATCTTGTTAGCCTATATAAGTGCAGCATTGGGAGGAGTGTCCCAGAAGTAGATAGAATTTTACATGATTTCTACTTTAATTGATTGCATTTTGTGTACTCAACCTTTCCCAACATTAAATTGCCATTGGGATAAAGACTGAGCTCATGTATATGCAGACTATAAATTATTCTGGGCCCACAAATATTACAACTATTACAAGGAGATTTGTGACAACTTCATCATGCCATTGTATACATTAATCTTCTTGGACGAATGCAATTGTATTCCAGAAGAAGCTTTAAAATTTGTACAAGAACACGGAAGCTATTATTTGACAGAAGAAGGTTTATATTTAACAATGTACGATTGTTCAAGGGCCCCTTCCCTTCTCCCAAGGTATGCTACGGACTATGCGATCCATAAAGAGGCTGTGAGATAGTTGTACATTGATGGAGTAGAGAATTTCCTTTTTGAGCAAAAGAAAGCAGTCTATCCTACAGTTCCCTTTTTTGTAGGAAGTTACAGATTTTCTAGGGTAAATAATGCAGCGGAATTTGTCAAGGAATTAAAGTATTTTCACTTCGGTGAAATGAATTTCCACAGAAATGAATCTCAGGATAAATTTTTTGATTATTGCACATTTCTGGGATAAAGATACAGAGATCTTCCGGAATGTTGAAAACATGACAACTTTAAGGAAAAGATTCAAATAGAAGATAGCTACTGTTGGTGGGAAAGGCAAGGCTGTTGAGAAACTAAAAAGAAAAGAGGAAGAGGAAGCAAAGAAGAGACAGGAAGAATCTAATAGATTATTAAAGGAAGCAAAGAACTTGCTGCATGCTAAAGAAGAGGAAAAGAAAAAGACAGCTGAGGAAGTGGAAAAGAAGATTGAGGAAGAAAATAAAAGAAAAGAAGAAGAAGAAATAAAGAAAAGGCAGGCAGAAAGTGAAGAAATCAGATTAGAAGATGCCCAAAAGGGAAAAAAGCTAGCAGAAAAGGAAGGTGAAGGATTGAGAGAAGAAACACAAGAAGAACAAGACCCTACTGATCAAGGACAGGCTCAGTATGATATTGACCCATTAGAGTCTGTTGTTCCTTCTAGTAGTATAGTAGGAGAAGGTTCAGTGTCAATATATGGGGTTGAGTTAATTCCTTTGATTCCCAATGAAGGGGAGGAGGTGCCTAATTTTAACACTATCTTCTACGACAAGGAAACAAAGAGAATTGTCAAAAGAACAGAAAAAAGGGTGAACACTGGAGGTAAACCAGGAGTGATGGTGACTAATAAGACAGTGGTTCATGGTACACACAAAGATCCACAATTAATGGTGAGGATGATGGTATCTCTATCCCTAGCCACTGAAGATAATGTGGATAGAATCATGACAGATCTAAAATAGTCTCAGAAAAGGGTCACACAGTTGAAAGAGACTTTGAAGAAAGAGAGGAGTTAAAGTCAGAGTTTGAAAAGGAAGTATAAGGATATGAACGGTGAAGTTGAGGTATCAAAGGCAGAGTGTCAAACTCTATAGGTAGATAAAGATGCTTTGGTAATATCTGCAGGAAATATAGAAAAGGAATCCCAGGCGACCTTGGCAGAAGTTGGGAAACTACAACAGATATACCAAAGTTTGGAAGCCGAAAAAGATAATCTTAGGTTATCAGTTGAAGAATTGAATAAGGAAAAGGGAAAGCTAGAAAATAAAGTAATATCCTTGGAAGATGAAAAGAATTCATTGGAAGTTTCATTGAAGACAACTATGGAGTGGGAAGTCGATGTTGAACCTTTAAAGAAGCATGCTCTTATGCTCAGAAATAAGATTCATCAAATACGGATGCAGATGATGGAAGAAAGATTTAAGGTTCAACAGATTGACATAAGATTGGAGGAAATTGTAAGTACAACTTCTTCTTTTTTGTATAGGACATAGGATATCTTAGAAAATATGTAGGGAAGGATGACATGGGTAGAAACAAATAAGGAATCTCCCACAGATATATCTATCAAATACCTAGATATGATAAAGCTGGAATACGAGCTGATCGAGTTTGCTAGCAAAGTAGCAGAAGAACTAATAAAGGCAGTGAGGAAGATGAAGAATTCCTGTGCTGAGTTCTGTTGGAGAGTACTCCTAACTTATAATTGATGTCAAACCTCTGCTGCAAGGAGATTAGAAGTGCTTCCAGAACATGAAATATTTTTGAAACAATTACAGGAACAATGAAACAAAGATGAACATGCCATTCAACAAGTCAAGGAGTTAGATGAAAGGGTACTTAAGACTGAAATAGAACATGCAGCTGGGAGTAGAAACTTGCTGGAAGACCAGATTCACTTGATTCCTCCCAGGGTAGTGGGTGTAAAATCCCAGGATGCTAAAAACGGAATTACTATTAGATTTCTTGAACCTTTTGGTTTTGAGAATATATCAGCATATGCAAATGCATGGGGAAAGTTTATGAACGAGCAAGTTGGACCCTTTTAGTTGGACTATCTAGCACTTTTGATAATTGATGTAATATATTGTATTTATCTTTTTGAGTCCATAAGAAAAAAGACAAATTTTTGTAAAGGAAAGGTTAGGGGAAGCCCAAAAGGAAACGAGGGTAGCCCAAGATTTTTTTATTTTTTGTATAAATATAGGCAAGATTTATGTATTGAGGGACTTTTTTTAGACTATCTTTGTGCAATATTATTGTAAAAAGAACTATATCAACTTATAAGAAAGATTTATATTCTTTCAGTTGGAGAAAGAACTGTGGGATTTCAAATGCTTGACATGGACTGGTTTGATGTGAACTATTTCTGTTTCAGCTTGTTTCAACGAACTGTGAGATCGTTCTAACTTATAAATTCTTTCATGTTATGAATGTGCTCCTATTTACTTCTGTGAAATTTCCATAATCGTATCTGAGTAATGAATGTTTTAATTAACAATGAGCTATCTCTTTGTTTATCTTTCTATTAATATTCATGTATTCAGAAATATTAACAACTATCTGTAGTGTTCTAAATGCATGTTATACAATACATTACTCATCATTAATTACATTATTGCTCCCTAGGGATAGGTTAGTGAGTCTTAGTTATTTTTATTTGTTTATGATTTAGAAGTGAGAGAGGTAAGACGAGAGGTAAGAACCTGCACATCACATTGTGACACTCCTCATTACCTATATCATCTACATTTAGTTAGGCACTTTCATTTCATACAAAATAATAAAAAACTAAAAAATACACCTAAACGGTGGACTGGGCCACAACCGGTAAATCATTTTAACCGTTACTTGACCTACAGTAATCGGATCGTAAACTGGACGGATTCCCCATACCAAACAATAACGAGCTGATTGTGAACGTTTATTGGGGAGAATCCCTACTGTTGTTACCTACAATTTTATAGGCCTCAACAATTTTGGCGCAAGAAGGAGGGACATGTAAGGTTTACCATTACACCAAAACCTGCAGATGTTGGTGAACATTTGAAACCCAGCACAAGCCCAATCACTAGGAGTGGCGGTTAAACCACTTGTTTTATATTCCGAGAGGTGTGGTAGTTATACCATGTGGGGGTACCCGATACTCCAACACCCCGCCTTCGACGTAGCTCGGGGGAATTGAACTTGAGACCTTTGCTTTGATACCATGTAAGGTTTACCGTTACACCAAAAACTGTAGATGTTGGTGAACATTTGAAACCCAACACAAGCCCAATCATCAGGAGTGGCGGTTAAACCACTTGTTTATATTCCCAGAGGTGCGGAGGTTATACCATGTGGAGGTACCCGATACTCCAATAGGACACCAGTGCATGGATGGCCGAGGATATTTATTTTTTGAAGATTACTCCACTGGTGATAGTTCTGAAACCATTTTTCCCTAGAAACCCACTCCTGAAGAAAAAGGAAAGGGGTATCTCTATCCTATTGACAACAAAGTGGTTGAATATTAAGGACGATTACTAGGGCATATGAAAAAAATTGGAGGGTTACCTATTATCCCTGTTCTACCTAGAAGAGAGTATCAAAATAAGGACCATCCTCAATTGGAAGATTCAGTGTTGGTAGAAGATCTTGAAGAATTGGTAGAAACAACCTTACAGGAAGTTGTCCAACCTTTGAATCAGTTGGGGCCAGATTCCCCTCACTGTTCACCTTTTCACACCCCTGTTCACTCTCCACCTCATACTCCTCTCAGTATCATGGAAAATGTGAATGCAAATCAGCCTCCTCCACAACCTTCTTGGAGGGCTAGATCTCCTTTAAATATGACACCTCCATTGCATGATATGCCTCAGATTTTTGACAAAACTTTACCCAAGTTTAAACCAAGTGAAGGAATTCGCGTGGATGATCATTTGCAGAGTTTTTATTTGGCTTTAGGGGGATTGTGGGCAGAAAAACATGATTATGTATTATGTAGATTATTCCCTCATACCCTGAAAGGAATAGCAGCTTCATGGTACTTTTCCTTGCCAGCAAACTCAATCACAAATTGGAATATTTTTGAGAGACTATTCAGAAACAAATACGAAGTCCAGAAAATGCACGGAGCTTTAATGAAAGAGTTAATTTATCTAAAAAAGGAGAAGAAAGAAATGGTACACAATTTCAATCAAAGGTTTGTTGCTTACCTGAATAACTTCAATGCAGCTGACAAACCATCTGAGCATGCCCTAATTGAGTATTATACCTCATCTCGTGGGCCTGATCTAGCCATGTTTGTCAAGATATTGGTTAGATCCACTTTGGTAGATACTTATGAAGAAGCTGAGAAGGTAGAGGTAGAAATGGAGAGTATAGAACACTATTCTACACAGTCAGATGAAAGAACTTATGGAAACAAAAAGCCCCTATTATTAACTAAACCTAAGGATGAACGATCACAAGAGTTAGATGGGGTAGTGAATATGATGCAAAATTTATCAAACAGGGTGATTGATTTAGAAAAAGAAAAGGAGGCTCACAAACAATACATGCCTTATTATAAAAAGAGAGATGATAACAGTCAACCAAAGCCTCCTCCACACAGTCCTTCAACAATGAATTTGACTGATACAGGAATGGATAATTTTTGCACATTCCATCAGCAACCTCATTCTGAGAAGAATTCCCACAATGGATTAATTCTATGACATTAGTAATGAACCAATTATTGGATTCCAAGTTGACAGAAACTAGGGAGGAGAAAGGGAAAGATCATGACCCTACAGAAACACAAGAGGAAGACACCTTGGTTTTATGGGAATGTGGGTCTATGTTCAACATAGAAGATGAAGATCTCCCTGACAAAGAAGAAACATCAGAGACAAATGTCACAACAGGAACTCAAAATCCATTAAAAGAAGATAACTTGATACTTCCCAAGATTAAGAAACTCCAAGAGAAAATGAAGAAAATGAAGAATACTAATTCAATTGTTAACATAATTGAGTTTGTCATTTCAAACCAGAACCCTAAGAAAGTGAATACGCCTATAAAGCCTACTGAAAATAAAACTGAAAATGTCAAGAAAAATCTAAATGAGCATGAGATGGGATATGATTTTGTGGAAGACATTAAAAAGGCTAAAGCAAATATCTCATTGTTTGAAATGTGCAATCTACCTCAGTAAAATGAAAAAAAATTAAAATCACTTGAGACACCTGAGAAGGAACCTCTCATTGACAACCAACCTGAGGAAGAGATTGGTGAAGCGAGTTTAGGAGGAAAGTTTAAGTATTAAACTCCAGCCTTTCTTCTAACCTTTGATATTTTCAACTATAATGTGCATAATTGTTTGGTGGATTCCAGAGCATCAGTCAATGTCATGCCACTTTCAGTTTGCAAGAAAATAAATGGTCAACTTAAACCAACCACAGGCCAAGTTCTTCAATTAGACAGGATATCAGTGAAAGTGATAGGAGAGATGGAAGATGTCCTGATCTAGTTATCCGCTGATGAGATAGTATGTCAGTACATAGATATTGTTGTGGTAGATATCCTAGATGCTTATGGTTTGGTTTTGAGCCGGGATTGGTCGGCAAAGTTAGAAGGATATTTTGTGTTAGATTGGTCACATGTGTGGTTGCCTTATAAAGGATGTCAAACCCAAATAAAGGTGTTAAGAGAACCTCAATTGAAGTATAATGTGACTCAGTTAGAGGGAAAAAATGAACCAGTAAACTCTGTGTTGAGAAACTATTTCATTGAACTGGAACTGGGAAATTACCAAGTTGAAGAAGCCAGCAATATACCTGATATCCAGCCTAATATCCTTCAATTTTCATGGGCTGATAAAATTGATTGTAACATAGTAGATTTAGTTTCAGATGTAGTTAGCAATTAAAATATAGTAGGAGTAGGAAGTTTTTGGATTCTTTACTTTGATGGTTCTAAAACATTGGAAGGATCAGGAGTTGGCTGTGTCCTGATTGATCTAGAAAAGAATAAACATTTTCTTTCATGTATATTAGAATTTGAATGTACAAATAACACAGTCGAATACGAAGCATTAGTCCAGGGACTAATGAAAGCAATAGAATTAAAACTGAAAAACTTAAAAGTATATGGGGATTTCGAAATCATTGTAAAACAAGTACAAAATAAAATACATTGCATTTCACCACATTTTAAAGCTTACCAAAATGAGGTTTGGGATTTACTGATAAATTTTCTTGCATTCAATATTGTTTCAATTCCTAGATTAAAGAATGCAGCAATTGATTTATTAGCTATGTCAGCTGCAATATTAGTACCTTTCAATAATAGATGCTCTATTGAATTGCTTTTCAAGCCTTTTGTTCCAGATAACATCCCCAATCTAAGGGTTTTTGACGATGATCAACAAATATTGGAATGTTTAATGAATGATGATACTTCCAAAGGAGCCATAATAGATGATGAAGAACATCAAGAAAACTTATAGAATGGTAATTTCATTCCTAAAGGAGTCAAAACTCTGGAGCAGATGTTCGATCTAGATAATAAATTCAGAAAACCAACGAATGTCAAGACTCACAGTTCATCCTTACAATTCAAACTGATAAATTTGGGGACAGAGGCTGAACCCAAATATGTAAATTTGGGAAAATGTTGTTCACCTGGAGAGAAGAGAAAATTCATCAGTTTATTCAAACAATAGAAAGATGTGTTCACTTGGACCTATGAGGATCTCAAAACTTATGACACAAAAATCATGCAACATGTTATTCTAATCAAAGTTGGGGTCAAGCCTTACCAACAGCCTCTAAGAAAGATGCATCCCAAGCTGGAACCTTTAATTCAAAGTGAGATTAAAACGCTGCTAGATGCTAAAATCATATTTAAAGTCAGACATTCAGAATGGGTCTCTAATTTGTTACCAGTATGAAAAAAGTATGGAGAGATCATACTTTTCGTTGATTTCAAGAATCTGAACCGTGCTTCAAATAAAGATAATTACCCTATCCCACCAATGGAACAAATACTACAGATGGTCTTAGGGTGTGAATTATTTTCATTACTAGATGTATTCTCCAATTATAATCAAGTATTAGTAGCGGGAGAAGAAAACCTCAAGACTACTTTCAGAACCAAGTGGGGGACTTTTGTGTATAGGAGAATGCCTTTTGGACTTATTAATGTTGGAGCAACTTTCCAAAGGGCTATGGATATAGATTTCCATGGTTTGATTGGTCGTAGTGTTGTGGTTTATTTAGATGATGTTACAATATTCTCAAAGAAAAGGGAGGAACATGCTTTTCATTTGAAACAAATTTTTGAGTGTTGCAGGAAGTATGGTATTTATTTAAATCCTAAGAAATGTGTGTTCACAGTCATAGAAGGAAAGCTATTGGGTCATGTTATTTCTAGAAAAGGGATCTCCATAGACCCAGAGAGGATTAAATCCATAGAACATATCCCTTTACCCATAATAAAAAAGGTATGCAATCT
Source organism: Pseudotsuga menziesii (assembly GCA_001517045.1). Lineage (NCBI taxonomy): Eukaryota > Viridiplantae > Streptophyta > Pinopsida > Pinales > Pinaceae > Pseudotsuga > Pseudotsuga menziesii. Next base: position 328,202 of record LPNX011029837.1, read on the forward strand.
TTTATGGGGACAATAAATTTTGTGCGAAGGTTTGTGCCAGACTTTGCTCAAATTGTCAATCTTTGTAGCAGATGGTTAAACAAAGTGTGCAGTTCAAATGGATCGATTCAGAGAAGAATGCATTCAACAAGATCAAGACATCTATTGCTCATGCACCATCACTCAAAAGACCAAATTTTGAAAAGGATTTTATTTTGTACACTTTTGCTTCTGATGATTCATTAGCAGCAGTGCTTACGAAGAAGGAGGATGGGGGAGATGAGTACCCCATATAATTTATGAGCACTGGTCTGCAAGGGGCTGAATTGAACTATCCCAAGGTTGATAAACAAGCTTATGCAGTTTTTAAGGCGGTAAAGCAATTCTTGCCATACATACTTAAGAATCACACCAAAGAAATAGTCCGACACCTAACAGTACGATCCCTTTTTGTACAAAAGGAATTGGGAGAAAGAAGAGGTAACTAGGTGAATGCTTTGCAAGAATATGATCTTGAGTTCAAACCAATGACCATAGTTAAAGGAAAATGACTTTCTAAACTAATGGATAAAAGTCAAAAAAATGAAGATCACAGCTAGGATAATGAAGCTAAATTACACATGGTGGATGTGTTTCCTCTATTCAAAGCTCCAGACTCATAGTATCAGGATCTAATCCATTATCTTCAAGATGGATATTTTTTGGAGCATTGGAGTCCCAAGCAAAGAAGATCATTATGTCTAAAATCAACCTTATATCAGATTATTGATGGAGTGTTGTTTAGAAAGAACTATGATGGAGTCTTTATCAGATGCTTGGAACATGAAGATGCAAAGAAGGTTGTAAAAGAATTACATGATGGACCCACTGGAGGTCACTTTTCAGGGGACACAACAACACATAATATTCTCAGAGCTAGATATTATTGCCTGACATTGTTTAAAGATGCTCATGCTCATGTAAGAAAATGTGATACTTGCCAAAGGTGCATTGGGAGACAAGACAAAGCAGTAGGACCATTGAAACTAGTGATTATCTCAAAACCATTCAAACAATGGGGAATCAACATTATTGGAGAAATCAATCCCAATTCCTCATTGCAGCATAAGTACATTATGACGGCAACTGATTATTTCACCAAATGGGTAGAGGCCATACCATTACGAAAAGTAAATGAGGATGCAGTTATGGATTTCTTGCAAAACCACATTATGACCAGGTTTTAGGTTCATATTTTCCTATTTTTTTATAATTCTTCATATTTTTCATGTATTAAATTAACTGCATTTGCTAATGAAAGAGGAATTAAGCTACACTATTCTGCAAACTACTATCCACAAGGAAATGGTTTGGTAAAATCCACAAATAAAAATCTGATTAGAATTTTAAATAAAACAGTGATAGAAAATCAAAGGAGCTGGCATCTAGCTTTACCTAATGCACTCTGGGCTGATAGAGTCACACCCAAGAAATCCTTAGGTGTGTCACCCTACACTCTTGTCTATGGAAAAGAAGCTGTTCTCTCTCCTAATATTCTATTTCCATCTTCCAGACTAGCCCAAGACTCTAGGGGTACTGATAATGAAATGCTGCAAATCCGAATTTATAATCTGTTGAAGTCAGAGGAGTCTAGGTCCAAAGCCTGTGAAGGGTTTAAGCATCAACAAGAAATGGTAAAGAGATGGTTTGGCAAACACAAAGCTGGGAACAAGGAACTCAAGGTAGGTGATCTAGTTCTTAAGTGGGATCACCCGCATGATGAGAAGGGATAGCACACTAAGTTTCAGCAACTATGGATAGGCCCTTTTTAGATTGCGGCAAAGATAGGCCCCTCAACTTACAAACTGCAAGACTTATAGGGGTGGGAGGAGAACTTACCAGTAAATGGTTTAGTTCTCAAGCCTTATTTTTCTTAATGGTTTTGATTTTGTTTTCTTGTACATAAACAAATGGTTTGATTTGCTTGCTTAATTTAGATTAGTTTATTTGTTTTCTTTTACTTGCTCATAGTTTTGATTGATTGTAAATTTTTGCTTTGTTTATGTTTCAATAAATCAGCCTGGCTTTCGATTTTTTGGAGTTCATCAGAGTTCTGGATAAACTGAAATCTTTGATCATAGACTAACTACTATTGACTCATACAATGTTTAAAATTTCTTCAAGACTTGCAGATTTTCTAAATGGTTATGAACACATTGAAGTCCTGCTTAAGCCATGTGAAATAGCCAAGGATAGAAAAGTCTAGAGTACTATTTTGAGGCTCCATTCATCTCACACTAAAAGCTGTCTTAGGGGGTAACAGCAAAAGACCCATGGAAAGGAAGAAAGGTAAATAGTGTATTATATTTAAATGATCCCATGCCACAAATTGAAAGTCAAAAGGTTAGCAAGAGTCAAAATATCCTAAAAAGAAAATATGTATCAAAAAAACATGTTGAAGCACATTGTTGGGCAATAGGGCAGACCCGGGTTTATACCATTCACTTTGCACCAACAAAAGACCCACAGTGTTGGCCCTTTCGACAACAATCTATGAACAGGTTGTAGTCTCACCTGAAACAGCTATGGGGTGCCGTAGAATCAGGTTTCTGCAAGCAGAAGAGGGATATTACTGTACCTTTATCCTTTAATAACTTATAATCATACAACACAGAGCTTCGACATTCACATATATATACTTCACAGTTAGATAAACAAACAGTGACTTGCTTAACCCTTTACTAGGAATTCACAGCGAAGTTAGTATTTTAGCAGTGATCTTACTTATCAGATATATATTTATCAATGCATAAAAGAACATAACAGAAACAACACAAAGCACCACAACACCAGATATAATGTGGTTCACCCCCAGTGTAGGGGCTACATCCACAGAACTGTGTTTTATTCAACTCTTTACAAAAACCACAGTTCTGATCTGCGCACTCAGCTGTAGATCCCTTCAAGTCCTCAAAGCCATGCACAGAGCTGCAGGCCTCTGCACACACAGTTGCAGATCTTCTTGACCACCCAAAACCCCTCTGCGCACATAGCTGCAGAGGTCGTCCACGCACATAGTTGGGACTTTAACCTTTCTTACAAAATAGTCTTAGCTTCGCATCAATTCGTCTTACCTCAAAAGCTTAACCTGAATTCTTTACAAGAGTGCCTATTTATACAGTGCACTATTACAAAACCATGGACTGAAACCATGGGCACCCCGAACCCTAAACCATGGACTTAAACCATGGGTTTATTACAACAGAAGACTTTGACTAAACCTCGACACCCCTAAGACTATTTTGAGTCGTAACTCCGCTTACAAACTCCCACAAATCCACGGAGTTACCCACCTTAAAGACCGTTAGGGTATGCGCCCCAACAGGCCCCTAAGAATCACTAGTGTCCCGTCCCGGGGCACTCATCTTCTTTTCTGGTGGTAGAATCTTGTTGGTGAAAACATAGTGCGTTGATTGCTGAAGCCATGCAAGGTGTTTTCGGCTACTTGCTCCTTGCCTCCGTAATAATTATGCTGATTGAATCTATCAGCGACCCCATCCTTCGATCTGCTTATCGAACATTTGACCATCCGCAACTTAGGGTCCCCAAAATTACGTGTCAAGATGCATAAGAAAAACAGCCGCCTCGGTTCTGCCAAACCAGGGGGATACATCTTGGGATGTTTCCGCGTTTTTCCGTGAGGACCGGAGCTTTTCTTCGCTCTACCTAGAGCGAACTTTTGTCTTTCTTCCTCCTTCTTAGAGTGAACTTCTGCCTTTCTTTGTCATGTTCGAACATTTCTGCATAGGTGGATTGCTCAGAATGTTCTACAGACCTCTCTCCTAGAACTCTCGTAACAACTACTAGACTTCACAATCATTCGACATGGTCTTAACTGAAGAAACTCAAAGCAATACACAATACAGGAGTCGCAGGATGGTGTAGCTTCTTATAGAATCCTGAAACATAATCTGTCATCATGGTGCATTAATGACGTCAAATCTAATGGTGTGCCAGAAATTCTGTCCACGCAGTGCCATATTTTCCCAAAATATCATCATTATAGGCAGTTCGGGCAATTCTCATGCCGGCCCCACCAAGTCTAGTTTGTCCCATCCGTCACATTTTAGGCTGCAACACACCTTGGATATTTGACATAACCACTAACGTTAGCTTCACCTTGATAAGTACCTTCGACACAATATTAACCTTCGACCCTTCCGGACCCATACGACACCCAAACTTCAACCTTCGAATTTTGACAGTCTTCCATACTTCGTAGCTTGGAGGACAGCTTCATTATAGTCTAGCACCCAATTTCAACTGTTCTTGGTACTTAGACTTTCCTTCTTGGTGTTACTTCTGATTGGGAGGCCTCGGCCTGTCCCTGTACTTATTTAAACGACTGCCATTTACCATAGAAGGTAAAATTTTGCCATTCAACTTAGCTAACTGGACTGCACCACCATCAGTAACTTTCTGCACTATGTATGGTCCTTTCCAATGTGTCTTGAACTTACCTGGGAATTTAATGAATTTGTTGTCATATAAGAGCACAAGATCACCCTGCTGGAACTGCTTCTTCTTGATGTGCCTATCATGCCATGATTTTTCTCAAGATTTCTGCACTTGCTGCTGAAACCCTGTAATAAATATGTCCTCTTCAAGTTCTAATATCTTTGCCAGCCTTTTTTTCATTATAGTTGGGTCATCCATCTCTGTGAAAGCAGATATTCTGAAGCTAGGAACAATGTACTCCATGGGCATGACTACTTCTTGTCCATAGACCAACCTAAAAGGTGTATGGCCTGTTAATTTCTTGCAGGTGGTTCTATAAGCCCATAGTATTGCTGGAATTCTAAGATCCCAGTCATTTCTATTAACATTGCAAACCTTCGTCAGAGCATGTTCAAGGATCTTGTTAAAAGCTTCGACAGTTCCATTTGCTTGTGGATGATAGGCAGTACTCTTCTGATGATACACCTGAAATTCTTCAGTCAATACTTCAATTGTTTTATTTAGAAAATGTGATCCTTGATCACTCATAAGGACTCTAGAGCACCCAAATCTGGACAAGATGTTATCGAAGATGAAATTCGTAGCTGTAGCAGCGCTATAGTTCTTGACTGGTTGAGCTTCGACCCAATGGGTAAGGTAATCAATTGCTGTAATAATGTATCTTGCTCCTTACTTCTTTGCAGGAAGGTTGATAGGACCAACAAAATCAATAGCCCACTTGTCAAATGCTTGTAAAGTTACCTGCGGGGCTAGAGGCATCTCATCCCTCCTGGATGGTTTTCCTGTCCTTTGACAGATGTCGCAGCTGTGGCAGTACTCTCTTACATCCTTATAAATTGTTGGCCACCACAATCCACCTGTTAAAAGCTTCTGTGCTATAGCTTTTCCTGCATAGCAACCTCCTGCTGCTCCAGAATGTGCCTCATCCAAAATTAGTGGCTTTTCATGCTCCAAGACACATCTACGCAGTATTTCATCTGGTCCCATCTTATACAACTGTCCTACTATGAGGGTAAAGTTGGCTGCTCTAACCACCAGCTGCTTCTTTTGCTGTGTTGTCATCTCGGCGGGTGGAAAACCTATAGACAAATACTGAAAAATATCCTGAAAATATTCATCAGCCATCTGGATTGCAAACAACTGGGCATCGGGAAGACCTTCGTCCAAACTAGTGGGTTCTTCTTCTGACTCGAGCCTCGACAAGTGGTCAAGCCCTAGGTTAAGTCTTCCAGGCTTAACTATGATCTCAAAGTCATATTCCTGAAACAGAATCATCCATCTACATATCCTTCCACCTAGCACAGGCTTGTTAACCAAATACTTCAAAGCAGAATGGTCAGTGAACATCTTAAAATGAGATCCTAACAGATAATGTCAAAACTTTTGTAATGCATAAACCATAGCTAGACCCTCCCGTTCTGTCGTAGTATAATTATTTTCCGCTGTAGACAATTTTGTACTTGCAAAAGCAATAGGATGATCAATATTACTTTCTCCTAACTAAGCCAATACTGTACCCAGAGCAATAGAGGATGCATCGACATGCACATGGAAATCCTTATTCTAGTCAGGGAAGACCAGGATAGGAGCAGTGACCATCTTTTGCTTCAAAATATCCAAGCTATCTTGACACTCAGCTGTCCATTTGAACTTAATATCTTTCTTCAACTTCTTTTCCATAGGGGCTGTGATCTGAGCATATCTTTTAATGAATTTCCTGTAATATCCAGTATGACCAAGCATGGTGCAAATTTGTTTAACAAACGTCAGAGGTGGAAAGTTCACAATAATAGCTATCTTCACAGTATCCATCATCAACCCTTGTTTACATACAATGTGACCGAGCAGAATTCCAAAAGGTGCACAAAAGATACACTTTTTTAAGTTATGAAAATCTGGTGCTGTCTACACTTATCCAGCATAAGTCTTAAACTAGTTATATGGTCTTTTAGTAGCCCAAAGATAGTCCAATCATCAAAATAAACTTCTAAGAATTTATGTATAAATTCCTTGAATGTAGAGATGACTACTCTAGAAAACATAGCAGGTGCATTCTTCAATCCAAAGGGAATAACTGTGTACTGAAAGGATCCCATTTCTGTAACAAAGGTTGTCTTATGTCGATCCTCTGGAGAAATTATGATCTGATGGTAACCTAAAAATCCATTATTAAAAGAGTACACTTCTTGACCCCCGACATTGTCTAATACTTCATCTGTAAAGGGGGTGGGGAAAGGATCATGTAGACAAGCATCATTTAGCTTCCTCAGATCAACATAGATGCGGATTTCACCCTTAGTCTTCTTCTCTTGCACCACCATAGGACTGACCCACTCAGATTCTTCAACAGGCTCAATGATTCCTGCAGCAAGCATCTTGTCCAGCTCCATCCTAACTTTTTCCTTATACTTAGGGTTCAACCTATAAGGGCGTCGTTTCACCAGCTTCGCATCAGGTTTCAAAGGGAGCTTTATCACACCGATATCACCAAGGATACCTTTCATCTCTGAGAACTTCGTCGGAAATAGGTCTTGATAATCGTGGAGAAGTTGGGTCACTTTGCTTACCATCTCTTCATCCCAATAATCTCCAATGGTAGCATACTTAGGTTGTTCTTCTGATCCAATGTTGAATTTCTGCGTCTTCAGGGGCTGAGTCACTTCAGGGGCTTCGACTGCTGGTCCGTGTACGTCGCAGTGTCCTTCTGACTCAGGAATATCAATATTGCGTGGATCATCATCCTCGTCAATTGCGAGGTTATAACATTCTACTGCATGAGATTCTTGTGCTTTCCAATCAGGTTGGTATTCTACTACTTCTTGATCATCAAATACCTTAGTATGTATCAACCTAATAGCTACATCTAAAGCTGGACAAACTTCATTAGTAGAAAAGGTAAGCACAAAACTATCAACAAGACAATCCCAACTTACAGTATCCTGGCGAAGCTCAGCCTCTGCGTACCAATTCTTTGCTATCAGTGCCAGAGTATGCACAAACTGATGTACCCATTCTTCCTGAGGTACATGCTTCCACGCTTCGTAGCACTGTGCCAAATGTTCCTGAGGGCTAGTTTTCCATCAAACCTGCTTCGCACCTTCTGGGGCTGATCCAAAAATCTCAAGCGAAGGGATTTTTGACAAGCTTCTCAACTAGGAATGTACTTCTTATGGCTATTCCACCATCTAGCTGTCGTGGCTCTGAATGCTAAATCCAGAGTCTCCATTTTTTGTGAATCTAGTATCTTTTCTGAGAAGTGTACAATAAACTGTTCTGGGTATGACAAGCCATCAAAAAGAGGTAGGACTCTTACCTGTGCACCAAGCCATCTGAGAGATTTTGTAATTCTAGCACATCTATGTCCATGTAGCTCGTAGAGTCTATTCTACCAGTTCTCGAGACCGTCATCTAAATCCGTCATGCAGGAGTTGTGACACTGCCAATCCATGATACCTTCAGTTGTAGGATCAACATAATCTTCTTCCTTCACTGTGATGTTGTATATGTGGTCTAAAACATCCTGATCCTCATCCCTGAGTGGTTCTCTGTATCTCTCTCCTTGTGAGGGGTCTAGTGGTACTATGACTCTCAAATCTTTCCCTTCAAAAGTCATCTGTCTCTTCTTAAGGTTAATGACTACAGCATTTTCCATTTCCCATTCAATTCCTAACAAAGCTGGATATGGATTACTGTCATCAATTATCTCAATAACTTCAAAGTCTGCTACAGTACAGACTCCATCAATATCTACTGGGACACTAGGGAATTGTCCTAGGGGTACAATCTTCTGTTGATTGGCTAATCTCAACTGTATAGGGGACCAATCAAGGGTAGGTCTTCCCATTTGCTCCCAGGTTTGCTTAGTTAAGACATTTACCTCTGATCCTAGGTCCAAGATAACATCAGTCATATCATACTCGCCTATCTGAGCATTCAATCTCATTTCCCTGCCAGTTCTTCTAACTCTATTAACAATTTTTTCCTGACCAGAATTTTGTTGAGGTTCGCAGGAAGCAATAACTTTTTGCAACTCACTTAAAGCATTCTGATTTCTTAAGAGCTTCAGACAACTCTGTAAAAAGGAGGACAGTGTACTTACTTTATCCATTGAATCTTCTTGCGGCTACGACTGTTGCTGATGTCGTTGCGCAGGCACTACTGATGTGCGAGGATCAGCAAGATCTCTCGTGGCTTCCATGAATGTCACTTTTTCTCTTTCAATATCAACTGCTGGGACTTTCTCGGGGGCCTTACGAACCCAAGCCTCATCAGGATGTTTCTCCTTATTCTGTATGTGTGTCGTAGCTCCACTCCGGGTAACAACATTAATGGCTGGGGCAGGTCTTTTCTCGACAGAAATCATCTGAATATTCTGAGTAGGGGCGTTGTTTCTGTCCTAGATCTTAGCTATCAGCTGTGGGCACTACTCAATCACATGATCTACTGCTCGACAATACCGACATGTCGTAGTTGGGTTCCGACAGTCTCTAGCTAGATGCCCTGCCTGGTTACAGTTGTAACACACAACCTGGCCTCTTCCTCTTCCTGCCATACCACCACAACCACGGCCTCCAAAAGCACCTCTACCTGATGCACCACCACGGTAACCATAGCCATCATTGCTCTGTCCCTCATTTTGTACCCGATAGACATCGTAGGTGTGCTCCCTCATGAGGTCATAGCTACGACACTCATCTTCATTATGTCCTACAGACTTACAAAATTTACAATAGGGGTTCTTAGGTACTTTCCCATACCTCTGTAGCAGATAACAGTCTTTGGGTCGATGCTGACCTGTTGTTCAGCAGAGCACACAATATAGAACTTGCGGGTTAAACGAGTTTGGCACACCACTATTCAGGTAATTTATTACCACAGGACATTGTTCCTTGGCATGACCTTCTGTCCGACATTGTGTACACCAAACCTCCTCTCGGCTGGATTTCCCTTGCTTCATATCGCAAAGCTCCAGAGCCATCGCTGCCAACTGTGCTTGGATTTGGGCGATACCAGAATTATCGTCGACAGGGGTTGTCTCAAGCTTCATCGCAATCTCTAAAGCCTCCTGCTGATCAGCAACCTTCTGTTGCATGAGGGGCGTTCTTATATGCAGTAACAAAGAAGCAATGAACCATTCTTTGTGCTGTGCAGGTCCAATGGTGAAACTGACTTGATCTAGAAGAACTTTGAACCGCTGGTCAAATTCCCACACTGATTCATTGTGCCTCTGCTGAATCTCTTTCAATTCAGTGATACACTACGATTCTGATTTAGGTTTCTTAAACTCTTTGATTGTTGCCACTTTAATATCATCTAAGGCATGACTCTGAGTACTGGAGAATTTCATGAACCAGGTCAAAGCCCGGTCTCTGAAAGAAGTAATGAGCTACACCCTTCTTACATCTGGATCTATAATGTTAGCAGTCCACACTGCTTCACATAAAAACCAGAACTGTTCTGGATCCTCTGATCCAGTTCCTTTGAAAACAGGGAGCTTAATATCATAAGTCATGTGGGCCATAGTGGATCAAGGGGGGTTGAGAGGGGGACGGCAAGTAG
>LPNX011029837.1:338381-453728 GCA_001517045.1 Pseudotsuga menziesii
GGGATCCCAACAGAAGGGGTTGCATCGGGATATGAGGTTGTTGGGCTTACGGGGGTAAACTCGGTATCCTGACCTAGGGTATAGGACTCAAAATTTCTTTTGTACCTTTTTCCACTTCGCAGCAAACCGCTTTGCTCGTTGAGGGTACTTTCACTTGCAAACATAGGTTAGTAATACTAACTCTAACAGTCTGATTCAATGAGCAATATACCTTTTTCAACCAATAGCATTTTTATTCTCAAACTAAATGAATTAAAAAACTTACCCCTTGGTCCTTTGAGAAACTGTCATTCGGCTTCGCTGAAGGACATACTTGTGTCGATGGAAAAATCCGTCACAAATGCTTCAAGGGTTCGTGTTGTCCAGAAATCAACAGCGCAGGATATCTTGTTGTCTACCCTTTTCAATATATTAATTCTTGTGGGGGACCAAGCAGGAAACTGACCCTCTTGGAAGTTCGTCCTTCTCTTTGATAACCTAGATAACCACTGGTGCAACTCTATGTGGATAGTACCCAAAAAAAAATCTCATAAACATCAGCAAAACATACCTTTGTAAAAATTCGTCCGCACTACGACGCGGAGCTTTGTTCTCGCTCAACAAATTTTAGATAGGTCTCGTTAATCTAGTCACCGATTTCTTGCATGGAGGGTCTCTAGAACATAGCCCTTGAGGTACGATGTAAACCCCTCTTGAGCAGATACTGAGTTCAACCGGCAATGGAACCAATTTGTTGGGCAATAGGGCAGAACCGGGTTTATACCATTCACTTCGCACCAGCAAAAGACCCACAGTGTTGGCCCTTTCAGAAACAACCTATGAACAGGTTGCAGTCTCACCCGAAACAGCTATGGGGTGCTGCAGAATCAGGTTTCTGCAAGCAAAAGAGGGATATTACTGTACCTTTAACCTTTAATAACTTATAATCATACAACACAAAGCTTCGACATTCACATATATATACTTCACAGTTAGATAAACAAACAGTGACTTGCTTAACCCTTTACTGGGAATTCATAGCGAAGTTAGTATTTTAGCAGTGATCTTACTTGTCAGATATATATTTATCAATGCATAAAAGAACATAACAGAAACAACACAAAGCACCCCAACACCAGATATAACGTGGTTCACCCCCAGTGTAGGGGCTACGTCCACAGAACTGTGTTTTATTCAACTCTTTACAAAAACCACAGTTCTGATCTGCGCACTCAGCTNCTGTAGATATTCTTGACCACCCAAAACCCCTCTGCGCACACAGCTGCAGAGGTCGTCCACACACACAGCTGGGACTTTAACGTTTCTTACAAAACAGTCTTAGCTTCGCATCAATTCATCTTACCTCAAAATCCTAACCTGACTTCTTTACAAGAGTGCCTATTTATACAGCGCACTATTACAAAACCATGGAATGAAACCATGGGCACCCCGAACCCTAAAACCTGGAGTTAAACCATGGGTTTATTACAACAATACTTTGACTCAACCCTGACACCCCTAAGAATATTTTGAGTCATAAATCTGCTTACAAACTCCCACAAACCCACGGAGTTACCCACCTTAAGGACCGTTAGGGTGCGCACCCCAACACACATCAGTATGAATGAGATTTCCAAAGTTCTTCTCCATCTGTGAGTTACAAAATACAAAATATCTCTCACACAAAAGGACACTGTGGATAGAGGAGCTTGAATTAAAATTCAGAAAGAAAGCAATCAGGGAGGACTCAAAAGGACAAAAGTCTAGAAGCACCAAAAAGTGCAAATTGGAATGGGAATGAGGAAAAAATCGATACATCTATTTACCATCTGTTACAATCTTGTGGTGTTGAAGTTGGAAGCTGCCCAAAGGCATAGGTAAAATAAAACTCATATCTTCAGCCTCAGAAGAGTTATCTAGACTTCGAAATTTTGGTTCGCCTTCTTAAACTTGGACTATCATCAATGTTTAAAGTTCATAAATATTGCATTCTAGGAATCCAGATATCTTGAAGAAATATAATAAAGTGATATCATCGAAAGCCTGTTGTTTGAAAGGATAAGTTGTTCAGAGATCTGTGTCCGCTAGGTAGTCGCCAATTGTTGCAGCTACAACTATTTCCCCAAATTTTTTTATTTTTAGGGACCACCCTTTTTTATTTTAGTATCTAGACAACCTAAGAATGTTTTATATCTACCAGGGTTCGCCCAAGGCTGGTTGTTTTCTTTGAAAAACTAAGTCCTTTTGTATTCCCATATCAGATGCTTAGTTGACTGGCCTTCCAATACAGCAGAGGTGTAGTCCACTATCTTTTTGATGTGTTTATCAGAAGCCTTCTAAAGCTTGATCCGTTGTATCACGAGTCAGTTTGTCTATGATCTTAGAGATAGTCTACCAAGTTTTCGGTAGTTTGCTGTAAAGAGGATCCGATGAATCAAGTCTTCGCTTGACTATCTTTTTATGATGTCCGGTTAAGTTGGAAATCTCTTCGTCGGTTGTGTTTTTCAGAATGAACCAAGGGATTTAGTGTTTCCGCCATTTGACATTGTGGAGAATTAGTGCTGAGTCGATATGAAGCTTCGCGATGTTCCCACCGAGACCAAAATGAATAGTGTTTTTGACTTCCGATATGACTTTCCCGTCTAATGCACCGAGTAGATAGAGATGTTCCCAACCGACATTGTAGATTCTTTCAAAGTTATATGTCCAGCGGTGGGTTAATTTTTGTTCCCACCACGTTTAGTTTTTCATTCCCAGTCAAGTTATAAATCCATAGAACCTGTATGACTTGTCACTTTTACCGTGGGAGCTATCTAGTCATGTGCACGCAGGTGTTAAGCTCCTATAAGATTCCTTAGCCCCTGGAAGTTGTCGCCTATCCAGGTCACCTGCCACTTCATTGACAGGTAGGATTCGCTCATGTACTTGTTTTTATGCTTAGTTTTTTGTTGTTTTAAACCTCCTGGGTGGATGGGATTAGGTTTTCCACAGGAGGGTTAGGTTTTATGCAAATTTTTGTTTTATTGCCATGGGTTTTCTTTCACTGAGGTTTTAACCTGTTTTGTTGGAGAGAGGTTTCATTTTAGTCAGTTAGGTTTTTCCATCTAGCCTCTGTGCAGCCATGAGTGCACCATTGACAGTTGTGTGGAAGGTTAGGGCACGGTGTAAACAAGCATTTCACTGTCTTCACCGCCATGCTCTTTCTTGTCTCGGTTTAAAGCCTAATCTGTGCAGCTGTATGTTTCCATGGGATATGGGAGGGCCACATAACTGATAGGGGTTTTAGGATTTTGTTTTGAAGCAGACGATAGTATGAGTTTTATTGAGATTCACCTATAGAATTTTTGGGAGGCTGGGAGAGGTTAGGGTTTGAGCTAGAAGAAGTTTAGCAGGTTTAAGGAGTTTTTCTTTTCCTTTTTATTCAAAGTTTCTCATTCAATAAGACCTTGGGTGTAAATAATATTTTTTTAGTATGCATATTGATGGAATGGTAAGATTCTGGTAGTTTTATTGTTTTCTCACTACACAACTTGCTAGGGATAAATATACTAAAATCATGTTGTATAATTGTTACAAGATAATTATCAACACAACAATATGCCATGAAAGCAGAAGAAGAAGGCCCAAGCAACTGAAGAGGAACCTGAAGTGGAGGTGATAACCAAAGTGGAAGCTATTTATGAAGATATTAAATCTATTACTAGAGTTGAGCCAGAGTATAAATGGGGAGAGGTATATAGGATGATTTCAAGCAAGAGTGTTCCAGATGCTGGTTTTGAAGATATGCCCATATATGCAAATATTGAGAGCTCAGCCCTTATGAAAGTGGCTACCCGACCTGAGCTTTTCACATGTTCAAAAGTGATAGGTTGGATTCTGCGTAGGGAAAATGTAACAAGGATGATACTGGCAAACACTAAGAAGCAGGGTTATGCTGCATACAGCCCTGCTTATGTATCCATGGCTTACAATTTACCAACACCCCAAACCTATTTTACTAAGAGTTGGTTAAAGGACCTAAAGCTAGACATGGTGGAGATAGTGAAAAAAATGATGATCTCGGGTAGAAATTTCCGGACAAGACCTTATGGAGAGTATGAAACATCAACTCTCCACACTCCATATAGGTTCATTGTTTTGATGTTGAACATAATTTTTTGGGAGGGCTAATGGAAAAAGTTTTAAAATGGGTTGGGTACCAGTGATATTCTTTGTTGCCACCCAAGGAACAATATTTAACTGGGAAAATATAGTGTCCAATAGCCTGTCAGCCTGTATAAGTGCAGCATTGGGAGGAGTGTCCCAAAAGAAGACAAAATTTTACATGATTTCTATTTTGATTGATTGCATTCTGTGTACTCAACCTTTCCGAGCATTAAAGTGCCATTGGGATAAAGACCGAGCTCCTCTGTATGCTTCCTATAAATTATTCTGGGCCCACAAATATTACAATTATTACAAGGATATTTGTGAGAACTTCATCATGCCGTTGTATACATTAATCTTCTTGGCCGAATGCAATTGTATGTCAGAAGAAGCTTTAAAAGTTGTGCAAGAACACGGAAGCTATTATTTGACAGAAAAAGGTTTATATTTAAGAATGTATGGTGGTTCAAGGGCCCCTTCCCTTCTCCCGAGGTATGCTACGGACTATGTGATCCATAAAGAGGTTGTGAGATAGTTGTACATTGATGGAGTAAGGAATTTCCTTTTTGAACAAAAGAAAGCAGTCTATCCTGTAGTTCCCTTTTTTGTAGGAAGTTACATATTTTCCATGGTAAAGAATGCAGCGGAATTTATCAAGGAATTAGAGTATTTTCACTTCATTGAAATGAATTTCCACAGAAATGACTCTCAGGATAATGTTGTTGATTATTGCACAGAAGCTGGAGTGCATTTTGAGTATACAGATTTTTGGGATAAAAATGAAGAGATATTTCAGAATGCTAAAAACATGACGGCTTTAAGGAAAAGATTCAAACAGAAGATAGTTACTATCGGTGGGAAAGGAAAGGCTATTGAGAAACTAAAAAGGAAAGAGGAAGAGGAAGTGAAGAAGAGATAGGAAGAAGCTAATAGATTATTAAAGGAACCAGAGAACTGGCTACATGCTGAAGAAGAGGAAAAGAAAAAGACAGATAAGGAAGCGGCAAAGAAGATTAAGGAAGAAAAGAAAAGAAAATAAGAAGAAGAAATAAAGAAAAGACAGGGAAAAAGTGAATAATTCATATCAGAAGATGCCCAAAAGCAAAAAAATCCAACAGAAAAGGCAGGTGAAGGATTGAGAGAAGAAATACAAGAAGAACAAGACCCTACTGATCAAGGACAGGCTCAGTCTGATATTGACCGATTAGAGGTTGTTGTTCCTTCTAGTAGTATAGTAGGAGAAGGTTCAATGTCAATATCTGGGGTTGAGTTAATTCCTTTCATTCCCATTGAAGGGGAGGAGGTGCTAGATTTTAACATTATCTTCTACGAAAAGGAAATAAAGAGAATTGTCAAAAGAATAGAAAAAATGGTGAACACTGGAGGTAAACTAGGAGTGGTAGTGACTGATAAGACAGTGGTTCACGGTACACACAAAGATCCATGATTAATGGCGAGGGCTGGGGTAGCTCTGTCTCTAGACACTGAAGATAATGTAGACAGAATCATGACAGATCTAGAACAGTCTCAGAAAAGGGTCACACAATTGAAAGAGACTTTGAAGAAATAGAGGAGTGAAAGTGAGAGTTTGAAAAGGAAGTATAAGGATATGATCGGTGAAGTTGAGGTATCAAAGGCAGAGTGTCAGACTCTACAGGGATATAAAGATGCTTTGGTAATATCTACAGGAAATATAGTAAAGGAATTCTAGGCCACCTTGGCAGAGTTTGGTAAACTACAGCAGAGATACAAGAGTTTGGAGGCCGAAAGAGATAATCTTAGGTTATCAGTTGAAGAATTGAATAAGGAAAAGGGCAATCTAGAAGATAAAGTAACAGCCCTGGAAGATCAAAAGAATTCACTGGAAGTTTCATTGAAGACAACTATGGAGTAGGAAGCCGATGTTAAACCTTTAAAGAAGCATGCTCTTATGCTCAAAAACAAGATTCATCAAATGCAGCTACATATAGTGGAAGAAAGATTTAAGGTTCAACAGATAGACATAAGATTGGAGGAAATTGTAAGTACAGATTCTTATTTTTTGGATAGGACATAGGATATCTTAGAAACTCTACAGGGAAGGATGAAATGGGTAGAAACAAATAAGGAATCTCCCGCAAATATATCCGTCAAAGACCTGGAGATGATAAAGCTAGAATACGAGCTGATCGAGTTTGCTAGGAAAGCAAGAGAAGAACTAATAAAGGTAGTGAGGAAGATGAAGAATGCATGTGCTGAATTTTGTAGGAGAGTGCTCCTAAATTATAATCGATGTCAGACCTCTGCTGCAAGGATATTAGAAGTTCTTCCTGAATATCAAATATTTTTGAAACAATTACAAGAATGATGCAACAAAGATGAACATGCCATTCAACAAGTCAAGGAGTTAGATGAAAGGGTACTTAGAACTG
Source organism: Pseudotsuga menziesii (assembly GCA_001517045.1). Classification (NCBI taxonomy): domain Eukaryota; kingdom Viridiplantae; phylum Streptophyta; class Pinopsida; order Pinales; family Pinaceae; genus Pseudotsuga; species Pseudotsuga menziesii. The sequence continues at coordinate 344,918 of LPNX011029837.1, forward strand.
AAATAGCACATGCAGCTGTGAGTAGTCACTTGATGGAAGAACATCTTCACTTGATTCCTACCAGGGTAGCGGGTGTAAAAGCCCAGGCTACTAAGCATGAAATTTCTATCATATTTCTCGATCCTTCTGGTTTTGAGAATATAGCAGCAGATGCAAATGCATGGAGGAAGTTTATGAATGAGCAAGATGGACCCTCTTAGTCAGACTATATAGAAATTTTGATAATCGATGTAATATGTTGTATTTATCTTTTTGAGTCCATAAGAAAAAAGACAAATTTTTTTAAAGGAAAGGTTAGGGGAAGCCCAAAAGGCAACAAGGGTAGCCCAAGAGTTTTTGTTTTTTTGTATAAATATAGGCAAGCTTTATGTATCGAGGGACCTTTTTTCAGACTATCTTTGTGCAATATTATTGTAAGAAGAACTATTCCATCTTATAATAAAGAGTTATATTTTTTTGGCTAGAGAAAGCACTGTGGGGTTTCAAATGCTTGACATGGACTGGTTGGATGTGAACTATTTCTGTTTCATGTTGTTTCCATGAACTGGTAGATCGTTCTAACTTATGAATTATTTCATGTTATGAATGTGCTCCTGTTTATTTCTGTTAAATTTCTACAATCGTATTTGAGTAATGAATTTTTAATTAACAATGAAATATCTCTTTGTTTATCTGTCTTTTGATATTCATGTATTCATAAATATTAACAACTATCTGTAGTGTTCTAAATGCATGTTATACAATACATTACTCATCATTAATTACAGTATCTCTCCCTATGGATAGGTTATTGAGTCTTTGTTAGTTTTCTTTGTTTATGATTTATAAGCGAGAGAGGTAAGACAAGAGGTAATAACCTGCACATCACATTGTGGCACTCCTTATTATCTCTATCGTTTGCATTTAGTTATGCACTTGCATTTCAAACATAAATAATAATAAACTAAAAAATACACCTAAACGGTGGACCGGACCGCAACCGGTAAGTCATTTTAATCATTACTTGACCTACAGTAGTCGAACCATAAATCGAACAGATTCCCCATACCAAAAAATAATGAGCTGATTGTGAACATTTATTGGGGAGAATCCCTATTGTTGTTACCTGCGATTTTCCAGGCCTTAACACACTGTAAAGTGGATTTCTTTTCTAGGGAAAAATATCATGGCCCATAACTGTTATTAAGTAAAAATTGAACCATATTGTTCATTGAACACTTAAGATAAGCATACATATAGCTATTGTTTATTAGTTTAAAAAAATCATATTTAGAAGATAGGAGACCATAAAGTATCGTGGATTACAAACAAAAATTTCTCCATATTGTCATATATTGATGTCTACATAAAAAAATAGTATGTGATTGATAAGACCCATCCTTGCACTATTGGAAGATAATGACCTATAGAGGTCTTAGATCCACCTCCTTTATTGCATTGATATCCACCTTCCAAATTTTTGTAGTATTACTTTCCATCTGTAAGCCTTGAATAGAGAGGAGATTAGTTAGGGATTTCTTTTTCTTTATAGGTGTGCTTAATAGAGATGAATTCGAATAAAATCATGGATGTCTTGATGTCCTAAATGGTGTACCTAATATAAATATTTGTGTACTATATCTTATGGTTTAACCTATCCACGACAAGTTTAGAGTCCCATTAAATATGAATCTTCTTGTCTTTGGGTGAATAACTAATCTCATTATCATCTAGATGGATGCTAATTCAGCCATATTGTTTGAATCATGGACAATATTTGAAGAAAATTTGAACCATTTGAATTTTGTAAGATACAAAGCTCCCCATATACTACCTAGGCCCTGCTAAACACCTACAACCCCATCAAGAAATACCAAGGCATATTCAGTTCAATCTAGAGTGTAACATCGGATATAATAGAGGCATTCCTTTTAGTTTGTGGGAAGTGCTCCAAAATGGTTATGCTTTTGGCAGTGAAAACCTGTGGATGAATGGATATACCTTTAAAGAGAGCGTAATTACAAGTGACCTAGACCCCCGATATCATAAGTGCAGATAGGGATTTGTACTATTGAAAATATGGCTTTTGTATCCAATTTTTGAAGTCTTCCATAAGATCATGGCCATACCATGTAAACATAGTAAGAGTGATTATTGAGGATTTTCACCACATATATAAGATATAGGATCACTTTATGAATAGATGTTGGATGTTGTTTCCTTCCATACAACAAATAGAACATCTATCAAGGCCTCTCATGTAAATTTCGAGTAAATGATCCCATACCAGGATCTTACCTGCAATAGTGAGCCACATGAAAATTTTAGATTTTAGAGAGCATTGTAAGCTCCATGCGTAATGAGTCCACCACTTTGTGGGAAAATGGTCTTCTGATTCACACAATATTTGATAACCATAATATGGCCTATATTGACCTCTAGATTTCTTTGACCACTATATAGCACCCTCTCCATTAGTAAGGAAAATATGGTAGTCTTCAAGTGACATAATGTAAGACTCCCAAATCTATTTGTCAACTTGCATAAATCCCAATTGTTCAGAGTTCATCCATGCCTAATTGAAGAAATTAGAGGCCCATGGATCAAAGAGATAATGTATAAATATAATTCCCATATCTATGAGATGATCAACCATATGTGCCAAGAGTCTACAGTCAATCTCAGAACCCTTTCATCAACCAAAACCCATTCCATTGTTTTCCCATTCCAATTTACCAAGTGACCCAGTCACCAATAACATTAAAGGATGAAATCATAGTTTTCCAGATAATGGATACCTGTTTCAATTAAAATCATGTGATTGGATCCAATCCACGATTGAATTAGGATAGATATACTTATGTTGAATCACTTTAACCCACAAGTCGTTGTTAGCAAGTAAGAGACAAATTCCTTCAATTAAGGATTTTAAGAAAATATGATGGTGTTTAAGGCCCATCGCCCATGATGTTTGGGGAAATATAAAGTTTTCTAAGAAATCCAATGGAAAGACATTTTGACCAACGTTCTATGCCAAAGAAAATGGAATCCCATCTTTATGATCCTAGTGAGAATATTGGATGGAACGTATGCAATCAAAATCCAATAAAATGACATATCCTCAATGATGATTTTTAGAAGAGTAGACCACCCCGCTTCAGATAGGGATTTGTTGAAACATAAATGAAGTTTGCATTCGACCCTCCTTACTAACCAGGATGAATATGCATTTCAATAATCATTTGGTTTTAAGGAAAGCCCATGTATTTGAGTCCCATGTAAATATCACAATATACAAATTGGAAAAGGGAATTCATCCATTCAACATCCTCATGATCAATATGTAAGCATAAAATAGATGATTTATGATGTCTACATTAACATACCTGTAGATGTTGGGAAATCATGAGGATATCATATATATTTTTCAATTATTTATGGGACCCATCGAAAAAAGTAGAATATCATCTACAAATAACAAGTGGGTAATATAAATATTGTGCCCAAAGTGATAACATCAAAGTCATTCAGATTATCTAGCTATAGTATTGATAAAAAAGAATCCAAAATTATTGGGATTCTCACCCAAAAAAATTATCACTCGACCCTTGGAACCAACCAATATCCCTTTTCTTTTAGAGGAACAACAGTGAGTATAAACATGAAAGTTAGTTTTCGATGACCCATTACTTGGTCCAACATACTTGAATCTATTAGGAATTCTAAATAAGTGCCTTGGTGACTCCATTCATGCCCCAGATAATTTCCTAGGGAGGAATTGTCATCAACACAAGTTTGTAGTATTAAATTGATTCTAAATTTCCCATTGGGAGACTGATGTTAGTCACTTTCTTGGATTCTTGTCTTGACAATTACCTTTTAATGATGGAACAACATCCTTCAATTTCTTTTCTCCATTTTAACTTCTTCAAAGTGATCTCCTGCCACTATGCATCAACCATGGGAATTGAACCCGAGATATCAATATGAGTGTTGATTTTGATCTCAAACATCAAGAGATAATATAGCTTCTTAATTGAACAACTATCTCATAAACCCAATAGATCCACAATACATATCTCATATATCTCCACGGTATGGCTATGATCCATTAAAAAGATATCTTTGAGCAGGTAATGTAATGCCACTAAAATATTGCAGAAAAGGTAAGAAATAATCAATGATCTATAGCCAAAATTTTCCTCCCTCACCAAAATCCTTCACAAATATTTAGTTTTATACTAATTTGGTGACAATTTTATCTTCGGTGGTCCTCGGTTTCTTTCTGAATCAATATCAAGCTTCAAGCTTTGATTGCACTCAAATCATATCCAAATACGCAGTATCCCATGTGACTCTCCTACGTGCACTATGGCTTGGCTCCCATTCATTAGAGGAAATTTCAACTCAAAATGGGCCTCCTAAAATAATAGTTAAAATAATAAAATAATATTTATTAATTTTGGAGGAAGAAAAGAAAAAACTATTTTTTTGTTTGTATTTTTGACATATGTCCCTATGTTTTTACTCAAATTTCAATTGGGAGAGCTCGTTGGATGTGGAATTAAATTCCGCATCCAACGAGTGCCCACTCGACATAATTTTGATGGACCCCGCTACCCCAAAAACAAGAAATACCTAAAAAAATGGAATGATGACATCATCATTTTGTTTTTTCAGGTATTTCTAGTTTTTGGGGTGGTTGGGTCCGTCAAAAGTATGCCGAGTGGGTACTTGTTGGATGTGAAATTTAATTCCGCATCCAACAAGCTCTCCTGATCGAAATTTGAGTAAAAACACAGGGATATATGTCAAAAATACAAACAAAAAAAGTAGTTTTTTTTATGATACCTATCCCCAAATTTATATTAAAATAGTGTTTAAGACCTATACGGTATTTCAAATTTAAAGCAATTTCATTGGCTAACACATGATGACATGGAATTTGAATAAAAGTTAAAAGGCCCATTTTGAGTTGAAATTTCCTCTAATGCAACAAGAGATGTTATCACCAATGCTGAATTGATCCTGGGAAATTATCTTAGCTCAATGGAATCATGTACCAACAAAAATTCCCAATACAAGATAGCATAAAACTAATCAATCAACTAATTTGTTCTTTTGTTTGCAAGGAAAACCTTAATTCCTCCAAATTATCGGCCACTTTCTCCTTTTTCCCTTCCCCACCCTCCAACATAATGGGGATTATCATTGTTTCGGGACCTAAAGGCTTAAATTTCACATACCAAGTGGTGCTCATAGGCGGACATACAAATGAAAACACCAACTACTCTTCTAAGAACATACTGTATAGTAGCACGAGCAACGAACAAATACAAGATGTTATAATGGACCAAATATTTTCTAAGATTGTTTTCCTCCCCTACCCGTCCAATACAATATTTAACACCACCGACTTGGATATTCACACTCCAAATGTGTTCAACAAAAGATACCACATCGATATCTTCAAAAAAATAGTCATCTCCTTGTAACTACACTAAAACACTTCTTCACTTGATCTTCTTCTATGATAAACTATTTATACAGTTCGATGTTCAGAAATGGAGAATCCAACAATAGTTGTGTCTCATGCTCCAACTCCCTCTTAGGACGTAGTCCCTTAGGTTCCCAAAACACTTATTTGTATTCCTACAAGAAGCTCTCAAACTAATGTTTCTTCTCTTTGGTACATTACTCAAAGGATACCTTCAATTTTACTAATTCATCGACCTATTGATTTTTTCCTAAGAAACGAAATAGAAACTTCGTACTTGAACTGATCTAATTTTTTGTTTGGTTGGTACTTACCATAGAGATCTTTGATTTTCCTTTGTGTGCATTGATGAGGAATAATTTCCCATACTTGTTCAAGTGGTATTGGTTGGATCTCTTCATGAATATCACATTCTTCATATGCATGCATGGTATTCTAAACATTACACAACAAACCTCAATGGGTACTATGTCTACCTTCACTTCATCAACATACTCCAAACTTATGGAAATCTTGATCTTGCACTATTTTGTGACATTGGTTTCTGCATCCTTATTTACCTATACCAATGGGTAGGGACTGGAATGATCATGTACTTGCGAACCAATCTTATGTACCAGATACTCTACTATAATGTTTTCCTATGAACCAGAATTGAATAGAAAATCGATCTCAGCCTTCTTGACTTGGATCTTGATGTGGAATAGCTTTACCATGTCTTTCTCTCTAGTAGGGTGAAGCATATTCATATTCACCTCCTTCTACATTGTGGTGCAGATAATATTCTCATCCACATCCAAGATACTTTCTAAATCCTTTATTTCCTTTGTGTCTAGATGGTTCTTCTTCTTAACATCCTTTTTGCAGTTCTTGGGATTCATCTCTAAATGTATCTTCCAACAATTATCTTCATTGTGACCATCTATGTTAAAATGGTTGCATTGGTTTTTCAAATCCTTCAATAATGTTTTGTGGCTATAGTCTTCTTCTGCTTTCCCTTCCACTTCTTCTTTCCCTCCTTCGTAGAATCTTAGCTCTCTTTATGGTTTGAGCCACTTAGATGTCCTTTCTTCTAGACTATGTTTTATAGGTATTGTGCTTGTACATAGGTTTCATTAATTGACTTGGTCTTGAAGAGCATCACCTACTTACGTATGCGACTATGTAATCCACCTAGATACTTAAGCAGTACATATGGGTTCTTGGGCGAGATACTCAGCATGATAGCCGCATCTTCCTGAATTCAGTGGCATGCTCTTACACACTCTACACCTGCCTCTTCCTAAAGTGATTCCAAGGAATCCACTAGTCCTGCTCGTCAAGTAGAATTGGGAATTAATGAGGGTCTTAAATTCCTCCCACTTATTTACTAGAAAATCACCCTCCAACTGTAACACCTCGGTTTTTTACCCCATGATATTAAATTTCAAATGATGTGAATATTGTATTAAATCATGGTAAGGAGCTCAAGGCCAAGGCCCTGCCTTTGATTTTGTGTTTGTGTTCAGTGGTTAGAATCAACAGCGATGGTTTATGTGCTAGCCAGGAATGGTATGCTTGATACATCATGTAAAATACAAATTATTTAAAAACCTACAACCATATATGTTTCGCAAACGTTAAAGAGGTGAGGGCATGATTTACCTAAGAATAAGGGGGGGATGTTTAACCTTGATCCGTTTGGTGGGAATGGGAAGAGTTTTGGAAGAAATTTAAAATGGGCAGAGCACCATTTCTGAAAATCGTGTTTTTATTGCATGGGAAAGAAAAACAGCCAAAAAGGCATGCCATTCCCTCGTACATTCATGTTTCACCTTCCCTCATGTTTTGGAAAAATGACAGGATGTTTTGTTGATGGATCGTGGATTCATTCATTTATTCATTTTCATTCAAGTATGCAGACACACACAGAAAACCTCTCGAAGTTTCATTTTTCATGTTAGTTTTGTTTCCTCCTTCATGATTTCCCCATTTGTCAATCGTTTTCCTGAAGGTGCATACCCAGAAACCATGTTTTATTGATAAACTAGCAAGAATATTTGGATTTTGGGATGTTAAAAGTCGATCTGGCTCATGCAATTCTCAAAAGTTTGTAATTGCTGTGTGTGCGTGCATTCCTTGGCCTCTGTATTTTTTTCTTGAACCAAGAACTATGACTACTGCGTGTACATCCTTGTTGGCCTCTGTAACGTTTCCTTAATCCCATAACTGTAATCTCTATATGTACATCGTTGTGTGGTCTTTGAACTGGCTTGGGGAAATGGAAATGGAGTCTGGACCTGCCTGATGAACCTAGTGTAAAAAGGAACCTCACAGATAGATATGGGGGTAGGTTGTATTTCTTATTTGTACACCCAGGATAACACTGGAGAGGGAAGGAATAGCACGAGGGACTGTTGAGCAGAGAAAGGAATGATTCCTGGTGTTGGATGTGCACATGCTTTAGAATCCATGCTAGATTTGGTGCAGGTGTCCATAGATCTGGGATTGAGTTCACTAGTCTAGTAGTCAGCCTTTCCACGTCCTTTCCATCCTGATAAACCCAGCTGGTAGTTTTATCGGCTATGTCTTGTGTGAATTTTGACTATGTTTGAACCACTACCTGTGTAAGCCTGATAAACCCAATTGTGTCAGCTTACCTAAGTTTTATTGTATCCTTGGTTGTGAGAGAGTCTGGTAGTGTTCCTTATTCCTTTGGGAAATCATGCCTAGATTGGGGGTGGCAGCGTTGCTGAGAGATTGATGAGCACACTGGCCTATGGTTGGGTGGAACATTGTAGCGACATAGCTGGTTGCGAGACAAGATCATGATAAAGGTAAGTATTTCTTATGTTTCAATTCCTGTAACTGTACTTGTTTATAAATGAATATGAATATGATGAATGCTTGAGTGGAATGTATTTGATGCAGATGTATATGTGTATGTACTTTTATTTCAATGAATTTTCTAAGTTGTTCTGGATCTATATCGGGCGGATTTGTGATGGCCTAAATGCTCAAAATAGGTTTTAGACTTAGAAATTTTCATTAGCAGATCGAAATTCTATAGATTCAACCTTTCCGCAACTTGCGGGATGTGGGATGCAGGATGCAGAAAAGTTCTTTGTAAATTTCGATCTCCACATTTTTCCTTTCGCATTTTCCTTTCTGCAACTTGTGGGATGCGGGATGCGGAAAAGTCATTTTTTGAAATCTCCTTTCCTCAATTTCCTTTCCGCACTTGCATGATGCAGGACACGGGATGCAGAAAAGTTCTTTGGAAATTTTGATCTCTGCATTTTTATTTCAGCAATTTTCCCTTTCCGCAACTTGTAGGATGTGGGATGCGGGATGCGGGATGCAGAAATGACTTATGGTAAATTTTGATTTCTGCAACTTTGATCTCTACAAAAGTCATTCCACATGTGGGATGCGGGGTGCAAGAGTGAAATTTTGATATGTTTTTTATTCCTTAAGTGAAGCTCTCCACAACATTTATTTTCTGTGGCATGCTTCTCTGCCATCAATTTGTCTCCGGATGCGGAACTGACAGAGACTGTTGATTTCCACTACGGTCCTTCTCAGCCATTCGATCTTTTTGCGATTTAGGGAAGATAAAGAATCAACACATTGTCTAGATCAGAATGTCAGCAAGAGGGAAATTCTTTCTTGTGTAGATTTGAAAGAGGTTTAAGAAAAAGGGAAATGGGAATCAAACGCATGCAGAATCCATTGAGTATAAGAGATGGGTAACTCAGGTAGAATAAATGATCGCGTTTCCTCCTTCAAGGAGGGAGGATGTGACACCAACCTAACTGATTCTATGTACCTTTTACACCAAGTTAATGAATGTCCCTCTAACTTTAGTCGAGAAAATGAGCTCTTTTAATCCTTGGCTATTTGATAGATGCTAAAATAAAAATCCAAATGATGAAAACATTGATTTAGTTTTAGAGAATCAATATCACCTTGATACAACTTGATGTTGTCTTATTCTTACATCTTAAAGAGAGATTCGAAATATGAGTTAGATCTGAAATATGAGTTAGAGCCTCAAAAATCCCATAATTTTCTCATCTTTCTCTGATACAAATTTCAGGGGGCATATGGTCTAAATTCATATGCATAAGTCATAAAAGCATTAAATGGAGATTCCACCCTCTCCCATTCATCATAAAATCATTAAATGGAGATGACACCCTCTCCCATTCATGGTATTTGACAACCCATGGTTTTGTTCCATGGTATGGCTTCAAGGCATATTGTACCTCTCCCATCCACGGTATTTAACAACCATGGTTTTGGTTAATGGTATGGTCCCAAGTCACATTGTAATAATGTTATAAAAAGGCTCCATGCCTTCTCAATAAATCATTCAAGGATTTTTGACATCCTACATTTCTCTTATTCTATTGAATTATTGGGTTATTGGTTCTAAGTTATATTCTTAGTATAGTTTGAGAGGTGAGGCTCAAATAACCCTCTTTGAGCCTCACCCCTCCATGTGGCATATATACTCTATGTTTCTTTTTCTAGGATATTCACAACCTAGATACCATTGATGTGTCTTTCTCGTAGCTGATCTATTTTGTTATATTTTCTCTTTCCCTATCATCATTCAAGATTCTTGGGTCTAATCCCCCATGATCTGTATAAGTGGATAACTAAAACACTCTAGCTATGGTGTCATTGTGGTCCCTTTTTTCTTTGAGTGATTTCTACTGCTACGCCAACAGGTACCCTTGAACGACCATGGGCCATAGAACCCTTGCATGTTGATATGGGTCGAGGCTATGGATTGAAATGGAGGTGGTGGACCAATAGTCACATATGGATCTCTATTCATCAGATGGTTGCATGGTCAACTCCTCATGGTTGAGGATTACACATGCTCAAGGACTAACTTCAGGGGTAATCCAAATTTACCGCTTCCTGAGGATGATCGGTGGGGATAGCTAGGAAAGAAAGATTTATTCATTTTGTTTCTTTTCATTTTGCTACATTTTATTATTTTTTATTTTTGTTATACTAAGACTTAATGTTCTATATTGCCTACATTGGACTGTCACGACCAGTTGGGTCATCACCTATTGAGAAATGTGGATAAGTTCGAGAGGTAGCAATATGTAACATCAAGAAAAGGAGCAGCTAAATGATATTGATGAGAAAATTCATAGATGGACTGGGGATGTCCCATATATCTCTATAGATCACCTATCTCGATGGTACCAATTCCACATAATTGGAGTTTTTGGTCGCTTTGGAAGACTACTTCATAGGGTGGCTTGGGCCATCATGTGTTATCATGAGCACTAGGAGTAGTTATGAGTAGTAGTTATGGATGATAATAGTACTGTTCTAAAAGATTTTGAGCTTCATACTTTTCCATTCTAATGTATTGAAAGCTACAATCTTCATATTTTTTCTCTAGTATCTTTTTGTAAAAAATCTTCATTACAAAAAATGACCTTTTACAAAATGAAGGTGTGTTTGTACATGAAAAATTGTTACTAAATCTGTCTCAAATGAATATTAAATATGAAATACATAGCAATTGAAAACATAATTGGATAATGAATCGGTGACTGCATTCATTTTCCTTGGAATAGGTTGGTATTGAATAAACACAAAATACCTTTCAAGAAGTCGAAACCTTTGAAGTAATCGAAGAAGTAATGGCTTTCAAATAGTGTAGATACGATTTAAACTGAGAAACAACAAGTTCTGAATCTAGGTAAACCACAACTTCACTCACATTATTTGAAAAAGTGTTAGTCAATAGTACAATCACCGCATGATAATCAACAAGATTGTTCATTATGGGACCTAAGCACCTTCCACCTAAGATTACCAAATCATCGGTAGGGGAATAAAGTACCCATGCCGTTGATGCAAGATTCAAGGTATCTCTACGAAAACCATCCACAAATCTCAAATATAAGGCCATATGTACATTAAATCATGACATTATATAAGCAATCATAACTAGGATGAGTCCTACATACAAAATTTCAAAAACACTCCAAACACACTTTATTAACAAAATATATAAGTTACATATGCAATAACCTAAGCATGGCACCTTTTGAGGTAAAGTCGATTTCAGGGCTCAGCTAAAGGAATCCCATCGTATTCAATCAACTCATAAGCCCCTTTTTCTAAAACACAACTCATAATATAAGGATCATGCCACATGGAATCAAGTTTTCCACCTCCTAATTTATCATGTTTTTGGTCATAAGTTAAGACCAAATCACCTTCATTAAAGAGACGAGGTTGAATGGATCAATAATAATGATCCTTAAATCGTCTTTTGTGTACCTCATTATCTAGGGTTGCATCTCAATGAGTTTCATCAATCTTTTTCAAGTATAAAAAACGTCCTTCCTCTATGGTGGTGTTGGGTAGGAGTTCTATGGCGAGTTTCAGAGAAGGGATTTCACATTTGATAGGTAGAGTTGCTTCCTGTCCGTACACCAATGGTATGAAACCAACTGATGTTTTTATTGCTGTTTTATAATCCCATAATGTCAAGAGTAATTGTAACTTCCAACTAGATTTAGCATGCCCTACCATTCATTGAAGCACAGTTTTCAAAATTTTATTGATAGCTTTAACCTGGTAATTTTCCTGAGGGTAGTAAGGTGTCGATCTGTCATGATGAAATCCTAGTTTAGCACTCAATTCTAAAATCATATAGTTCCTAAAATGAGAGCCATGATCAATAATGATGGCTTGATGAACCCCAAACCCAATGATAATGTGGTCAAATAAAAATAGGGGAGAATTTTTATCATTTTCAGCATATGTAGACATAGCCTCAACCTATTTAGTATAATAGTGGATGGAGATGATAATATAACCATACCCCTTGATTGAGGTAGGAGTACATTGCATGAAATAAATTCCCCATTTTGCGAAAGGACCGACAATAATGATGGGATGCAGCAGAGCAAGATGAGTGCACATTTTGGATTGAAAGAGTTGATAAGGCATGCATTTCTTAATAGCTTCAATACAATATTTAAAGATAGAAGGCCAAAAGTGTCCAGCACATAGGATTTTCTGAGTTGTATCCATCCCAGAAAGATCACCACCACAGGCTCTAGAGTGGCAGTCATTCAACACATTTCCAACTTCATCATTTGACACCATGATGATACAATGTATCATTAACGATAACATAATACTTGGCATGGTGATGGATATGCGGATGTTCATCACAAGATAAGGTAATATGAAAATGTTTCAACTAGATATACAAAATAATATATCCATACCAAGGGTAATACGTACTAATAATCAACAATGATTCATCGGGAAATGAATCAGTGGGATGCAATTCCTCAGTAATATAGGGAAGATTGAACTTTAGCTCAATAAAAACTAAAACTTCTTTGAACTGGACTTAGCAAATTCTAGCTCAAACTCATGTACGATAACAATCCAGTCACAATACTTCCCCCCTAGTACATGACAAGTCAGGATATAGTACATGGAATTAGAATATGTGAAATCACTTGTTGTGTGGAGAAAAATGTAATGGTAAAACTTTTGGACTGCGATGAATGTAGTAAGATTTAAATTCTCAACATGTGAATAACGGATTTCAGAATCAAGAAGAATCTTACACAAATAATATCTCACATGTTATTGTCCATTGTTGTCTATTTGTCCTAATACCACGTCGAATATGGAGATCATGGATGCAACCACATACAAGGAATAATCCTTAGTATAATCAAGAGGATGAAACACAGGCAATACGTGATGGCATGTTTGATATTACCGAAGGCATGTTGCACAAGGTCATCCCAAACAAAATGTATGTCTTTATTAAGAAATCGCATAAAACCATGTGTTTTCTTGGCATAATTGCATACAAAATGATGCAAGAAGTTTTCCTTCCCTTGCAGACTTTGAAGTTCAGTAATGTTGGTTGGTGGTGGTAGGGTTAAAATGGCCTCTATTTTCAGAGGATCAATGTGGATGCCATATTTGGAAACAATGAACCCAAGCAATCATCCAATATCAACACAAAAAATACATTTGTGCACATCCAAACAGATATTATAGTGGTGACATCTAAGAAAGATAGCTCGGTGTTCTCAATGTTGAAAATGGGCAGGTAAATCGTCAAGATAGGCTTCCAATATATGTTTAATATCATGGAAATAATAAGACATAGCATGTTGAAATGTAGTCCCATCTTTGTTTTAGACCAAAAAGTAATTTATGATAAGCAAAGGTCCCCCACGGGAAGATGAAAGTCATTTTGTTATGATTAGAATGGAGTATCTCTATCTGATTATAGACAGAAAAACTATCAATGAAATAAAAATGACACTTCCATCACAATTGTTGATAATTTGTTCGATATATGGAGTGGGATATTTGTCCTTTGGACAAGCTCGATTGAGATCCCTAAAATCAATACAAACTCTAATTGTACTCTGTTTTTTAGTAATAGGAACAATATTGAAAACCCATTCTGTCAACGACATAGGATAAATGAACCCATATCTAAGAAGTTTTTCAAATTCTGATTTAATGGTTGTATCTTTTTGCAGATGTATTTGATGGAGTGTTTGTCGGACTAGCTTGGCATCAGGGTATTTTTTAATCTCTTTTGAACAACGATTGAAGGATCAATCCCTAGCATTTATTTGTAGCTCTGTGTGAAAACAACACAGGATTATCTGAAAAGATTTGCATAGGTTTCAATATATTGAGGAGAATAGTTATGGCCCAAATGGATATGTTCAATAACATTAGGTTTCACTGATTTATCTTCTGGAGTAGTCTTAGTGATTTTACTCAAACTACCTCCAGACTCAACATTATGGATAAGTATAGGTGATTGAGGAGAAAAAACAATATCGGATGAAACCAATGACTTAAAATCATCTTCTACCAATTGGTAATGGAAAAGGAAAGAGGATTGACAATGAGCATATTTGCAAGGAAATTCATCTAATGACATAACCTCCATGATAGATTCATCTAATGGAAGGGGTTGTAAAATATAATCCAAATATGATGGGGTGAATCTAACCAATATGGTAGATGGTAGGGATATGATGTAACTAAAAGGTGATCGTTAATACTACAGTCATCAGACATGGATTGAATGGTTTGATAAATATATTCATATGGAATCAAATATATTCAATCATCAATTGATTTTCCTTTTGAAATATTTTCATGAATTGTCAATATCATATGAACAAATGAAACATGCGAAGGAGGAGGAGGGATTTTTAATGGAAAGACTCCATTAAGTGAAGACTTTGAGAATTCCTACCTCAATTTTTTGATATTGTGGGACTAGTGATGCTAAAGAGGAACATTATTCATAGAGTTGCAATTAGTATATGGAGAGAAAAATTATAGTTGATCGATGGTGACAATATTTCCTTGGTATGGAAACTAGAGCACATGAAAAACAGATGACGCAATTGCGTGCAACGCTGCATCGACAACTTCGACATGAATGGGCACGGATTTCCCCCCCAATTCTATTGAAAAGGATGCTAATAATCCATAAGGTTGGAAACCATGACCATCAAAATATTTCAATGTGGTAGGTGAATAGTTGATTTCAGGAGAACTAATGGCTTTCCAACAAGATATAAACATGATTGAATTCGAGGAACATTTGTCCAAAATGGTATGCTGGAAATGTTTCCTATTAATTTTCATAGATAATTGGAAAGCAAGTTGGTGCGAAATCCTAGTCTTAAAAGTGATGACATTGGAATTTTCCGAATCCATACCTCCAAGCACTGACAAAATATTTTTCCTTTGCATTCGACATGTTTGGATTACTTCGAGAGTGGACATAGAAACATGTGCACTAGGATTAAATACTGATTTTTTAATAGTAATATTAGGTGGTAAAAAATCGGTGTCAGGAACAAGTTTTTCAATTTGAAGACCAACTGTTGGAGGAGGAGTGGAAGGGGAAGTCTTATCAATCGAAATGCAATTACTCTTTTTCTATGGAGGTGGGTCATAGCTCTGTGATCAAGATGTGATGTGAACCATTTCAATAGACATCATATTAACTTCTTCAATATAAGAAGAGGAAGGTCCATGCAAGGATTGATGATCAACCAATTTTTGTTCAGTAGGGAAAGGATTAGTTAATACTTCCATAGTGGATGTATTATTTAAAAAATTATTATCCTCCTCACGACAAGGACATTGTTTTGTAAAGTGATCACCTCCACATATGAGGCAAGGGAAAATAACCTTTCTCTTCAGTTTTGATTCAATATTTGTAGGTTTTGTTTTGGTATCTTCTTGTTGCTTCATGGGTTTCTTGGGTTTTAATTTACCCTTTTTTCTTAGCTCTTGAAGATTTTGAAGATTGGACTGCATTCACTTCAGTAGAAAAAATAGTAGTAGAAGAAGTCTTGGGATTTGAAATGGCTAGTTTGTGAAGTTGAAATGATTTTTTGGGTTGATATAACAACAGATCGTGTTTGGATAGAACCTACTATGTCGTCGGTAGTCCATTCTATAGAAGGTCTCAAAGGATCTAAGGTAGGACGAGAATAATTCATAATTAAATCATAAAAAGTTCCATACTGAGAATAAACCAAGTCTAGGTACTGAGCACGACTAATAGCTTTCTCTTCAATGACAACACCTCCCATAGAAACATCTATAGCAATGGGTGTAAGTAGTGATTTAGTGAACCAATCAACCAACAACGTATCTGGAATAGGAGCTTTGATTAACCTACGTCGCCATCTCCACTCATGAATATGATTAGATATATGAGTAGAAGTGGATTGGAGAAGCGAAGCCAAAATATAAGTGCATATTTCATACCTAATTGGTAATTGAAAATGTGTTAAAAAAGACATGGCTAGAGAATTAAAATCTCTAAAGGAATGTTGCAGAAATTCAATATACCACTTAGCAATGGTTTCAGTAAGAGTACTTCGGAAAATAATTAAATGTATGGAATCATCCATCAAAGAGTTTGATGAACAAAAAAGATGGAAATTCATAATATGATTTTTAGGTCTTCTCCCTGCTTTCCATCAAATTTATACATATCAGATGGTAATTTGGCCGGTATGGATGGCCAAAATGGGTCATGCATGATGGGATCATTTATAAGTTTGGACAATTCTGGTAAATCTAAAGTTGCTATGAAAGGAATATGCCTATTTAGTTGTGGATATTTATAATATTGATATGGCATGGAAGCAGACGTAGGACCATAATCCTATTGTTGTTGCATATGATAGTTGTATGGACCACCCATATGTGGTTGTTGATAAACTAGAGGGTTTTGTGGTGAGGTTTGATTTGGGGCAATGGTTTGTTGGGGATTATTTAACTCACAACAGGTTGTGGCCATTGATTAGTCATACCTCTTCAGTATAGTTCTGTGGGATAAGATTTGGTAGGAGGGGGATTAAGCTAAGCATATTCCCCTTAGATGAATATTGTATACCCATAATAGGTTCTTACATTGGATGAACCGAAATAGTTGGTTGTTGTTTCTCCCAAGAAGATGTTGATTGTTGAACATGACCACTCATTCCACTTGGCTTGACACTCGATACATTATGCAAATTATGGGTATAATGCACTATTGTAGAAGAACATCCACCTAAATTTGGAAAACTAACAGACGGCATAAAAGAACTTCTAAATGAAGTAGCAACAATTGATGTTTATACAAGATGAGAAATATTCATGGTGGGGACTTGTGAAGTAGATTGAGTACTAAGCCGTGTTATTGTAGGTGATGAAGGAGTGTTAATGTTCATGGATTTACTAGTTGAAAGCTTGATGGAATGACAAAGGATGTCACTCGGTAGTAACAAAAGGTAAATATATTCTAGTACATGTGCCAGAACGAGGTGTTAAATCCATGTATGAAACCAAAATGGTGCTCGTGGATCCAAAATTTGAAATATATTGGCCTAAATTTGAGTCTCAAAAAGGTGCAGAAGGTCCAAACATGGTCACTACTAGATATCCTCATGGTGGAAAATCAAAAAATGATGTCGCAAGTATTGCATCAAAAGTATCGTGAGTAGATAGTTGTTCAACCACTAAGGGTGTTGATAAATTAGTAATTGGAATGTTCCCAGGAGGAGAAAATTCACCCCCTCCTTTAGTGATAGGTACTCCTTCCTACTTAGGTGGAGTTCCATTTCAACATTGGATGTTATGTCTAACTCTTTCCATAGTTGAAATAGATGTGTTGTTTTGTGGATATTCAGAGAATAATCCTTGAATTCGATGGGATTGTCATAAATCTTGATCCACCAATATGAAAGACCAAAACTTACTATCTCAAAAAATCCTAACCAAATATAGAAAAATAAGCGCTACTCAATCTAATAAGAAACAAGAAAACTTTTGGTGGGTTATATAAATAGCCTAGATACTAATAAGAGTGTCAAGTCATTGCAACTCACGATATACTGTAGGGTCAAACAGCGACACACGATAAGGAGGACTACAACTGTACACCCTTTCCTGTATAACCGACTACCTATATAGTACGTGCGTAGTAGCTCACCGAGTGTTGTTATCGATGTATTGATATGACAAAACAACTGATAGTTTACTCA
Source organism: Pseudotsuga menziesii (assembly GCA_001517045.1). Taxonomy (NCBI): domain Eukaryota; kingdom Viridiplantae; phylum Streptophyta; class Pinopsida; order Pinales; family Pinaceae; genus Pseudotsuga; species Pseudotsuga menziesii. Next base: position 362,978 of record LPNX011029837.1, read on the forward strand.
CTTGGTATCAGGATCCTAATGGTGTCTCCCGATATACGCAAGGTATGTGGGATCTCAAATATTTAGTAGTCTTGTCTAATGCAGAACCATTCGAAAGGGGCCTTCTAATATACCATCAAGTACTTGAGACAATATTTCTATATACCCTAAACATAGGTGAAATACCTTTCAATATACCAACGAGTACGTGGAAGAACCGCACAAACCCTGCGATGCAGTACAGACAAAAAAATGATAGCTCCTATGCTTAAAGACGTTGAAGCACGTCCCTAACCTAATTCACAGTCTTGCTAAAAGTTTTACCCTAACTAAAGCTTGATTTTATCTTGTTACAATTAGGTGGAAAATGATATGTAAATACCTGACTCAAAAACCATGAAAAGATAAAATGCAAATCTTTACTTTTTCATTTGAAGTTTTCCCTATCTTAAGAGGGGAGTACAAGAAATTTTCCCAATCACGCATTCAAATCCTTCAAAATTCTAAATAAAAATCTGAACACACAAAGATTTTTCTAATTCACTAAAAAATGATCTCTAACAAGATAAAAAGAAAAAAGTTAACTAATGCTTCACTCTTACAATTTCCAAAATAAAAAAGAGAAAACTAGGCATTTACTTCACAAATAGAATCTAAGAATCAAGTACTAAATGAAACCAAAAGAAATAAAACAAGTTTTTTAATTTTTTGTAATGAAAATTAAAAAAAAATACTTAACATATTTTTCCTATGAAAGCATATAGAAACTAGTTTTTTTTTTCTTTTATGGGTATATACGATTATTAGAGATATTTAAAAAATACTATGACACCCAAGACTAAAACTTCATACACAAAAAAGATCCAATTTCCTAAACTTTTATCAAGATCTATCCTACAAATTCAATTTGAAAATTGACTTTGATTCAATCCAAGATGCAGGATTTATAACACACAGTGCATCATAGCTAAGTAATCCAATTCAAAACCAAAAATCTAATGAGTCAGAGAGAGTTACTAAACATATACATCTGCGTAGTTTGTAGGTTGTTACCAGTGCGTCCTCCCTTGGATAACACTCCTTGTCTACTGAGAAAGGGCATCAGTGATGCCACTTGTAGCCTATCACTAAGAGTCGACGACGTTCTGTTAATAAAATAAGAAAGAATCAAAGAACAAATGATGCTAAATAAAAATAACCCAGGTGCATCAGCGCAAATAAAGATCCAAAAAATAATAAACACCCTCAAATTCAACAACCACCGAATAAATTAAAATTTTCAGAGATTAATTACTGACCTAGAGAGGCGAGATAAGACTGAAAGAAAATGAATTTCACACCCTTTGAATAACAAAAGGAAATCTATATTTTTGTAGTAAAAACAAATCAAAACCAAAGACTACATATGTATAGAGCATCCCCAGCAGAGTCGTCAATTTATTACTAGAAATATGCGGTCAATGTGAACAAATACCATTTCCCTAGTCTATATGGTATAGATCTAGAACAAAACATAACAAAACATGAAAACATTTCCCTACATCTAGTAGGATTACTTGATTTGAATGAATCCTTATCTTTTTTCTGAAGGTTGTTCCTACAACCTGGAAATATTTAGTTCAATTGATGTTGAAGAACATGCACAGACTAGAGCCAATAAGAAAACAAGGAAACATACAAGATAATCTAACAAATCTATATTAATGATTGAAGAGAAATATAATAAAAAATGAATTACACAATGTTTATGGGAAATGAAAACATTTTTCAATAATAAAATGAATGGAAAGATAACAACCAAAAGATCCTCGATGTTGTGCTTCTCCCCACAAGCCTTTTGCCTCAAACTTCAATCTCTTTGCCTCTCTATTCTATAATAATTTCAACAACATATGGGTTATTTCTTGATTCTCTCTAAACCATGAAGGTAAGCTTACATTTATAGGCCAAAAAAGGGATCAAATGGGTTGAGGATTACTTGGACAAAGTTGAGGGGTCGTCCCTAAGGATTAGGGGCTCGAGTGCCACCTAGTCTGGTTGGTTGGGATAAACCTCCATGAGGAATTTCTTCTAGAAAGATCTCAAAAATTATCCTTTTTCCTTTTAATGAGAGTCAACGCTCCTTATACACTAGCAAGCGGAATCAGGAATAGGTGACGCTCCTTGTACAAAGGAAAAAAGTGTCATCGATGCTCTTTGTCCCTTTGCAACAAATGGCATCTTAGTTTGACGCCTCCTATCAAAAGGCAGGGTGTGTCAGTGCTATTAGAAATTGGTTTTTTGGTAAGGAAATACCTCTTATCAAGTACTTTGGCACATGTACTTTAAGGATCAAGGAAAATATACATGAATATTACAAGTTTTTGGTGTAACAATACATGAAATAAAATTGCTACCCAAATAAATGTAAGGAATATAATAATGGCCTGCAAATGAAAATAGCATAATTTCGTACTTTGTTTCTACATAAATCTTTCCCCTCTACACAAAAAAATATATATTAAATGTAAGGGAAATAAGGGTTCCTAGGTCCCTTCCTTTTATGGGCACTACTCAAGGAAAAACATGGAACCCTTGGAAGCAAACAACACTAAAAACATCAATAGATTTCCTTTCCTTTATTTGGAAAATGTCATAGAAAATGACGGCATAATATTTCCTACAATTCAAACTATCTTGAAGAACAAGAAGAATATTAGTTATCTACTTTATAAACTATGCTTCTATTTATACTTCAAAAGACTCTTATCATTGTTGTAAACTATTCTTCTATTTATACTTCAAAAGACTCTTATGATTGTTGGGAATTGTCCCTTAGTTTCGTAATTTATCATATGTTTTTTCAAAGGGACTATTTCCATCTGTCCTTTGCAATTCAAATCCTCAAGATTAGAAGGAGATTGAATTTACTATGGTCTTTATTGTTTCATCGAAGTGACAAAACCCTTGAAGGTTGTGAGGGGAATCATCCTTTAGATGTCTAAACCATACATCAAAGTGGTTTGTGCTAATGAATGAAGAAGATCAACTTGTCATGTGAGTTAAATATCTTTCATGGAGGTTGCACGAATTTTTTTCTTGTGAACTATATTAGCTCAAGAATGTAAATAACTCAATAACCATTAAAAAAACTTAAGTCCAAGTGTATATCACATCCAACTTGATATTAAGTAAATGATGTTTGATTATATAGGCATGATTCAAAATGTCTGAATTGGTGATGAAAAGTCCTAATGTTCTTAGGAAGGTCTCTAGGAGAAAAAATGTATCAAAATTAAACACAATATGTCCCATTAAAATGACATATTAAGGACCCGTAAATAGGAAAAATTTAATGTCATATGATAAGACCACGTTTTTCTTATTATTACTTCATTTAGGTATTTAACTACTTTCTAAGTTGTTGCTATAACTATTTGATGTAAAATGTGGTATTTTTTGAAATAATATGGTGGGTCGACTTAAATAGCATGTAGTGTATTTATATGTATAGTTTGTGATCTTTTGAAGGATATCACATATGAAACTACCAATATTATCTTATATCCCCATATTGAGGATGGAACTTGAGTAGAACGTTTATGGATGTGTGGTCAATACTCTATTAACAACCATATTAGGTAGCCCAATTAGCCTAAAATGTATTATTTATAATAGTTTAATGTCATTAATTACAATATTACATTTGTGGTTTTGAAAAAAAATATGTATAAGTGATTATTTGTTCATGGTTTTCATGGTCCATACTGCAATTAGTGTCAGATAAATAATCATGCATAAAATCAACATTGTTTGGGTATCTAGCTAAAATAGAAATTGAATGGCAATGGAGTGAATGAAATTTCTAATCATATACAAAGAGATATTTAAAGATAGAGGATGATAAATATTTTACATGCAAACATTTTGAAAGAGTGAAAAAATAGTGAAATTTAAATGTCACATTCAAAAAAGTACCATTTCTACGCATCACATACTATGAGTGACTAGATTTCCCCCTTCTATAAACTCTTTTCCAATATGGCAATGTCTGTGAATATCAATGGTGTCATATTTAAAGATATTAGGACACATTTATTCATGAGACAAGCATTCCTACCTGTACCCAACCCATTATGTTATTGCAAAACATGTCTTCAACTATCTTTTATAGAAAGAATATGGTGTAGACACCCTAGGAGGATATCCACTCATAGTCTAAGCAAATACTCAATGAATTAATGATCCCACTATGGCAAACAATTCATTTCTCATCATAAGATAGGATCAACGCAATTCTTAAATAAATCACTCACTATAGTTCTTAGATGCATCTTGAATAGCATTATTCTCCAAAATACAACGTGAAAAAACAATGTGTGATAAGATCATTGTATGTTAATTTTTGAGCAAATATGAAGTGATTTGTACTTTACAAATTTTAATCACATAAATACTGAATACTGAAATCAATAGAAAATTCAATCACATAAATCATTCATCCACAACACAAGATGTACCTTAGGGGAAACCCTCAAAACTATGAGGATGGAAAACCCCATCAAATATTTAGAGTATAATTATGATATATTGTAGATAATGTCTTTTACACAATAACAGATTGTCTTCGACACCCCAGGTGTTAGATAAGAGAGAATACTGAGCAATAGAGAATAGATATCAACTGTAATAACTTTCCATTTTCCCAACACATTAATAACAAGTTACAATCACTGCCATGCATACAATAGTGAATGGTTGCATGAGAACATGCACACATATACCAAAAATTTTGAATTTCCTTCATGAATAATTAATTTGGCACATTGGATTTTTCATCAAGCATAACATATGCACCATGCATTTTATCTTTGATATTAACTAATTCTTAACTAAATCCAAAGTGAACTCGCCATCTAGCTGAATGTATGATCACTTAGTTAACATGCTAACATAAGATTCATAGCGCTTTAACTCAAGTGACATCATGAAAACACTTTATTAACTGAAGTGTCATCTTTTGATTAAATTACGTGTTGTATTTTAGTTTAACTAAAGTGTAAACACTAAAGCTAACTAGTCCATCTTTATTAACACTTAGTTAACTATTATTAATTGAATCAAACTGATTAATTTACTTTGGAGTGATCATTGTGAGTTCCTTAATTAACTAAAGCACAACAATATTTGACTGAGACGTTCACTGAAGCTTTATAATTTGAGTTCATATTAGTCAATTGAAGTAAACTCATGTCCAATTCGAACTCTCTTAATCTTTATGCTTATCTCTTTATCTTATATCTTTACTACATGGTCTATATGTGTTAACATTAATTATCTATCATATTATAATCAAAATATTTGTCACATGTTATGATCATATTTTATTACTCTTAGACCACTTACTCATATGTTAAAGTGACTCACTCTAGAGGTAGCTAATATCTAAAGTAGACTTAATAGAAATCAGTGGCCATGGTTAGCAATACATCACATAAGATTAATGCTTCAACATGCAAGGAATTCACCTCTATATATGGAGGTCCACCCCATGCGTACCTACTATATATGTAGGTCTGCATGAGAATATGACTACATCTATAAATGAAGCTCCGCCTCATAAGTACCTACTATAATTAGAGGTTCATATGAGAATCATGATTTGATACATACAAGTCTAGATCCTTTTCCAACAAGACTTTACAACATCATCACTTTAAAAAATCTAAGCATTCGCCTCAATAATTAGGAATGACCCTTATAATTGAAGGCTTAGTCATCCTTAGTTCCAACCTAAGAATCTACTCCAAGTTCTTGAGTCCAACTTAGGATTCTTATATACAGGAGGAACAACCTTTATACGGAATTTCCTAATCTTGGATGTGCAATATTGGATTTGAGAATGACACCTAATGTTGTACCTTTAACACTCTGTCTCAGTGAGGGAGGCATTCTCTGCCATACCATGCTTGTCTCAGGAGCACCTAAAATTTTTCATTGACAAAGGTTTTGTTAATACATTTGCAATCTACTCATCAATAGTTATGTACTGAGGTTTCATTGTAAGTTTCAAGACCATGTCTCAGATGAAGTGATACTTCATTTTAATGCATTTCAACTTATCTTGAAACATCGGATTTTTGCATTAGTGGAAAATGTCATTTTTTGCGATGAAAAGTTTTGACATTTTGCTTAATTTCATCGTTTCACATATTACCATAAAAATTGTGATGAAAAGCTTAATTTTCATCAGAATTTCCATGTTGATATTTTTATTTTCACTGTGGTCATTAGAATTGTGACAAAAATTGGCATTTCCTTCACAATTCTAATGGTATGTGAAATGATGAAATTTAGCATAACATTGAAAAAATTTGTTGCAAAAATGAATTTTTCCACTATTGTCGAAAGTGTTTATACAACTCTGATTGTCACATCTAATAACTGTAGGCTCAAGCTTCTCACTGAACAATCCCACAAGCATATTTCTCATCCACACTACTTCTCTACAGATAGTACTAGCAGCAATGTACTCTTCCCCTATAGAACTCTAGGCAATCTCAAGGCCTACAAAGTAGTGCATCATACCTAAGTCTTTCATCTCGAACTCAGAGGTGAGCTCCCTCTTGCATGAAGAAACCAATTTTTCCTCTCTAGTGAGGAACAAATAATCAACATATATAACCAATATCAATAGTTGGTTCTTCACTACTTTGAAGTTCAAAAATTGGATCATATTCTCTCTTAGAGAATCCCAATCTCTGAATATAGCTGTCTATTATGGCATACCAAGATCAATGATCTTGCGTAATCCAATATAAGGATTTCTTCAACTTTCACACATGGGAATCCTTCCCATGAATCACAAATCCTTCAAGTTTCTCAATATAAAACTCTTCGTCAACCTCACCATTGAGGAAGGATGTCTTCACATCCATCTGGTGAAGTTTCCATCCTTGAACATATACAAGTGAGATTACAACTCAAATTATGGTATACCTAGACACATGAGAAAATGTCTCCTAATAGTATATTCCCTCCTTCTAATAGAAACCTTAGGAAACAAATTTAGCCTTATACTTATCCACAATGCCATTTATAGCATGTTTGATCTTGTAAAGCCATATGGAAGTAACTATGAACTTCCCTTCAGGTTAGTGAACAACTTCCCAAACATCATTATTCAATATAGACTGATACTCATCTACCATTTCATCTTTCTAAAATTGTTGCTTTGTAACTTCTTCATAGATGTAAGAATCAAATTCATTGATGTGACTCATATATGCAACATACCCTACATATATATCAGGTTAGTACATCTTGTCACCTTGCATACATATTCTTGGAAGGAGGTTTATCAACCAGTTCCATTGGTTCATCAGGGACTAGTGAATTTGTGCACTCCCTTGGATTCTCTCTCTAAACATTTGGATAGGGAAAGTTAGTGTATGGGTCCTCTGACATAGGAGTATCATGGCCCCATATTTCTATATCATATAGAATATCTTTTGATCCCCTAAATGAATCCTCTTCATGGAAGGTGACATATCATTTGACCTCTATGTGTCTCTTTCTTGTCACATATATCCTATAGGATTTGGATGATTCGCTATAACACAGAAAAGGATCATTTATTCCTTAAGGTTCCATATTATCCTCTTTTATTTTGGTAGATGAATGTATACTAGACATCTAAAGATCCTCATGTGTGAAATTTATGGTCCCTCACCAATGAACACTTCTTTAGGTGTATTCTCATCTAGAATGGAATACGTACTTCTATTATGGATATGAGTTCTTGTACTGGTGGTTTCTACCCATAAGTAGGCATACAAATATTGATAATGAAACATGGATTTCGCAACCTCACATACAATTCTATTCTTTCTCTTAGAAACCCCATTTTGTTGGGGGTTGTATGGAACTGTAAACTATCTACAACTTTCTGCATCACTATAGAAATCATTAAATGTGTGGGAATCAAATTCACCTCCATTTTCAAACCTCAAAGAACAAATGTTCTTCCATGTTTGATTCTCTACTAAGGATTTATATTCCTAAAACTTGCTAAAGGTTTCACTCTTAGCCTTAAGGAAGTAAATACATGACTTTCTAGATAATTCATCAATAAACAATGCATAATATAAATAGCCACTCAGGGACAGGGACGACATGGTACCACACACATCATACTATACGAAAGCTAAAATCCCTTTAGATATAGTATTAGTTCTAGACAAAATCATTTTCCCATTCTTCCTAAGTGCACAACCTTGACATACACTGTCGTGCTCAAAATAAAGTATTGGAATACCTTTAACCATTCATTGTAATCATGGTATAGCTTTATAGTGGAGGTGACCAAGCCTCTTGTGCGATAGCCTGTATGGAATGATAGTTTTATGAACCATAGCTTAAAGATACTTCTCAGGTACCTTATAGAGTCCTCCCTCTCAAACTCTAATCATTGTAGTAGATTTTAGGATTTAGTTCTTAGACAATAATAGTGATTTGTTATGCATGAAGATAACTAGAAATCCCTTATATTCAAGAACCGAAATAGATAGAAGGTTTTTCTTCAATTATGGGACATAAATAATTCCATTCACTTGTTAAATATCTCTTGATCTTAGCTAGAAGGAGGTAGATCCAAATCCTTAGATTGAATATGTTGAGTTGTCCCCCAACTTTACCGTGCATGTAAAAGTTTTCTCCTTTAGGTCAGACATAGTGCTATTTTAACCTGACATGTGCTTATATTCACCATTCTTATTCAAATATGTGTCTTCATTTGTGATCATAGATCAAGAAAGTTCCTAAACAAGGTAATACTCTCTCCTTATCTCCTTCTCCCTAGGTGAATTCTTTTGAGAAGATTCTTCTTCTACTGTGGTAGATGCATAAAACCTTCCTTTCTCATTTTTATTTGATTTGTACTCCCTTGAATAATGGACCTTCTTTTGATAATCGTAACACTGAACCTTTGACTTCTCAAAGTCCTTGTTGAATACTTTGATATTCATATGAGAGAAATTCTTTGGATAAAATTGTTTCCTCCATTTCTTCATTCTTTCTATAAGGGAAATATTTTCTTCTTTAGTGCACACTGATTTTCTCTATATTCACCACTCCTCTTGAAGATAGTCATGCCACAACCTTTAAAACTTAGGTTGTACCTCTCGATCATTACTGTAGACAAGAATGACTCCCATGAGGATGGGAGACCGTCAATGGTGGTTTATATAATATCATCTTCATCCAACACAACTCCAATATTAACAAGTCAATACAATACTTGAGAGATCTTGGTGAAGAATGATTCCATAAACTCATCCTTCTCCATGTTTAGGTTCCATATATTATTCTTCAAAGCACTCTTTTGACTCGGGTCCTTCTTCTCGTATAAGTTTGTCGATGTATCAAAAAATTCTTTTTGATTATTTAATGGAGTTGTCATAGGCATCACATTATCCCTAACCTAATCATAGATGATGCATTTGGATTTATCTTGGTTCTTCTTAATGTTGATGTGCCCTTCATTAGTTGTAGGATTCTCCACTGGATACGTAGCTATCCAAGTCATGTTCCTCCATGATGTTTAACACCCTCACCTTCCAAGTGTTGAAAATGGAAGTACCATCAAGACAGTCCTCCCATCATATAGAGATCAATGTCATGGATCTAAAAAATTTTGTTCAACTCCTCAGGAAATACTTAGTACTCTACTTTTCTTGCAAAAATTAGCTCCTTCACGTCCTAAGCTCTGATACCATGTTAATGTTAATTGTAGAAATACCAAATACTGAAATCAATAGAACATTCAATCACATAAATCATCCATCCACAACACAAGATGTAACCTGGGGAAAAACCTCAAAACTATGAGGATGAAATACCCTAGAAAATATTGAGAATATAATTATGATAAATTGTAGAGAATGTTTGTTACAAAATAGTATATTGTCTTTGGAATCCTAGGTGCTAGATAAGAGATACTACTGATAAATGGAGAATAAATATGAACTATAAAAAGTTGCCATGTTCCTAGCACATTAATAACAAGATACAATCACTAATATGTATACAATAGTGAATGGTTGCATGAGAATTATGTACATATACACAAAAAACTATGAATTCCCTTCATGAATAATTAATCAAGTACGTTGGATTCTTCATCAAGCATAACACATGCTCCATGCCTTTCATATTTGATATTAATTGATGCTTAACCAGCTCTAGAGTGAACTCACCATCTAACTGAATGTATGGTCAATTAGTTAACATGCTAACTTAAGTGTCATAGTTATTTAACTCAAGTTTCATCATGCAAACACTTTATGAACTGGAGTGTCATATTTTCAATAACTCAGTGTGTCATATTTTAGTTTAACTAAAAGTGTAAACACTTTAGTTAACTAGTCCATATTTATTAACACCTAGTTAACTATTATTAACTAAATCATGTTGATTGATTTACTTTGGAGTCATCACTGTGCAATCCTCAATTAATTGAAGCACAACAATATTTAACTGAGGTATTCACTAAACCTTTATAATCCAAGTTCATCTTAGTCAACTGATGTCAACTCATGTGTGATTTGAATTCTCTTAATCTCTATTCTTATTGATTTCATCTTTTATCTTTATTACATGGTCTATATGTGTTAACATTAATTATCTATCATATTATACTCAGAATATTTGTCACTTGTTATGATCATATTTTATTACTCTTGAACCATATAATCATATGCTAAAGTAATTCACTCTAGAGGTATCTAATCTATAAAGGATAATTAATAGTAATTGGTGACCATGGTTAGTAATACATCACATAACATTAATTCTTCAACATACAAAGAATTCACCTCTATAATTGGAGGTCTACCCCATGAATACCTACTATAAATGGAGGTACAATTGAGAATCTGACTATCTCTATAACTGGAGGCCCACCCCATTGGTTGCTACTATAACTAGAGGTCTGCATGAGAATCAATCACCTCTATAACTAGAGGTCCACATCATAGGTACCTACCATAACTGGAGGTCCATATGAGTATTATGACTTAATACATACAAGTCTAGAGCCTTCTCCAACAAGAATTTACAACATCATCACTTTAATAAATCAAAGAATTCACCTCAATACACATTAGAGGAAATTTGGGGTCTAAAATGGGCCTTATAAGAAAATGTGCCAACAATAAATTTTGTGAGTTGCAATTCAGGAACCAATAGAATTTCAATAAAATGAGTCAACCATAATGGTTGAATTGACATAATTGTCATAAAAGAAAACTATTTTTTGTTTGTTTGTACTTTCGACATATCTCCCTGCGTTTTTACTCAAATTCCGAGCGAGAGAGCTCATTGGATGCAGAATTTAATTCTGCATCCAATGAGTACCCAAAATGCATACTTTTGACAAACCCTACTATCCCAAAAATAAGAAATACCTGAAAAAACGTGATGATGACCCCACTATCCCAAAAATAAGAAATACCTGAAAAAACGTGATGATGACATCATCATCACTCTTTTTTAGGTATTTCTTATTTTTGGGATAGTGGGGTCCATCAAAATTATGTAGTGTGGGTACTCATTGGATGCGGAATTAAATTCCACATCCAATGAGCTCTCCCGCTCGGAATTTGAGTAAAACCACATGGAGATATGTCAAAAATAGGAATAAAAAAAGTAGTTTTTTTCATTCTTCCTCCAAAATTAATAACTATTATTTTATTATTTTAACTATTATTTTATTATTTTCCTTAGGAGGCCCATTTTANTGTGAGGAATGACCTTTATGACTGAAGGCTTAGTCATCCTTAGGTCCAACCTAAGAATATACCAGGGATGATTTTAAGGAACCGTGCTTATTTAAAAGTATATAAATGTTGGCGAATCTTACACATTCTTAAAACGCCAACTCTAAAATGTTTGGCGATATTTTTCAAAAAATATTTTAATTTCCAAGGATTTTATATCATTTATAGAATAATTTGGCGATTTTTAGGGTGAAAATTTTGTACCCCATCAAAATTGGGCGAAACAGGGCTTCAAAAAATGCAAAATGGTGAATATTTTTTTGGAGATAAACATGGAAAAATAGCCCATGGGCTAAATTTCGCCCCTAAAATTATCCCTGGAATCTACTCCAAGCTCCTAATTCCAACTTAGGATTCATCTATATGGGAGTAATAATGTTTATATGGAAGATCCTAATATTTGTTGTGCAAGATTGCCTTGGAAAATGACTCGTGATGTTGTACCTTTAACACTATAAGTATTACTTATAAAACTTATAAAAAATAACTACGATGCTTAGATGCATTTTGAATAACATCATGCTCCAATATACAACATGCTAAAATAATATGTGATTAAGAGAACCTTGATTTATTGTAAAAGTACTACTAAAATAATATATGATTAAAATAAACTTGATTTACTATAAAAGTATTTACAGAAAAAATAAATACATATAAATCCAACTAGGACTATTTTTTTTAATTTGTTAGTGCAGTATTTTTCAAATTTGTCTTCGAAATCTTTGAAAAATAGTCCAATTGAAAGATTTTAACATATAATAATGAAATAAATATTATGTTTCAAGATTTGTTTTCTAAATATTTGAAAAATTGTCCCATTTGTTAAAGAAATGTAACTGCAAAAGATATTATATTTTGTATTATTATTGTTATTACCCGTTCCAGAGATGTTATTCCTCCAATTAGGGATGTTATTGATGTAATTGGTCATGTAAAGTCTTGAGGTAAATCCTTCATTGTAAGTCGGTCAGTAGTACCCTCAATAGTATTATTAAAATTTATTTTTGAGTCTTCCAAGGCAAGTCATCTCTGGAATCAAGAAGAAGCTGGACCAGTTGGGTTATTAGTCCTATCAGTTAATTAGTATAAATAGGAGAGGCACCTCCCTCATTTGGACAAGTAGAACACTCAAGCAGTTGCACTAGAGAGATAAGGAATAATCAATTTGGGAGAGAGGAAGAAATACAACATTATTCTTGGGTATTTTAAGTCTTATTTGTTGTGTCTTACACTGTACTTGGTTGAAGTCTATATTAATGAATTTTTGCTGGGTTTTCTTCCCCATTAGGGTTTCCCAAGATAAATCTATGTGTTCTTTTGTGTGGTTGTGCTTCTCTTTCTTTCATTGATCCTTTTGTATATGGTTATGATGTTATGATGCTAAATGTTTTAGATCTTATATGACCATTGAAATATTAACATGGTATCAGATCCACCCTAAAAGAAGTCTTTGTGCAGCTGAAAAATTGTTACAACTGTAGCTACTGGAGATTAGGGTTTCATGCTTGAAAACCCTAGAAGATAAAACTAGTCATCTTGGGACTTTCACTATAACTCAAGATTACATAAGGCTCAGGAGCTAAACGTTGACAGGTCGAAGATTAAATTTTGTTGTACCCTATGTGATAATTTCATCCACGGATTCTCTATACATTAGGAAATATGATTCCTCCAAATCACGGTTCCATCCTTTTCCAAAATCCAGTATCAAATAGGAGATTTAGGGATAATTGCTATATCTCGGGCTCGGAAGGTTGAAATAAAATTTCACAAGATGTTGTATATAGGGCACAAACTGTAGTTTTTTTGGTCTAATTTTCAGACCCTAAAGGTGAAATGGTAACACATGGAAATCTGTACAAGTTTTCTATGTTGAACAATCCTAAAAAAATTCACCTTGGGAAACTTATCATAAGTCCCACTTGGAGAATCCAATTATTCTCTAACCTGTGGGATTGAAAATAATATAGATCCATCTATATTAGGACAAAGTTGCATACATTTAGTAGCATAAAATTCAGAGATATAGCATAAACAAGACCAGACAATTATGCAAAAGAAATTGAAGAAACTAGGGATTCATCTTCCAAGAACTTCCCTCCATCGATCACTTAAAAAAGGAGGACTATCAAAATATCCCTAGGAGGGTGCATATTTATATGAAAGAATTTTATCATCGTGTTTATTTGCAATTTTTGACCTAACACTGGTTTTAGGGAAAACTAGGGCAATAGATATTTTGTGGTTCTATCCATAGTTTTGGGAAAATGAGTATGTTGCTTAACGCACCTTGAAGAGCCGCATATTTCTATACAATCAAATCTCAAAGATTTCTAAGTTGAAAAATTATGGTTTCTTTATCAAACCCTAGGTCCACTAGAAGTAGTCTTCGAGAAACGATTTCAAGCAAGCATCAAGTTGTAGCAACCTCGTTAGTAAATTCTATCCTCTCTATTTACTTTTGAGGTTCTCATTTTTATCTACATGACAAACAGTACCAAGATTGACGACAATACTGAAGGTGCCAAGAACTTTTGAGCATTGAAGTATATAGTGTTTCTCATACCCGAGGAAGCGTGAACCGAAGAACTATGTCAAAGATGACGTTGCAGATCCAGAGGGAGATGAAGACAAAGCAAAGAACGAATTAGTCAAATCCAAGAGGATTATTTTTGTCTCCATCATATATCACATTTATCATCCTTGTAAAATCTTGAGGATATGTTTGATACAATTACCATATTGCATGAAGGAAATCATATTAACAGGAAGATGACATTGAGGAACCAATTGAAGAATGTGAAGACAAAGAACTCAGAGACCATGCAGTCTCACTTCACAAGGGTTTCTCTTGAAGCAATCAAAGAGAATGTTGAAGAAGGAGATATTATTATGGCCACCTTGAATGGCCTCCCAATATCATGGGATTCATTCATTCAATGAATATGTGAAATAATGAAGTTTATCTCTTTCAACAAACTATAGGAAGAATGCACACAAGAAGAATCTTGGCTCATAACAAGAGAGGATAATATGGGATCAACTGAAGATGAATCTCTCACAATGCACTCCAGAAGAAATCATAAAAGGAGGACCGTCATCACAATAGAAGACAAAAGGAACTGAGAAGATATCCTTCCAAACATTTGATGCTACAATTGTGATGAGAAGGGACATTAATCTAGAGATTGTCCCAAAAATAGAAGCTCCTTCAACAAGAAGTTAAAAAAGAAAAGGCATCATGGTCACACCGCTGAAGATGAAGAACCAACTAATAAAATATTCACATAAGAAAATGAATATTCCTCAAGTGATGAGGAATATGAATTCTACTGGTGAAGACAAAGATCATACTCTTATCCATTTCAACATTAGACAAGAAGGAATGTAGTTAGTGACACTCAGAAATAGTACACAGGTTCCCAGAATCAGATGATAAAGTAGAAAGATCCAATTATTCTTGCAAGGACATAAGGATCAATAAGGAGTCTACGAAACAAACAAAGATAAGTATTTCAATTGTCATTTCCTAGATATCTAGTTTCCTAAATAACATTGTTTAGTTGTGTGCATATCTATGTTCAAGGACATGTATTATGCATGATAGAATGTTTGCATTAATGAATAGTTTACTACTAATATGCATGTTATGGGTAAGTGGCCTATGGTGCTATACAACATTCCATTGCTAATTATCTAGAATTAAACCTCTTTTTTGACATATTGGGATTAGTGCACAATATCAATAATGTTATGCTAGAGATGGAAGGAATCTAGAAAGTTTCTGTGTGTATACAGGATTGGACAAAAGTTGTATTGGCTAAAATAGTTGTATGATTATATCTTTATGCATAAGAATTTGTCATTATGAATATGTCTTGAATATTATAAAATGTTTCTAACAATGAAACTGATGTATTTGACTTGTAGGAAAGATAGTGTACAATCACCTACAAGATGAAAAGAAGGATGAGAATTGTTACAAAGAACAACTGATGTCAGTTTAGTTAGAAGATTCATTCCAATAAACATACATGAATATGAACTTGAATCTCCCAAGGTTAGATACACCATGGTGGAAGAAAGAGCTTCAAAAGAATATAAGAATAATGATATGACCTAAAAAGAGTGGTATATCCACCTTGAGAAAGGAAGATCATCTTGGGAACGAGAGATAATTCAATATGAAGAAAAGTATGATGGGAATTCCAAAAATAGTAAGAGGACTCATAAACACTCTAGTTATGTGGCACTGTTGAGTGACATCATTGATGTAGATCCTTCCAGCTATGAATAAGTATCCAGGGAAAAATGGAAGAAGAATATGATCAAAGAATACCAGTTTATCATGGGGAATGATGTCTAGGATGGGGTTCCAAGATCTGAATGGAAGTTTACAGTATCTTCCATGTGGATCTACAAGACCAAGTATGCAGTAGATGGAAACATAAAGGGATACAAAGCAAGGTTCATGGGTTCTCCCAGAAAGAGGGAGTAGACTATGGCATGACATACTCCATTGACCAAGCACACTTCTCCAGTGAAGTAGAAGTGTATATCGAGTAGAGAATCACATGTGCACAAAAAGGATTTGTACGAGCTCAGAAGGTACCCATGGATAAGAACATGCAGTTACATAAGGATCTTGAATATCACCTAGAGTGATGAAGATATTGGCCTTTGCTACAAGGTTAAAGATGGAAACCTATAGAAGATTAAAAGTTCACATATGGGTACAAGAGGATATTGGTATCCAGTAACCTGAGATGGATACATAGAATATCAGTAATAGAGGATGCTACCTATCACTCTAGTACATAATGTTTCTATACATATATTACAAAATCCAAAGGGAGGACAATGCTCCACTTTAGAGGGAGTGACTACAGAAGATCTCCGAGTTCAACATGGTATGACAATATGGGAAGCTTCCTGATGGAATAAGGCTTTAACAAGAGTAAAGAGGGTTCCAACCTTTACTTTAAGATTGAATGCATAATACTAGTATATGTCAATGACCTGATAGGAGAGGATGAACTCATGAAAAGAGAAATTATTGAAGACAAAAAGAACACATCATGATGTTGTTTCAGTTTGGTATCAGGTGTGATCTCATGGCTTAGCAGAAAGAAAACCATTGTTACCATTAGTACAGTCGAGGATGAGTACGTTGCAACATGATTCATCTTGTAGTGAAGCAATATGGCTTTGCAAACTATTGGCATGATTGTTTTATGTTGAGATAAATGAAACTGATATTTATTGTGACAACCAGAGTTGCAAAAAACCTGGTGTGTCATAAATTTATGGATATGGTGCAAAGAGGAGTTGTGAAGCTCCAGTATGCTCCTATAGAGGAACAATTTGTGTATGTATAAGAAAATAATAATGAGCCCCAATGGTTTGGTCACTGTATAGAGAGCCTAGTTGTATATTCATGGGTAAATCCCAATATGGTTTGTGACATCACCGAGGGTGGATCCCAGTATGACCGGTCGTATCACTAAGGGTAGATCCCAACATGGTTGGTGACATCCTCACAAGGAAGGTCCCATGAAGGTTGGTTGTATCTTCAAATAAGAATATTCCAATGAGATATGGCCCTGCATTAATTTACAGATGTTTTGGGTTGGCATTCATTTGCATATGTTGTGGTCCTACATTAATTTACGTATTTTGTGGTCTGGAATTAATTTGCAGATGTTGTGGTATTGCATTAATTTGTGGAAATTGTGTTTTGGAATTCATTTGTAGACATTGTGTTCCTGTGTTATCGAGAATATTTGAATCAGTGAGTACACAGTTTGTCCCCCTATCCTGCATGGGGAAGATCTATAACAAAAGTACACATTGATGTATCCTCTCTATAGATGACTGAACTACTTGAATGCTAATCTATGCTTACCTTGAGTTTGGAATATTTTCCTTGTTTTGTAGATCATTATGCACTCGGTTGTACCTACAAATAACACACAAAAAAGAAAAAAGACGAGAGCAACAAGATAATTCGGTAATCTATACTAATGATCAAGGAAACTAGTAATAAATAATTGACATCAACATGAATCATTTACGGAAAAGGGAAACATGTTTGTATTAGAAAATGAGAAAAGACATTTAAAACCAAATCCTTGATGTCAAAGCTTTGCTTTTATAAGATATTTTCACTCACTCTCTCACACACACTAAAAACTATGCAACATTTCATGAATAACCACTCTCTCTTTTTCGTCCTATTCCAAACTTGAATCCAACAACATGAAGTTGCTCTCTTGGTTTCTCCCTCACATGGTCCATGTAGCTTTATTTAAAGGAAACCCAAAGGGGTTAATATCTTTTGGGAGGAAGGTATGGAATGATCCCTAGGGGCTATGAGCTCAAGTGCCACCTATCCCAAGTAGTTTGGTTCATCCTCCACGATATATTTCACCTAGAAGGTTCTCAAATATTCTTCCTTTTTCCCTTTTTGGATTGTTAACACTTTCTACAAAAGATATAAGTGTGCCAATGCTCCTTTTGTTCAAGTGACAGGAACCATTGACGCCCTCTTTCAATGAACAAGAGGTGTTAGTCATGTATGATTCTCTATTCCAGGAGTCAAGGTGCATCATACTTCCTAGGTTTGAGCAACAAAATCCCCAAAAGATGATTTGGCCATGGTACTTTAATGGATAAAGCATTAAGATATTTTTTGGGTGTAACAAAATGCTCCCCAAAGTATGAAGCTGGAGGAATGTGATAGGTGAAGTGATTTTCTAGATATGGTTTCGTTATGAGAGGTAAAAAAGTGGTGAGTGAATACTTGTCATAAGACTAGTTACCAATATTCTGACTCAATCATGGTTGCAGACCAATACACTGTAGACCCATGTACAATGATCGTGTCATGTCTATTGACAATACACTATAGATCCATTATTAATAAGACTCAAATCAAAACATGGCCACAGAACATACAAAGTAGATCCATGTCATACCAACCAAAAATATGAATATAACCACCGAACATACAATGTGGATCCATTTCATGACTTCAAAAAATTCTCCATCACAACCTGAGGATAGACACATATTCAAGTTAATACCTAACCACTTAGGGTATTCATTCCAATTCCAAACGATACGATTATATCCATGTGAATACATGTCCTGATGTCGAACATGGTAGAAAATACTTGATTACTAGTCATTGATGTATATCATTAACAAGGACGAGATAGATCATAATTGATGTAAATGATTCACAAGGTATCCCAGTACATTCCTTCAAATGTGAATAGAGGACTTGGAGACGAACACTCAGTGGAATATTCAAATCATATGCCACTGATGAAAACCCACTATTGATAGAGAGGAAACTTGCCATTGAGCCATGTAGGATTCAAGGTACTTGAACTGGTATCTAAGGATAATTCCTGGATGATGTGTTGGTGTCGACGAGAATAGACTCATCGAAGGAGGGCCATAATGTTTCCCCCATCATCAACATGAAACTTGGAACAAATATGATTTTGAAGTGATGAAAACAACCATAGGACTGATTCAGATGTGATCGACTTAAAATAAGGTAAGGAAATCATAAAGGTAGACTATAGTGGAGGTTTCCCTTGATCATTGAACGAAATGACAAATGACTTGGAAGCATCAACTCAACAAGGAACAGACCAAACGTAATGCAAGAACAAGAAGATGCATTCTTTGAATTGACTGAAAGGAGTTAAATGACTCACGAAAGTGGATCGACTCTATGACAAGTTGAATACCCACATGTTCAAAATGAAAATGCATACAGGGTCCATGTTCAAGGGTGGACTACGCATTTCCATCAACACAAATGAAAGATGTCCATATTCACTTAATTTCCCCATCGCGATTGACGAGTACCTCTTTACATTTTAACGAGCTTGAAAAGGGTAACAAATGCTCGATGTAGCTCATCAAGTGATGAGTCTATTCTTATATGTTTTATGAACCTGAGAAAGGAGGGGTTCATTCCCAGAAAGGGACCTTCATCATTTAATTTAATGAGTTCAAAGAAGGTAAAATCAGTCGTCGTTTCATGTTTAGAGAGTCTAAAATGACTAAGAAGACTCTAGGTTGGAATTTTTCATAAATTTAGTCCCCTAGGTCTGAAATAGTATAAATTGTTACCTAGGAGAACTCTTCTAGTTATGATAAACTAGAGTGTACCTTTTTTGTAAATGAGTCTAATCAGTCCGATCAACAAGTAAACTATCATCGACTAGATGACCTTTCAAATACTTTTACAAGCGTGAAAGCATAAAGCTCACTTGGCAATCTTTTCATGTTTAAAGAGTCTCGAAAAGAGCTTAAAGTTGACTTTGTAAGGGGTTATTTTTTTCGTAAACCATTTTAACAAGTCTGAAAAACTAGTAAAAGCACACTCGATACCTCTTCAATGGATGTTTAATGAGAATATCGAAGGTATAAAAAGTGCTCAGTACTTTTTCAACTTAAACCGAAGTGTGAAAAATAAAAAAAGAAACTCACTCATACCCAAAAGGTCCAATAATATCCTGAAATCTCTGAAAATGAAATTAGAACATTTTTATAGAGGAAACTATAGAAAAACACGAGGAAAAACCCTAATTATTTAATTATTTGACGAACTAGTTTTAATAAAAAATTAAAAACAAGATACAAATAGTAGAATAGCAAATGTTTTTCACCATTGTGTTTTTTACTATTTGAGTTAGGGTAAAACTTGTGCTTAAGAGAGGATTTTGTTGTGGAGATTCCGGGAGCTACAGGCCTCCTCTAATTGAACTGTTTGGACAAGGTAATAACTAACACCTAACTCTTCATTTTCATGCTTTCATTTTTTGTTTTCAACTTTTTTTGGTGTTTTGAGGAGGATTCTCTAAGGGAAAAGGTGCATGCAGTGTGACGCTCTTCTCTCTTTTGGGAGGTGTGGTGGTGTACCCCTCAAAAGGGGAAAGAGATTCAAAGGTGTTATGTTTCCTAGGTAAAAGAGTGTCATCGCTTTGTTCCCTTGGGGAAATAGTGTCGGCGGTGAGGGTCTCTTCAAAAACCAAAAAATCAATCTTGATTTTTCCTCTTGATATAGAGTCTAATAGGTGTATTATGGATGTTTGACAGGTATTTGACTCACAAGATGGTGATTTGTAAAGAATGAGAGAATACGTTTGATGACATCCAAGCAGTAAACAATCCCATTACCATGATATCCTTAAGAGAATGTAGGCTCTGGAAATACTTTCGGGTCCTAGGGATGAGGGCCTATGTGCAGTTACCAGAGTATCTGATCCGAATGTGGGACACCGACCAACATCATTTTTAGGTTGGGACACATATATTGAACATCGATGTCGAAATCATATATTTCCTAATTGGATTATCCTGAAGGGGAATTCTGGTGGTACTTACAAGTCTGAGGGGTGGAGAGATGTTTGTACACAATCTCATAGATGAATACTGTGTGGCTAAAACCAGGTCCCAGGGAGGAAAAATCCCTAGAAAACATATTGTAGACCGACCTCTGAGGACTGTTTCCTTCATGATAGAAAAAGTAGTGGGTAGCAGGGCTACCCACCCGACCACTCGTGCACATATGTTGTATCCAGTGGATTTTATGGATCCTACCATATTCAACTGGAATGAGGGGATGTTGGTTAGCCTCAAGGATTGGTTTAACAAGTGTCGGAGGGGTGAACTAAAACAACTCAGATACAGGGTAGTAGTGGTGTCCTTCTTCCTAGAGTGGTTTCCATTGATGCAACCGCAAGTGCCT
This sequence comes from Pseudotsuga menziesii, assembly GCA_001517045.1. NCBI lineage: Eukaryota > Viridiplantae > Streptophyta > Pinopsida > Pinales > Pinaceae > Pseudotsuga > Pseudotsuga menziesii. Next base: position 384,548 of record LPNX011029837.1, read on the forward strand.
TTGAATAGGATGGATGTTGAGGATCCTAGGATGTTGATATGGGTCAAGGCCATAGCCCAACATGGAGGCAGTGGAGGATTCACTATCACATATGGTGAATTCTTTTTTCGTTGGCTATGAGGCCAATTATTGATGGTTGAGGACTATGCCTATGCAATATTGGACTTCAGGGGTGACCTCGATCTTCCATTTCCTGAGGGCGATTTGTGGGATGACTAAGGTAATAATAAATTCCATTCCATGTTTTTTTATTTTATGTTATATTTAACTTTTTTGTATTTTAAGTGATACTGAGACATACATTGTTGTTGTGCATACATAGGACCTTCCCATAGAGTGGGGACCTTACCCATAGAGAGGCGAGGGGAAGCGAGGGAGATGGATGTCAGGAATTTGGATGTTGAAGAAGAGCTTCAAGAGATTGAGGACAACCTTCATTGGATGACTGTGGGAGTACCTGACATTTCCATTGATGATCTTCCTATGCGCTACCAGTGCCATACTGCATGAGTTTTTGGACGCTTTAGGAGCTTACTCCACCGAGTGGCCCATGATGTGATGTGCTACCATGAGCATGAGGATTATTCTAGATTGGATTCCTCATTTTTTTATTGTCTTTATACTGAAAGCTTTGAATATTTGTATTTTTCCCTTTTATATGTACTAGAGACATGATAGTTGTAGATTTTGGGTGTAATTAAATCTTATGGGTTTAGTTTGTACCTCGGTATTCATTTATATATATAAAAAATTTATTTACATATGTGTGTGTGAGAGATATGTTATGTGTATGAATGGATACTTATGTGTTTATGTGATTTAATGCATATAATCAATACTTAAGATAAACTTCAAATATGAGAAAGATACCAATCCAAAACATAATTTTCCAATGAATTAACTACTGTGTTTAAATGTCTTGGGATGTGATGGCAAGAAAAATGTTCAAAAGACCTTTCTAAAATCCAAACTCTTTGGAATGTATCAAGAAGTAGGGGAGTACAATCACTACATGGTACTCTGCAAGATTGTTTGTATCAAGGACCAAACAAGTTCCCCTCATCTCACAAGATTATCGGTAGGGGAGTACAATGCCCATGCTGCTGATGCAAGATTCAAGGTGTAACGACTAGTACCATCCATAAAACTAAAATAAGTGGTCATCTATTCATTTTAAACATGACACTACAATAGTAGGATTAGCCAAGACACATATTACATTCATGCTAAATTCACACTTCAAACTACCCACAACACTCTATAAACACTATATATAAGAAACCTATTCTAGATTACCTAGGCATAGTATTTATTGAGGTAGAACCCATTTTGGGGCTCTCCCAAGGGTATTCCATCATAATCCATTGACTCATAAGCTCATTTCTCTAAGACATGACTAACAATGTAGGGATCATGCCACATGGATTCCAACTTTCCACCCCCCAACTTATCATGTTTATGGTCATAAGTCAAGACCAGACCACCTTCGTTGAAGATTCAAGGTTGAATGGATCTACCATGCAGAGATTTAATCCATCGTTTATGCACCTCATTTTCCAAGGTGGCATCTCAACAAGTATCATTGAGCATGTTCAAGTGTAAGAACAGTTCTTCCTCTGGAGTGGTATTGGGTAGCAATTATGTGGCAAGATTTAGAGTAGGGATTTCACATTCTATAGAAAGAGTAGCCTCCATCCCATACACCAACTGGAACAGTGTGAAGCCGGTGGATGTATTGATAGTAGTCCTGTAGGCCCATAATGCAGAAAATAATTGTAAGTTCCAACTAGATTTGGCTCATCCTACCATCCATTTAATCATAGTTTTCAACACTTTGTTGATCGATTCAACCTGGCCATTGGCCTGCAGGTAGTAGGGTGTGGAGTTGTCATGACGACAACCTAGTTTGGCACTCAATTCTGACATCATTTTATTTTGAAAATGTGAACCATGGTTGGTCAGAATATTTTGAGGGACTACGAATCTAATGATGATGTGATTCAAAATAAACAAGGCAATAATATTTTTTTCTTTGGCATATGTAGGCATAGCCTTAGCCAATTTTGTAAAGTAATGCATAGATACAATGATGCAACCATGCCCCCGAATGAGGTAGGATTATAGTGCATAAAATCAATGCCCCATATCACGACTGGACCGACAGTTTTGATGGGATGCAATGAAGTAGTATCGGAGTCATTTTTGGATGTGAAAAGTTGATAGGGCGAGCAATTTTTTGCTGCTTCCATACAATCTTTGAAGATCGAAGGCCAAAAGTACCTATCGCATAAAATTTTCTGAGTGGTATCTATCCTAGAAAGATAACCACCATAAGATCCAGAGTGGGAGTCATTTAAAACCACTTCATCATCTTCGTTAGCTAAGTAATGCCGCAATATTGCATCAACGCTACGATGATACAATCTATCATTAATGATAAGATAATACTTAGCGTGATGACAAAAAATATGGTGTTCATCTCGAGAATGATAGGATGGAATCATTGAGTTTGGAGACAAAGAATCAAGTATTCATACTAGGGGTCAGACGTATTAACAAGGAATGGTGATTCATCTAGAAATGAATCAGAGGGTTGTGTATCCTGAGTAATATAGGGAAGGTCACAAATAAGCTGCACGAAGACAAGGGACTTCTTAGAAATGGATTTTTCAAATTCTAACTCAAATTCCTAGAGGATAACAATCCAGCAAGAGTATTTTCACCCAACCACTTTGTAACACCCAAGTTTTTGACCCCGTGATATTAAATTTCAAATGATGTGAATATTGTATTAAATCATGGCAAGGAGATCAAGGCCAAGGCCTTCCCATTGATTTTGTGCTTGTGTTCGACGGTTACAATCAACGTCTATGTTTTATGTGCTATCCAGGCATGGTATACTTGAGATATCATGTAAAATACAAATTAATTAAAAACCTACATCCAACTATGCACCACAAACATTAAAGAGATGATGGAATTATTTTCCTAAGGATAATGGGGGGGACGTTTAACCTTGATCCATTTGGTGGGAATGGGAAGATTTTTGGTAGAAATTTGAAATGGGCAAAGCACCATTTCTAAGAATCATGTTTTTAATTGCATGGGCAAGAAAAACACCCAAAAACACATTCCATTCCCTCATGTGTACATGTTTCACCTTCCCTCACGTTTTGGATAAAATGGCAGGAAATTTTGTTCATGGATCAGAGATTCATTCATTCATTCGTTTCCATTCAAGCTCACGGACTCACGTAGAAAACCTCTCGAAGTTTCATCCTTCACGTCAGTTTTGTTTCCTCCTTCATGATTTCCCTATCTGTCAATCGTTTTCCTGAACGCGCATACCCAGAAACTGTGTTTTACATATAAACCAACAAGAAGATTTTGATTATGTGATTATATCAGTCGATCTAGCTCATGCAATGCTCAAAAGTTCATAATTGATGTGTGTGCATGCATTCCTTGGACTCTATAATGTTTTATTGAACCTAGAACTGTGACCATTTTGTGTACATCCTTGTTGGCCTCTATAACATTTCGTTAATCCCATAACTATAATCATGGTATGTACACCCTTGTGTGGTCTATGAACTGGCTTGGGGAAATGGAAATGGAGTCTGGACCTTCCTGATGAACCTAGTGTAAAAAGGAATCTCACAGACATATCTGGGGGGTTTTATTTCTTCTTTGTACACCTAGGATAGCATTGGAGAGGGAAGGCATAGCTCAAGGGACTGTGGAGAAGAGAAGAGAATGATTCCTGGTGTTGGCTATGTAGATGCTTTAGAAGCCAGGCTATATTTGGTGTAGGTGTCCATAGCTCTAGGATTGAGATCACTAGCCTAGCAGTCAGTATTTCCACCTCCTTTCCAGCCTGATAAACCCAACTGGTAGTTGTCCCGGCTATGTCTTGTGTGAATTTTGACTATGTGAGAACCACTGCATGTGTAAGCCTGATAAACCCAATAGTTTCGTCTTAGCTGAGTTTTATTATGTCTGCTAGTGTTCCTTATTCCTTGGGGAAATCATGCCCACCTCGGGGGTGGCAGTGTTGCTGAGAGATTGATGAGCACATTGGACTATGGTTGGGTGGAATGTTCCAATGACATAGCTGGTTGCGGGACAACCTTCTAATAAAAATAAGTATTTCTTTTGTTTCAATCCCTACAACTATACTTGTTTATAAATGAATATGAATATGATGAATGCTTTAATGGAATGTATTTGATGTAGATGTATATTTCATGAATGATTTATATGTTTATGTAATTTTACTTAAATGAACTTTCTAAGTTGTTATCAAGCAAGATTGACCGGATTCGTGATTTCCTGAATGCTCAAAATCAGTTTTAGACTTAGAAATTTTCATTAATAGATCGAATTTCTACATATTTTTCCTTCTGCAACCTGCAGGATGCAGAAATGCGCTTTGAAGAAGTTTGGACTCCGCATTTTCCCTTCCACAAATCCCTTTCCGCAACTTGTGAGATACGGGACGTGGGATGCGGGATGCAGGATGCGGAAATGTCATTTGGTGAAATATACTTTCCACAATTTACGGGATGCGGGATGCGAGATGTGGAAATGTCGTTTGGTGAAATATACTTTCCGCAATTTGCGGGATGCGTGATGTGCAAATGACTTATGGTAAATTTTGATTTCCGCAACAGTTATTCCACATGCGAGATGTCGGATGCAGAATGCAGCATGCAGCATGCAGGATGTAAGAGTAAAATTTTCATATGTTTTCGATTCCACAAGTGAATATCTCTGCACTTTTTTTTTTCTTTGGGATGCTTCTCCACTATCGATTTGTCTCTAGATGCAGAATTGACAGATTCCGTTGCTTTCAACTACGATTCTTCTCAATCATTCGATATTTCTGGGATTTGTGGAAAATAAAGAATCAATACACGTTCTAGATCAGAATGTTAGCAGGAGGGAAATTCTTACTTGTGTAGATATGAAAGAGGTTTAAGAAAAAAAGGAAATGGGAATCATCAAATGCGTGCAGAATCCACTAAGTATAAGAGATGGGTAACTCAAGTAGAAAAAATGATCGTGTTTCCTCATCTAAGGCGGGAGGGGACGTGACACACTTGACAAGCCAATATGTAATACATGGGGTTGGAATCAGCATATACCATAGTTGTACGAAGCAAGATGTAGTGATGAAATTTATGAATTGCGATGATTATGGCTAGAGCTAACTTATCCACATGCGAATAATGGGTTTCAGAGTACAAAAGACTTTTACTAAGGCAGTAAATCACATGTTTTTGGTTGTGTTCATCTATTTAAACTAGTACCATGACGATGGTGGATAATGATGCATCCACATACAAGGATTAATCCTGGTATAATTGAGTGGTTGTAGGACCGGTGCATGCATAATGGTGTGTTTGAGAGTGTTGAATGCATGTTGTGCAAGGTCATCCCAAAAAAAGAGTGTGTCATTTTTTATCATACAGATGCAACCATGGGTCTTTTCAGCATAGTTACAGATGAATTGATGCAAAAAAATTTCCTTCCCTTGCAAACTTTGAAGTTCAGTAATGTTCATAGGCATGGGTAGGTCCAGGATGGCTTGAATTTTTAGTAGGTCTATATGAATGAATACCAACCTTGGAAAGGATGAAGCCAAGTAGTTCGCTAGTATCGACACAAAAAACAAACTTATGTGGATTCAACCATATGATGCTGACATCTGAGAAAAATGGCTCTCAGATGGTCAACATGATGATCCCACTGCTGCAAGTGAGCAGGAAAATCATCAAGGTAAGGTTCCACAGTGTGCTTAATGTCATGGAAAGCGTAAGAGATGGCGTGTTGGAAGGTAGAACCAACATTATTTAAGCCAAAAGGTAAATTCTTATATGCAAAGGTCCCCCATGGGAAAATGAAGGTCATTTTATGTTGATAAGATGAGAGTATCTCTATTTGATTATAGCCAGAAAAGCCATCCATAAAAGATGGCACTTCCAACGCAGTTATTGATGATTTGATCGATGCAAGGAGTAGGGAAATCATCCTTAGGACAAACCCTATTAAGATATTGTAAATCGATGCAAACCCTAATTGTTCCCTATTTTTGTTTAAGGGAACAATATTATACACCCATTCTGTCAAAGGAACGGGGTAAATGAACCCAAATTTAAGAATTTTCTCAATTTCCTCCCTAATGGTTGCTTCTTTTCATAGATGAACTTGTTGTAACTTCTAACGGACCGATTTAGCATCAGGGTAAGTTCTAATCTCGTGAACGATGATCGAAGGATCTATCCCTTGCATTTCCTCAAATGTCTCACTGAAAATATCTTTGAATTCATTCAAAGGGGTCTTATAAGACTTAAGGTCTGACGCAGAATAATTTTTTTCTATGTATATTTTTTCTACAACTCTGGGCTTCATTTATATATCGATCAGAATGGACTTAGTAATGTTACTCATATTACCCTCAGACTCAAAATTTTAGATGAGTACCGGTGATAGAGGATCAGTTAGAATATGAGTACCGGTGACAGAGGATTGGGAAGGAAAGGGGATTCTGATAATTGATTCATAGCTAGAACTAGGAGCTAATGAGACTCAGACAATTTGAAATAGTTTACAAAACAAGTACAAAATAACTGAAAGAGTAAAATTTGCATACACACATGAAGCCAATAACTGATATTATTGTGATTGTCTAACATGTAACTATGCCTAGAATAGGTATATAGTACAATAGAGAAAAAACATGAGGCCTTGGAGACCATCTGGATGCATACAAGTGTTAGCACTAGATTTGACCCTAAAACCCCCTAGGTGGACCAATGAGCATCCAACCGTATCCCAAACGATTATGAATGCATGTGTGAATGTGGATGAGGCATATTGGAACATGTATGGAGATATGATAGGTGTGGGTGAGAACATGGGTGGGTGGGATTGGCCCAAGGAGGTGATAAATTCCAAAGGAATACAAAAAACCACCTAGTCCGTGCACTAGTAGTGCCTCAAATAAGTCAAAATACCTGAAAAGGAGACAGGGGAGTGCATGCTTGGTTGTCTACAATTAATGTGGGAACCTGGGTGTCATAATGATCAACCTAGAGTGCATCAAATGTGTAGAATGATCAACTAGGAGCGCATCAACTATGGCAAATAATCATTTTCCCTAAGTCTAAAGCATAGAAATCACTGCATAGAAGCAAATGAGAGTGTCTAAGGTATAATACTATGGTACTAAGGATGGATTATGATATAACACCCCCCTTTAATCCTGAATTAGTATTTCTTATCCAAAAATATCATGGAGGCCTTGGCAACAAAGCCTCAAGTCACCTCATACAACATAAAATTTTATTTGTCCATGAAAACAAGGAAAAGAGGAAAACCACATGGGAACGAAACCTCTCCTCAAAAATGGACACGGACCCAAAAATATGAAAGTGAATGGCATTCATTACCATGTATCACTCACCCTAAGAAGATATCTCAATTAGGTGAAGGTATTCTCTATGAATCACTTGGTGAAAATATCAGCAGTTTGCTTTGTAGATGGGAAATATTGCAATCCTATCTCTTGATCATGCATCAAGCTCCAGTTGTAGTGCATGTGTATCTCAATGGGTTTGGTCCTATTTTTCTACACTGGATCTATGAAAATATTTTTTTCACTTTAATTATCACACCAAATTATTGTGGGTGAATCAAATGCAACTCCAAGTTCCCAAAGAATACCTTGCAACCACACAAATTGTGTAGCTGCATTCACTACTCCTTTGTACTCAGCCTCATCTGAAGAAAGGGAGATGGTGTGTTGTTTCTTGATTTAAAAACATATAGGACCATTGGAAATCATGAATAAATAACCTTAAGTGTACTTCCTACCATTGGGATCTCCAGCCCAATCAGAATCAGAAAATCCAACTAGTTCTCGTGGACAACTACCAGGATAGTGTACCCCAAAGTTCTTGGTGCCTTATACATACTGAAGGATCCTCCTTTCTACCTTCCAAAGGATCTCATTAGGATTCTACATATATCTATATATAACACCTACAACATATTCTAAATCAGGTCTAGAATGAGTAAGATACAACAAACTCCCGACTAGTTGCCTATATAATGAGTTGTCCACCAATGGAGAGTCACCAACTTCACCTAGTTTGATACCAAGAAGAAATGGGAACTTGGATGCATTACATTAATCCATTTTAATATTAATTAATAGGTCTGAAGCATACATTTTTTGGCTTACCTTGATCCCTGCTTCATATTGAACAATTTCCAAACCAAGAAATGGTTTCAACAAGCCAAGATCGGTCATTGAAAATTCACTATGCAAAGATGCTTTGATTGTCCCAATTGCTAGGGTGAAACTACCTATAATCAAAATTTCATCAATATAGAGTACTATAACCTGAAATACATCACCAATATGCTGCAAATAAACATTAGGATCAGACTTGCATATTTCAAATCCAAGTGAAATCATAAATTTGTCCATCTTGGCATACCAATCCCTTGGGGCTTACTTGAGGCCATAGAGAGACTTCTTTAACCTACATAAAAGATAAGGATCCTCTTGGAAACATTTAGGTTGTTGTATATATAATCATTCCTGTAACTCACCATGAAGAAATTCACTTTTGACATCCATGTGGTGAACCTCCTAGCATTGGAGGCAACAATGGCTAAAACTATCCTGATAGAGTCCACCTTTGAAACTGGTGCAAATGTCTTTCTATAGTCCACTCCTTGAAATTGAGAGAATCCTTTGGAAACCATCATGTCCTTATACTTTATATCAGACCAGTGTTACCAGAACCGGCAAAACCAGTTGGTCTAAATGGTTTATAGGGTTGGTCGGTCCAGTCAGCAAAAAAAAAATCATAAAACCGTTTTTTTTTCAAATCAGGTATGGAACTGGTCGGAACCGGTCAAAACCAGCCGAACCAGCCGATCCAGACTGGGGACTCATGAAACTCAATTTAAAAAAAAAAAACAGAAAATAGAATTTTGCTGATGTACTTTGGAGCCTCTTTGTTAACGTGCTTTGGTTAAGAACCTCAGAGATGTATTGCACTAGGTGCTATTTTGGATATTTACACCCATATTTGCTATATATATGAGAAACTTTGCATATTTTTGTATTAATGGTTTGGATTCATATGTATGCACATGAATATATATGTTTTTTACAAAATATGAATATTTTATGTATTTTTTAGTCAGTCGGTTTTTTACATGTTTTTTTTCGGTTCCGGTTTGGTTCACATTTTGGGCTTCACCGGGTCGATGACTGGTCTGCTTTCGATAAAATTGTATCATACCCATCAGAATAAAAATTTTTCCTATAGACCCATTTGCATTGCACTAGCTTCCTCTTGGGAGGCAAAGGAACTAATTCCCAATTCTCATTTTCCTGTAGAGAGTTGAACTCTTCTTGCATGGATACTTTCCATATTGGGTCAATTGATTCTTCCTGTTATGATTGTGGATCATATCCAACCATCATGAATAATTTCTCAGAAATATACACTTCACTTGCAAAAGAAGCAATGTGAAATTGTGATATAGTCTTCCTAGGATATAGTGGATTGCCAGCTAAATCCCTAGCATCTTCAAGAGTTTTTTGAGCCCACTTGGGCCGAGTGGGAGAGTCATGTTTAGAAAAACCATCTTCATGCATCTCAGAATCAGAAAAATCAGAAATACGAGAAATGGAATCATCACTTACATCATCTTGGTGTTGAGGAGAAGAGCATTCCCCCGGTGCTAGTTTGAAATCTGAAATGACCACTTCTTCGAATTGCACACTTTTTCCTATGAAAGTATTTCAAGTTGAAGGATATAGATTTTATAACTTTTTATATTCATCATACCCAACTATTATTCACTCCTCTATTTGTGGTTGCAAGGCCTTTTTGTTCTCTAGAGGTATCCTAGCCCAAGCCCTTGAGCCAAAAATTCTGAAATGTGAAATATTTGGCTTGTGACCAAACCAAGCCTCATATGGTGTTTTTCCATCCACTGATTTGTGAATATCTTTTTTCTGAATGTATGAAACATAGATAATGTCTTCATCCCATATATTACGACTCAAATCCTTAGCTTCAATCATACAGGTTGCCATATCCTTGAGCACCATGTTCTTCCTCTCTGCCACATCATTTTGTTGTGGCATGTAGGGGATTGAATGCTGCATTTGGATGAAAAATTCTTGACATAAACTATGCAAACTCTTATTCACATAATCAATACCATTATTTGTATGAAGGACATTGATCTTGTTCCCACATTGATTCTCAACCAAGACTTTCTAAACCTTAAGAGTCTCTAAGACTTCAAATTTGAGTTTGAGACAGTATACCCAACAAAACCTTTAGAAATCATTTATGAAGGTCAATACATACCTTTATCCTCCATAAGAGGGTGCAAGAAGAGGACCAATAATATCTGAATGCACTAAGCCAAGAACTTGAGTATCTCTCCTTCCCTTCCCCTTCTCATAGTTGCGCTCTGGATGCTTGACAACCATAGAAACAATGGATGCACCATTGGAGGCATTGATAGGAGGAATCCATTACACCATTCCATCCTTTCTCAGTTCTTGGAGGTATCTATAGTTCATATGGCCAAACCTCTCATGCCAAAGCTTTTTGGTTTCATTGGCATGAGACATGAGTGCTTTCCCTCTGGAGTAGGGAAGAAAATGGGAGAATTTGTACATCCTAGATTGATGATCAGAGAAAACCCAATTCCAACACCTTTCCGGTAGATCCTTTAGCTATCTCCACTATTTCTGGAGTAAATTTTACTCTCTTGGATTCTCTAGTGTGTGTCATTTGGTACACTGGGAGTAGGTTTGCTTCCAAGTATGGTACAAATAGAACATTGTTAAAATACCCATATCCAATATTGATCGTTCCAATCCCCTTTTCTTGGATCTTTGAATCATCACCCATTCAAACAGTTGGGCCAATGTCTGAATACATGGATGTGAAGAACCATTTGACAGAGTCCATGTGCCTTGATGCTACCGAATAAATAATGAAGGAAGAAGCGTCTGAAGAACCAGAAACCAATGCATGTCACCTCTCCTTGTTGTCTAAGCCTAAACCTCCATCTTTTAATGTCCCCTTTTTGGAAATTTCATCAAAATACCAATTCTTCAATTCTTTCACAATGCACTCAAATCCAACTTCTTACAACTCTAGTTAAATGGATTCAATTGATCCCAAAATTCCTCCAATTGATTCCAAAATCGGTGAGGAAGGTATTGAGGTGTTATGGGAAATATGAGAACATCTATAATACATATAATCAACTTATATACCCAACAATTATCCAAAATTTTCAAGGGGAGAAGTTTCAGGACAATACTAGTCAATTTGGGAGGTGGAAATCCCCCTATGTCCTGCAAAAAATCTCTTCCAAGCACTGTACAACCTTAACTAATGGTGGGTATGATACTTTTATATGTTATAATACATTAATTATATTATATTTGAAGCATCACATGTGTTTTCTTGATATAATAGGTATCCAAGGGAACTCCATGAATTTACTAGTAATTTTGAGGTTCCAACCCCCAATGGTAGATGAATCCATATAGCTCCAAATTCTCTCGAATTGTACCATAAGGTGTATGAGTGATATAATAACTTAATTATAATTTTTAGGGTGTATTATGGCCTTCCAATTACTTCTTAATGTCTATATCAAATTCTGAATAAGATAGATTCTTTAACTATCAATTTTGGGGCTCAAATCCCTCCCGGGTAATTGCCGGAATGGCTTCCCAAATGTACATAAAATCACTCAATTGATCAAATTTAAGAATTTTATGTGTATAATACATTATCAAATACTCATATACAGAACCAATAAAACTCCCATGGCTGTTATCACTTCCTTCAACCAGATATAAAAAACTAGTTTTGGACCCTTGGGAAAACGAGATGTAGTTTGGTCCAAATGATATCAAATTCGACCCAATTTCCATAAATTATTAGTTACTGAACATGAAAACCATATTATACATTAATTAAAATTCATTCATTCCTAAATAATCAATGGTACACACATATATTCGGTTCCATCAAGATTGCAAGAGTTTACAACAAGGTATTGGGGAAATGGCACTGTTTCTTCAATATTGGACAATAATACATGAGATATATTTTCCTTTAAACATGAGATATTTATGAATTTTAAATACATATAATTTACATCAGAGTACAAAATAATATAGCAATATAATCTCCCACAAAGAGATTAATAGCTTACTAAGTGCGCCTCATTCCATAGAGCTGAAATATGGTAAGAAAACTTGAGATGAATGGAAGAACAAGTTGATATTGAGATGTCCATGAAATTCCTGTAGCTTGAACCTGTAACTTATGAATCCATTTAATATCCTTTAAATACCTGAGTGGCCTCTCCAAATCACCCATCAGGATGGGAATCTTTCACCCTCGAAATTGGCGAAGGCAAGGAACTAGTCATCCACTAGCTCTCTCTTCACAAACCCAAATTCATAAAATGATAAAAAATATTATTCTCCAAATCCATCCAAATGGGTATAAACATTATTGGTATTATAAGGTTCCAAATCCATCCATAAAACAAATCCAAGTTGAATTGGTGTGGCTGCTCATGCTATGTCATGTGGCCTCTCTCTTCACCTTCCCTCTTCTCCCAAATTTGAGTTGGAGCCTCTTGGCCTTCTCCAACTCCCAAATTTGACCTATAATATTCTCTATTCAAGATTGACATGTCATTATTTCAGCCTTCATATATTTCTTGTGTCATAAGTGTCATAGAATCTCCATCATTGGTGTTATAGATGTCATAAATGTAAGGGGAATCTATCCAAGTGTCTATGAAACTCCCATTTGTCTCTTCCTCTCCCATGTAAGTTACAATTCATACCAAATTATACCTATGAAGTATATGGACAAGTATATTAACCTCATAATCCATCCCAAAACATTAGGATTCCCATAGATTCGAAATTACAAGAGGAGGATGCCATTTAACATAGGAATTCTAGCTTGAGTGGGCCCCATAGTCTCCATTTATCCTCTTCTAATTTCTAAACGTCACTTATTATCCCCCTTATTCCAAATCTCAAAGATTCCACCTCCAACCTAGGAAACTAGTGATTTTCCTCCTTAACAATTATTTGATTTTTAGCATCAATTTGACAAATTTCATGAATATGGAAAATATGATTTGGACACTGTGACCCAATGTAAAATTTGGGACATTAAAAATATTCCCTTCCCAATATTTCTTGTCCTCAAGCAAATTCAAACATGGTTGTTGAAGAACCTTCTTTATGTATGATTATTTGAAGTTGCCACTAAGCTGCCCACTTTGAGTCTTTGAGATTCCATGAATATTTTAGAGAGGAACCACCATGCTTGTTGCTGCACTACTCTGATTAACATCACCTTATTAAGTTGGGAATCCATCTCCCATACTTCTTGTTTCCCAAATAATTTGGAATCAATGGGACTAAAAAATATCTCGATGTCCCATTGCTTGCATTGCACTCCAACAATTAAGAGTGCTCTCCAACTCATACCATTAGGAAAGAGAATTCCTGGATCCCATTTTCTTGTATTCATTCTTCCAAGCATCATGAGTACATAATATTATCATCAAAGTACATAACAACAAAATAAAAATATACATCAAGGAGGTGCCTCATCAAAAAATCATGAAAGTGCTTATACCTCCAAGTGAGTAGACTACCATTTGCCAAGTGCATACATGCTTCAAGTGACCAATAAAATATGCTCCAATTACATAGGTGAGAATCCCATGTCCTATAATGATGCTCCCAAGGAATCTAATATGCATCAAAATAATAATCAACCATTTGTTCTTTCATCGAAGAAGTGAATGAAGAACCTCCACCAAAATATGAATCAAATAAGGATCAAATAAAACATGAAGACTTCAAGTGGATCAAATAAGTCTTATCAATACACCCATGAATATGTATATCATCATGAAATAACAAAGGATGTTTCTGCCAATAATAATGTTCCTCAATAATATCCCTCTTCACCCAAGTGTCGTATGAAGTTCCTCCAACATCAACTGAACCAAGTATTGAGCAAGAAAAACCATGAGTCTTCAAGTGACTAAAATGCCTATCATAGGTGCATCCATGTAGATGTGCATCATCATAAATTAACAAAGTATGCTGCTGAAAATTTGAATAATAGTTTTCTCCAACCATGTCATCATAAAAATTAAATATAGGATTTTCATACTCCTCATGTGGCACCATCAAAAAGAACCCTTTCACCCATACTTCATTGAGACTAATGCTGAAAAACATGGAATTGTAGGATGTAGGAGAATGGACTAACTCACCCAAATGATAAAAAAGTGTAGAAGTTTCATCATGGGAAGGATCCATATGGGTAGTATCATGCATCTCCTTCATGGATATCTTCAATTTCATATTCAAATAGATCAATTACATTCAAATTTCTAAATTTATAATGATCCACCATGTCATGAGAATCCTGCAAACAATCTACCATTTGACAATCTGAAACATAGGAGGAAAAACAAGTGTCTTGCAAATTTTCAAGAAGTTGCTCAATTTGAATTGTGAGCTTATGATTAAATTCATTATTCTTCAAGTAGGATTCATGTAACCATTCACTAAGCTCAATGAAATTTTTTTCTATCAAAAATCAAAGACATGAAATTACATTTGATGTTGCACATTTCTCTTTGGATATTCTCCATGTCTTCAAGGAAGGATGGCTCCTCCAAGGAAGTAGCTCTCCAACAAGAATTTTATACCAATGCTTGAGTGTCATGGACTATGCTAAGGGACTATTGTATCTTCTATTAATTAATATTTAAGGACCCTTCAAGAAATTGAGGATCTTGCAAATTAACCTCCTCATCTTCTTCCTTCTTGCTTGGACCAACTTCATGAAGCTCAAGTAGTGATGGGGAAGTTTATCTTGTCTCTTCTTCAACTGCTACAAGGTCTTCATTTTCATGTTTAATGGAATTTTGGCTTGCATAAAAACTTTCAAAAGTGATCTCTATGTCACCAAAATAGAGGTGTGAGAACCCATCATTAGGTAATCCTTCATAGTTCAAACATCCATCTGTAGATGCCCTTTGGTCCATGTCCATAGTAGAATTTGTTTCAAAATGATATTCAATAGTTTCAAGCTACTCTTCTTCCTTCTCATGTGATGTTTCCTCATCTTTTTCAAAGTCATTTGGGAGTGAATTTCGATCCTCTTGATTTAATTCCTCTTCTTCTTCACCACCCACAGAAATTTGTAGCTCCTTGGTCTCCTCCCTTTGCTCCTTCAAGCAAGTTGATGCATTTTCCCATTCGTTTCTTAAAATCAATATATTTTTCCCAACTTTGGATAGCCAAAAATTCGAATGCTTTCATAATAATATTGGTCATATATTAAAATATAGGTTCCATAATTTTTATAATATCCTCACGATCATATGAGGTTCCCTTTTTATCCCTATTCATTGTTTCCTCTTCAACAAAAGCACTTTTGGTTTCAATATATAATGGTGGTCCCTGAATTATTGTCCTCATAACTTACATACCACATTAGGTGATAGTATAATGCTATGATACCATTTTAATGTCCCATTTTTGGAAATTTTATCAAAATACCAATTCTTCAATTATTTCACAATGTACTCAAATTCAACTTCTTACAACTCTAGTTAAATGGATTCAATTGATCCCAAAATTCCTCCAATTGATTTAAAACTTGGTGAGGAAGGTCCTGAGGGGTGATGGGACATATGAGAACATATATTAGAAATATAATCAACTGATATACCCAACCATGGTCTGAAATTTTCAAGGGAATAAGTTTCAGGACAAGACTAGTCAATTTGGGAGGTGGAAATCCCCCCTGGGTCTTGGAACAAATCTCTTCCAAGCACTATACAACCTTCACTAGTGGTGGGTATTATACTTTTCTATGTTATCAGACATTAATTAAATTTTATTTTTAATAATCATATTTTTTGGGTGGGTTGAATAGGTATCCAAGGGAACTCCATGAATTTACTAGTAATTTTGAGGTTCCAACCCCCAATAGTAGATGACTCCAAATAGCTCCAAATTATATTGAATTGTAACAAAAGGTGTATGAGTGATATAAAAAATTAATTATAATTTTAATGGGTGTATTATGGCCTTCCAATTACTTCTGAAATTCTATATCAAATTCTGAATAAGATAGATGCTTTAACTAGCAATTTTGGGGCTCAAAATCCCTCCTGGGTAATTGCCAGAATGGCTTCCCAGATGTATAGAAACTCACTCAAATTTTCAAATTGAAGCAGGGGATATGTATAATACATTATCAGAGACTCATATTCATATCCAATTGAACTCCCATGGTTGTTATCACTTCCTTAAATTAGATATAAAAAACTAGTTTTGGACCCTTGGGGAAACGGGATGTAGTTTGGTCCAAATGATATGAAATTCGACCCAATGGAAAAAAATTATCAGTTACTGAAAATTAAACCCATATTATATATTAATTAAAATTCATTCATTCATAAATAATCAATGTTGCACACATATATTTGATTCCATGAAGATTGCAAGAGTTTACAACAAGGTATTGGGGAAATGGCATTGTTTCTTCAATATTGGACAATAATACATGAGATATATTGGAATTTAAAAATGAGAGATTTATGAAATTGAAATACATATAATTTACATAAGAATACAAAATACTGGATAAATAGAAGCTCCCTCAAAGAGATGAATAGATCACCAAGTGCGCCTCACTCCATAGAGCTGAAATATGGTGAGAAAACTTGAGATGAATGGAAGAACAAGTTGATATTGAGATGTCCATGAAATTCCTATAGATTGCACCTGTAACTTATTACTCCATTTAATCTCCTTGAAATACTTGAGTGGCCTCTCCAAATCACCCATTAGGATGGGAATCTTTCACCCTCGAAATTGGCTAAGGAAAGGAACTAATCATCCACTAGCTCTGCCTTCACAAACCCAAATTCATCAGATGATAAAAAATATTCTTCTCATGGATGATACCTGTATTTTATAAAAAATAATTGTATTCTAAGGCTCCAAATCCATCCATAAACCAAATCCAAGTAGAATTGGTGTGGCTTCTCATGCTATGCCATGTGGCATCTCTCTTCACCTTCCCTCTTCTCCCAAATTTGAGTAGGAGCCTCTTGGCCTTCTCCAACTCCCAAATTCGACCTCTAAGATGATATATTAAGGCCTGAAATGTCAGTATGTCATCCTTCAGATCTGAATTGTTTCATAACTGTTATAGAATCTCCATCATTAGTGTCATAGATGTCATAAATGTAAGGGGAATCTAGCCAAGTGTTCGTGAAACTCCCATTTGGCTCTTCCTCTCCCATGTAAGTTAAAATTCATCCCAAATTTGACATATGAAGTATATGGACAAGTGTATTAACCTAATAATCCATCCCAAAACATTAGGCTTCCCATATATTCCAAATTACAAGAGGAGGATGCCATTTAACATAGGAATTCTAGCTTGAGTGGGCCCCATAGTCTCCATGTGTCTCCATTCTCCATAGCCATTTCAATTTTCTATTGTATCTATTTAATAAGGTACATTATTAAAAATTTATCCTCTTCTAATGTATAAGCATCATTTATTATCCCCCTTATTCCAAATCTCAAATATTCCACCCCCAACCTAGGAAACTAGTGATTTTCCTCCTTGGCAATTATTTGACTTTTAGCATTCAATTGACAAATTTCATGAATATGGAAAATGTGATTCGGCCATTGTGACCCAATGCAAAATTTGGGACATTCCACATCCTTATTCCTTGCACCCTTAAGAAGTGGGATGTTGTTCTTCTCCAATATTTGTGCCATATAATAAATGGTATTCCTCATGCATGCACTCTTTGGATGCCACAATTTGTGATAGTAGGTGCATTTGGTCTTCTCCTGCTTCTTCTTGTCCTTGTCCTTGCAAGGATTCGAACCTCCATCTATAAAGTTTGGGTTTTTCTTGTTGTTTTGAATCCTTGTCTTTCTTCTTTCCCTTATATGGATTCAAAACTCATGCAATAAGAGCTTGGTCTTTGCTGGATTTGATGGTGCCCATCTGCAATAGCTTGTCTTGTTCTTGGGTCAAAGACTCCATGACTCAGCCAATGCAGGCATGCGTCTGTTTCGAGATATGAGCTCACTAGAGTGAATATTTATTAAAAACACATAGTACTCTAGCCATAGCTTTGAAAGTATGGATAGTATGAGCTTCTCCTCCTTTTTCTCTATGCCACATTGCTTGAGTTGAAGAACCAATGACTTGAATTCGGTGAAGAAATATTGGATTGTCTCAAAATGAGCAGGAATCAAAGAGATGAGATCATTTTCGAGCTGGTGACCTCTCATCTCATTAGTCTTTCCAAAAAAAGCTTCAATATTCAACCATACTTCATTTGGATTAGTCATAATTTCTACATGGAAGAGAAAGTCTCTCGAAATGTTGAGACAAAGCATTCCAAATGCTTCATCAAGTCTGTTGAAGAACTTCAATTTTGTCAACAACAAAGTTTGGGTCGACATTTGCCCCCATGGTGACCCTGAATAGGCCCTTCAACCTCATCTAGATAACCATATCAGCCTTTCATTCAAAATAGTTGAATTGAGTCAAAAAAACATGGGTTTGCTCCATTTATGCTTGTGCTCTTGGTGACAAATTGATGAATGTACCCGCAATGGAAAATGCTTGAATATATTGGGAAAATCTCTCAAATTTCATCTCAAACACTATGGATTTTATATCCATCTCAAATTAGCTCTGATTCCATGTGAGAATTGATTCACATCTGGATCTAGGATCCAAAGAAACTCTCACAATTCGAAATAGTTTACAAAACAAGTACAAAATAGTTGAAAGAGTAAAATTTGCATACTCACATGAAACCAATAACTGATATTATTATGGCTGTCTAACATGTAACTATGTATAGAACACTCATATGCTAGGGAAAAATCATGAGGCCTTGAAGGCCATCTGGATGCATACAAGTGTCAGCACTAGATTTGACCCTCAAACCCCCCTAGGTGGACCAATGAGCCTCGAGCTCATCCGAAACGGTAAAAAATGCATGTGTGAACATGGGTGAGGCATGTTGGAACATGTGTGGATTTATGACAAGTATGGGTGAGCACATGGGTGAGTAGGAGTTTCCCAAGGAGGCAATAAATTCCCAAGGAAGGAAAAAAACCACCTAGTTCATGCATTAGTACCTCAAAGAAGTCAAAATCCATGAAAAGGGGGAATGGGAGGGCATGCATGGTTGACTACAATCAATGTGGGAGCATGGGTGTTATAATGATCAACCTAGAGCGCATCAACTATACATAATGATCAACTAGGAGTGCATCAACTATGGAAAATAATCAATTTCCCTAAGTCTAAACCATAGAAATCAATCCATAAAAGAAAATGGGAATGTATAAGGTCTAAGAATATGGTACTAAGGATGGATTATACTATAAAAAGGATTGATCATGATGATTCCCCTAAGGAATCTTATCTAAAGACATGTTGCAGTTGCAACAAATTCCCAAAATTCTAAAAAATTTCTAGGACCCTCCTTTGCTTGAATTAGTTTGATTTTCTTCTTGAAATTGGTCTAAGAGCTTTCAGAAAGACTTTGCTTACGATGGTATTGAGCTACCCATTGGGTTGATTTTCTTCTTCTGATGCCGGAAATAATCCACTCTTTGATCTAGCTTTATCGCTGCCCTTAAGCACATTTGATCGGAAGTTATATGGGTTCTGATCTTCCGCCGTTGCGGATGGATTTTTGCTTTGGTCTTCCGCCATTGTGGACCGAATTTACTTCCAACTTCTGACTCTTTGGATTTTTCACATCGTAAGCTTTTTGATTCCGCATCGGAAGTGCTTATGTTCTTTTCTTTCGCCATTGCGGGTGATTTCTTGTTTGACTTCGATTTCTTTCCTCCCGTCCTGATTGGAAGCCTTTGGGTTTTGTCATGATTTTTTTCTTTCACCATTGCGGACAAAAGTACCTTATCTTCTTCTGATTGGAAAACCGTCCGACGTCCGATCTTTTAATCGCTACCCAATGTATAATCCGAGCGGAAGCTTTTACGATCTTTTCTTCCGCCGTTGCGGATGGATTTAAGCTTTCATCTCCCGATTCGAGAACCTTCCGACGTTTGACCTTATGGTTCTTTTCTTGCCATGCGTGGCTCCGCGGCTGGGTATACGTTTTGAACGTCCACCATTGCGGAAGCGGGATTACTTCCAGCCCCGATGCTAAAATGCTCCGATGTCGGATTTCTTTTCTCCTCGCACGTGTGAGCGAATATATATATATATGGGGATGGTGTATTGTTTTCCATTGTTATTTTAATCGTCGAAGCACTGTTGCCGTCGAGCTGTCGTTTTCTTGAGCCAGTGAAGGACCCCGCTATCGACGTACCTGCATCCAGGTGGCAATCGTGGAAGCTTGACAGTCGCATCCACTCATCTCCCCGTTGATTGCGTTGCATTTTGCCAGGTAGGCTTCTCGTCGTTTTCCCTTTAAACTGTTAATGGTTTTCTACGGTGGTTTTGTGTCCCCGGCTGTTTTCTTCGTTCCGCTAGGTTATACACCTATATAAGTAGGGATTTTATCCTCTTTGACCATGGGGGGGCAGTTTAACCTTCAGAGTAGCTTTGATTTTTCCACCACAGTTTGTTTTGCTACCTCGCGCATCGGGGTTGAAGCGTTTCGGCGCAGACGACCATTACGCTGTCTGCGCCAAACCACCCCTCATGGTCATGATAGGTAGGAGGTAGGTCTACCATGGATGGCTATGGGGGTCTTGGGGATGTTTATCCTATGGCACATTACCCGTATTTGAGAGACCTAGCTACGCGGTTCTGCGCATCCTCGTCGAGCTTGGTTTCGAACCTGTGGCCTGCTGGGGGAAATATGTCTTTTCTATTGGTGTAGGCGGGGCACTGTTAAGAAAGCCTCATAGTTACCACTATTGTTTCCCACACCTATTAAGCCCCATCCTGTGTTGTTTATGCCGTCCTGCGCAGTCCATTTGGGCTCGATCATTAGCAACCCTAGTTGGTTAGAAGGGATATGCCGTGGTTTTTATTTGTTAGCTGGGAATCGTGTGGGTAGTGAGTTTGATAGAAGCGCCTTTTGCAGCAGAATGATAATAGTACCCGCAGAGAGTGGAATGTGTAGTCGGCTTAATGTAAATTTTCTCCCGCAAACTGCATGAGTCCTCGTTGTTTTAGTCCTGTTAGGATATTTATTGTTCAAATGTTTGTAAAACGTGGGAGACTCTCACAATCACACTGCTACTCTCAACCATATTTTTGAGTGCCATACACAAAATAATCACTGAACATTGCACATTGCATTTTAATGGTCCTGCTAGTTAAGGCATTCTAGACTGTACATGCATGCACTTGCTTCACCACTTGCTATCACATTAAACATTGAACACTGCACATTGCATGTGGATGTAGATCTTTTGTTGTCTAGAATATGGTTGTGGAATGGTTTAATGTCATACAGCAGTGTTGCGTCATGCTAGTTATAAATGAATTCACTAAGACATTGTGCATTTGGTTGCAATATCCTGGTTAGTCAGGCCAGTTCAGGTTGTGCAGGCTTATATCTTAGCTTCATTGACTAGTTGCTATCATAGTACACATAGGAAGAATAAAATGATGCACAGTGTCTTGTAAATGTCTGCAACTTAAATTGCTTAATGCCACAATGTTATACATGGAAGGAAGAACTCACAATGTCCAAGAGACAAAAGAAGAAGGCCCCAGCGGTGGAAGAAGGGCCAGAAATAGAAGTTGTAACAAAGATAGAATACATATATGAGGATACGAAGTGTGTTTCAGGAATTGAACCCGAATATCAGTGGGGTGATATCTATAGACTAATCACCCGAAGAGAGGTGCCTGATATAGGGCTGGAAGAAGAACCCATCTATGCCAATATCGAAATATCTACACTAATGAAGGTCGCCACTAGGCCAGATATCTTCCCATGTTTTGAAGTCATAGGATGGATTCTGCCTCGGGCGGATGTCTCAACGATGATCCTTGAAAATGTCAACAAACAGGGCTATGCTACATATAGCCTTGGATATGTAGCCCTAGCTTACCACCTGCCAGAAGCCGAAGTGTTTGTGTCTGACGACTGGTTAAATAACGTAAAGATGGATCTTATAGAAACCTTGAAAAGAATGATGTTGACCGGGAAGCATTTTAGAAATAGAGTAACAGGTGAATATGATACAACTACTCTATGAGTTCCATACAGATTCATAGGTTTAATGCTCAACAAAATCTTTGGAAGAGCTCATGGCAGGCTCTTCAAGCTAGAATGGGTCCCAATCATCTTTCAAGCTGCCACCCAAGGGACGATTTTTAATTGGGCCAGCCTGGTCTCAAATAGTCTCTCTGCTTGTCTGGCTGCAACTTTGGGAGGAGAGGCCAAGAAAAGGTCTGAGTTTTACATGAGCTCAATACTTATAGATTTCATATTGTGCCACCAGCCCTTCCCTGGTCTTAGATGCATCTGGAACAGGGAAAGAATGCCTATCTATGCTGCTTACAGACCATTGTGGGCACATGTATATCACAACCATTACAGAGAAGTCTGTGAATAGTTCCTGATGCCACTATACACATTCATCTTTCTGAAGGAATGTGACTGTATGTCGGAGGGCCATGCAAGTGATAGAAGAATACGCAGACTATTACTTGACTGAAAATGGCATGTACTTCAGAATGTTTGGTGGCTCGAAAGCCCCTGCCCTGCTGCCTAAATACACAACTGATTATGTTATCCACAAGGAGGCAGTCAGACAGGTGTTCATAGATGGAATAGGCAGTTTTCTCTTTGAACATAAGAAGACTGCGTACCCTCCTTTGCCATTCAATCTAGGAAGCTGCAGATTCACTAAAGTGAAACAGGCTGAGGAATTCATAGGGGAATTAGAGAAATTCCATTTTGGTGGAATGCCATTTCAT
Source organism: Pseudotsuga menziesii (assembly GCA_001517045.1). Classification (NCBI taxonomy): domain Eukaryota; kingdom Viridiplantae; phylum Streptophyta; class Pinopsida; order Pinales; family Pinaceae; genus Pseudotsuga; species Pseudotsuga menziesii. Next base: position 407,641 of record LPNX011029837.1, read on the forward strand.
AGGAGTGACTCCCAAGGTAAGGTGGTGGAGCATTGTAAAGAACACAAGGTTCACTTTGAGTATACTCACCACTTTGATAAGGAAGAATCTGTCTTCCAAAGTGCCCCTAACATGACAGCTCTGAGAAGAAGGTTCAAGCCAAAGATCACCACTAAAGGTGGAAAGGGGGCTGAGCAAGCCAAAGCTGAGCAAGCCAAAGTTGAAGAAGAGGCCAAGAGGAGACAGGAAGAGGCCCAAAAGCTAGCACAGGAAGCTGCGGGATGGCTTCATAGCGAAGAAGAAGAAAAAAGGAAAGTTGCCCAAGAAGCAGCCGAGAAAGCTCAAGAAGTAGCCAAAGAGGCAGAAGAAGCAGCTAGGAAAGCAACTGAAGAAGTGAAGAGAAAGCTCGATGAAGAGATAAAAAAGCAGGATGCAGAAAGGCCAAAGCTGACAGAGACAGAACAGTCAGCTGCTGAAGGGTAGACCCAGGAGATAGAAAACCCAAAGGTCCAGGACCCACAAGTGCCTGCTTCTAGCACACTTGTGGTCCCTACTCTCAAGTTAGTTCCTTTTGTCCAGAAGAAGGGAGAAGAAATCCCTGATTTCAACACAGTATTTTATGATAAAGCAACGAAGAGGATAATAAAGAGGAATAAAAGAAGGGTCGAAGTAGAAAGCATGCCTGGGATGATGATAACAGATACAACTGTGATGTTGGGAACAGATGAAGATCCTAGGTTCACTCTGAGAGCTGGGGGTGCAATGATCGATGCCTCAGAAGATAATATAAATAGGGTGATGATTGAATTGGACTCATCTAAGAAATCCTCAGCTCAGCTGAAGGATACCTTGAGGAAAGAAAGAGAGGAGGGAAACAGATTAAAGTAGAAATTTGAACACTTACAGAGGGAGATGAAGACTGCTGAAGCTGAATTGTAGACTCTACATGAAGAGAGACAGTCTCAGGAGAATACACAAGAACGCCTTGAGCAAGTGCAAGCAGATAATCAAGAGCTGAAGAAGGAGAAGGATTAGTTGTTGGGAAAGGTGGAAGAACTCGAAGAGCAGCAAAAGATTCTCTTGCAGGCCAATGATGTACATACCCAAGAGCTGAACAAGAAACATCAAGAGCAGCTTGCCTCTCTGACTGCTGATCTGGAGGTAGCAAAGGAATAGCAAGTCAATCTCCAGCCATTTAAAGAACATATCCTAGCTCAGAAGGCTAAAATGCTACAGCTGCAGACTGCTCTGGAGGAAAAAAGGTGCAAAGTCCTTCACATTGATAGCTGGTTAGAGGAGATCATGGAAACCTCCTCCTACTTCATGGACAGATCCCAGGATGTTCTCGAAGTCTTGAATTCTAGAATGGCAAGACTGGAAAATAATGTAGAGACTCCAGCAGAGCTGCCAGTCAAAGACCATCAAGCCCTCAAAAGAGATCATGACCTAATAGAGTTCGCTATCAGCACCACTGAAGACTTCAAGAAGGCTGTCAAAAGGACACAAGGAGCATGTTCAGAATACTTCAGAAGGCTCCTTAATACATACAACCGGTGTCAGACAGAAGCTGAACATAAGCTTGATGAGTTCCCAGACCATGAAACCTTTATAGTAATATTGCAGAGTAGATATCAGGATGCAGAGGACAGAACGCAGCAGATCAAGGCCATTGATGACCTAGTTTTGAAGAATGAAATAGGCCACCCAACTGTTAGTGTGCAATTTTTGGAAGACCAGCTTCAGTTGAGCCCAGCAAGGATAGAGGCCATAAGGAACCAAGTTGCAAAGTTTGAAATCAACATTCAGTTCCTGGAACCCTGCGCCTTTGAAGGTATTGCTGCTGAAGTGTCGGCATGGAAGAAGTTTTTAGATACCCAGGCGGGACCCTCCTCATGAGGGATTAAGCCTCTTTTGTATTTTTTGTATAAATTTTGTAAAGACATTTGGAAAAGTGAAGCGTGGGGAAAATGAAGGGTTGGGAAGCCCAAAGGTCACTTTGGGCAGCCCAACCATTTCACCTTTTTGTATAAGTATAGCAAGCTTAGAGGGAGGATAGACTTTTTTCCCCAGTTAGACTAGAAAGGTTATTGTAAGAATAACTACTTCTCTTTGCAATAAAGTATTTGGTTTGCCTGTTGAAGAAAGATCGTTGGGATTTCAAATGTTGTGCAATGGACAATTGAAAGATGAACTATTTTGTTTTTCAGTATGGTGTCCATGAATCGTGAGATTGTTCTAACTCTATGACCTACGTCTTTGTTTGAATGACTTCTAATTTATTTTGATGAAATGACCACCATGAGTAATGTATGCTGTTCATACAACAATTAGCTATCTGGTTGTTGAAATATCTTTAATTGTTCATGCTTGTAAAAGGGAATATCAGCTATCTGTAATTGCTTTTTATTATGCATGCACATACACATTACTCATACATAAATCACATTCTTGCTCCCCGGGGATAGGTAGATAAATAGACAAGTAGCTAGATAGTTAGTTCAGTTCATTAACGCATGTGTGATTTAGGTGTTGGTGAGCCTAAGACGAGAGGTAAGAACCTGCGCATCACATTGTGAATGCTCCCTTCATATGTAGTTAGATACTTGCATATCATCCTTAAGTCAAAAAATACAAATCTCCGGTGGACCAGGCCGCAACTGGTAAAACCTTTGTGTGTTGTTTGACCTACGGTAGCCGGACCGTAAAACCGGACGGATTCCCTATACCAAATAGTCAACGGGCTAGTTGGGAACATTGACTGGGGAGAATCCCTTTGTATTGTTGCCTGCAATTTTCCAGGCCTCAACAAGACATTACTTCCATGGTGGACTCATCAAACAGAAGAGTGTGCAAAAGATAATCAACAAACGGGGAGGGGGGGACATCTAACCAATATGGTAGGTGATAAGGGTCGGATTCCACCAAAATATGATCATTTATGGTGGTGTCACTCTTGGAATCAATAGCCTCGTAAGTTTCTTCAAAATGACTCAATGATGTCGAATCAACGATTGGTTTTCCTTTATCTAGGGTGTTGTAGCTCGAATATGAGATCATCTTCGCAGACGCAGCCTGTGAAGTAGAAGGAGGGATATCCAAAGGAAAGAATCTCATAAGCAAGGAATATTTCAGAAGATATGCTCCTATGTTTTTGTACTGTGAGGCTGAAGAAGCCAGGAGTGGAACATTTTTTATGAAATTAGAACTCATGTCTGGTTAATAGAAATATAATTGGTCAATTGTGTCAGTCTTCCTTGTAATGGGAATTGGATAATTCAGAACATATATGAGGAAAAAACTTGCATAGTGTAGAAACAATTCCTACCTAGGAGATTATTGTATCCTAATGGAGCATCACCAACTTCAATTTGAACATACATTGATTTTCCCCCAAGTTCAACTTGGAGGGATGGCTGTAGTCGATAAGGTTGAAAACCACAACCATCGAAGGAATTTAATGTTGTAGTTGAATGGTTAACCTCTAGAGAGCTGATATTTCTCCAGCAAGATAGAGACATGAAAAAATTTGAGGCACCCTCGTCCAATATGGTACGACAGATTATCTTCCCAATAAATTTCGTAGAAAATTGGAAGGCTAATTGATGGGAGAGGCTGGACTTGAAGTCATCCAGTTTGAAGGTGATAATGTTGTTATGTAAAGGGTCCATAACTCCAAGAAATGATAACAGATTCTTCTGTTGTGTAGGGCATGTTTGCAGTACTTCGAGGGTCGATAAGGGTCAGATGCCACTGAAAGATGATCGTTGATGGTGTGGTCACTGGTGGACTGAATGGCCTGGTAAGTTTATTCAAAATGACCTAATTATGTCGAATCAGTGATTGGTTTTCCTTTATCTAGGGTTTCATAGCTCAAAGATGAGATCATGTTCATAGACATGACCTATGAAGTAGAAGAAGGGATATCCAGAAATAATCCCATAAGCGAGGAATATTCCATAAGATCTAGTCCTATGTTTTGATACTGTGAGGCTGAGGAAGCCAGAAGTGGAACATTGTTTGCAGAATTGGAACTCATGTCTGGTGAACATAAATATAATTGGCCAATCGTGATAGTATTTCCCTGTAATGGGAATTGGATGATTCAGAACACAAATGAGGCAACAACTTGCATAGTGTAGAACCAATTCCTACCTAGGAGAATATTGTTGTCTAATTGAGCATCGACAACTTTGATTTGAATGGACACCAATTTCCCCCCAAGTTCAACTTGGAGGGATGGAAGTATTCCATAAGGATAAAAACCACAACCATCGAAGGCCTTTAATTTAGTAGGTGAACGATTAATCTCCAGAGAGCTAACAGCTCTCCAGCAAGATAGAGACATGACCAAAATCGAGACACCCTCGTCCAATATGGTATGAAGAATTATCTTCCCAATAAATTTCATAGATAATTGGAAGGATAATTGATGGGATAGCCTAGACTTGAAGTCATCCAGTTTGAAGGAAATAATGTTTTTATGTTAAGGGTCCATATCTCCTTCATTCTTTTATAAAACTTGCTAGGATAAAAATCCATCTTGAAATTGGATTTTAGTCCAAATCTTGATTCCATCCAATTGTAAATATAAGTTTCTCGCTCTCGTTTCATTTGTTGACTTTGTACGTAAGTACTAACATGTGCTACGTACCCTATCTCTAGATATAAATTTTTCTTCCCGAACAGAAAATATACAGCGCATGAATACTTGACCTTTGGTGCAGCCACAGTGCATTAATACCAATCTATGTGATATTCATTTTGAACATGCATGGTATCATTCTATATCAAAAATCCATTCCACTTTTCTTTGTTTGTAAACCTTGTCCACATATATTATCTACATAAGAATTCATAGTTGAGATAGCACCATTGATCCAGATGGATATCAGTGGCGAACCACCTATTCCACTGTCTCAAAACAATTGTCCATTGTGGCAGTTTCCTAATTATTTTTCCATGATTTTTTGAGTCCCAAACTTCCAGGGCCGTTTTGAATCCCTAAACGACTTTTTTGGCGATTCAGGTGGAATATGGTTTCCATTGGAACTCATTTTTCCCCATTCGAAAGTTATAAATCTTAGATAAACCTTTCCAAAGGGCTATTAAGCACCCAAATCAGAGATTGTATGCAAAAGTTATGACCCCGGGAAGTTAATTGTTCAACTTATCGCCTTGGGGCCACAAACTTTACGACGATTCATCTTCTAGGGTTATGTTTTGGAATTTTTGGGTTCTTGCCCTCATTCTTATTATAAATATTCCACTTTGGCCTCATTTTGTATTCATTTGTCACGGATGAGCGTAGCATCCACATCTCTTCTTAGAGATAGCTACCACCATTCTCGCAGTTGTATTACAGTCACCATTTAATAGAATGTGTTTACTATATCTCTATTATATTTGCAATGTGGTTGTGTTTATGATTCTATCTATTTTGTTTCATTGCGTTCTCACATAAATCCATATTAGTGGTATCAGAGCAATCTACCCTTTGATTGTTTCTTAGTGCATGTCCTCGACGAGGTTAGGGTATAGAGATTTTGGTATCGAACTAGTTTCACTTGGTGAATATCACTCTTGTCACCCCAAACGACCTCCCATTGTAGAAGAAAAGAGAGATGATGAAGCAGGAGATCCTATCAAGTCGTTGCTTGAGCAACAGAGGAATGAGATGATGGATATCTTCACCCAAATCCTTCTACGAATGTTGGCAGTGGCAAGTACATCTTCAATAAGTAGCCGGTTCGGGGATGCAACTCCTTTTAAGGTACAAGTTAACTTTGATATTCCTTTATTTGAAGGAAAATTGATGTTGATGCCCTATATAAGTTGTTGAATGTTCTATAATGGTGCTTCTTTATCCATATAATTTCTGACAGGGAAAATAACACCTTTGTGTTGCTTCAAGAAACCTACCATGTCCAAAATTGGTGGGGTACTTATTGAGAGAAAATATCATCAGACAAGTCTAGAATGTTTGAGAAAAATACCACTTGGGCCTATGTCATTGATGTCATCAAGGAATAGTATTACTCTACAGGAAACTATGATGACTAGTACACCAAATGGACCATTGTGCGTCAAGAGAGGGCCAGGCGGTGTTGGAGTACACCAATGACTTTCATACCTTACGTACAAAGTTGGGTGTCAAGGACTCTGAGCGGTGCCTGATATTTAAATATTGCAGTGGTCTACATCGGTACATCTGAAATGAGATGGAATTCCTTGACATCTTATCACTTGTATCTACCGATAGGTATGTTATCAAAATTGAGGAGAAATTTCAGTAGAAGAACAAGCGAAAATTTTGACCTGTGAACCCATCGCAAAAGAAAGGAAAGGGAAACCTTCGACCCCAGAAAATAGGACAAGGAGAGGACAACTAGTCCCCTCCACAAGAAAATAAAGGGAATGGAAAGAAAAATAAGGACACTTGGAAGTGGTGTAAGTTCCAAAATATCCCCTGGAACAACACTGATGAATGTCACTCAAAGCAGTCATTAGTAGCCGAGATCAAATCTTCAGAATCAGACCCTGATTCTGATTCAGAACCCAATGCCATAGTCACAGACCATGGGAAGCAGATCATTGATGTAGAACCTATTGTCACTGTCACTACCACTCAGATTCAACAAGAGCAACCTAAAGAGTCAAAGCAAAAGGTGCACCTATTCCACTCACAAAGGTGGGTAAAGGGAACCCACTAAATTTTATTGTTGACAATGGAAGCCAAAAAAACCTGATCTCATCAGAAGTCATCAAGAGATTAGATCTTCCAATAACACCACATCTGCAACCTTACAACATCAGCTGCGTAATGCAAGTATGAGGTATCCACATTACTCAACAATGCCTCCTACCATATGGCATCAATCCTTTCAAAGATGAGGTACTGTGTGATGTGGACTCACTTGAAGTTTGTGATGTTCTTTTAGGACAACCGTATACATGTAAAAATTATGATGTATATGAGTCATGACCTCCTACTGTCATTTTCACTTTGGGGAGACAACTCTATCGGATACCAGAGACGGTTGCACCTAACACAGTCTCGCAAGGTAGGAAGATAAGCTCCCACACTAAGAAATTATCCCTCTTCACAACTTCCTTTCAAGGAGAACATCATATCACAGAGACCTCCACATGCTCTACACGTGGTGTCTCTGCTCTACAGAAACAAGAAGAACACAAAATCATTGTTTCCTCATTTATTCGAGTACCACTACGATGGAAGGCCAGGAATTCAAGGTGATCCTATGGGAATAAATCATCTAGATTGGTTTAAACCAAGGAAAATGAAACAACCAAAATTGTTGAATAGTTTCGGCACATCAATTACCAGGGATTACAACCCACTTAGTATGTCAAAGAAAAGAAGCCTCTTCACTTCAGCAAATGTCACACCAGGAGATCATCTCACCACATAGTTCGAGATATGATACATGATTTGACACAATGGATACCATTACTTCCTAAGGAGGGAGAACTGATCCAGATGGAGATCGATGTCCACCCACCTATTCCATTGGCTTAGAACAATGGTCCATTGTGGTAGTTTCCTAGTTATTTTTATACCATTTTTCGAGTCCCAAACTTCTGGGGTCGTTTTGAGGCCGTAAATGATGTTTCTTGGCTATTCGTAGGGCCATGTGGTTTCCTTTGGCACACATATGCCCCAGTGAAAAGTTGTAAATATCAGATAGAACTTTCCAATGGGATATCAAGTGCCCAAATCGGAGATCGTATGAAAAATTTATGACCTCCATAAGTTTATTGTTCAACTTACCACCTTGGAGCCGCAAACTTTATGACGGTTCATCTCCTAGGGTTATGTTTTGGACTTTTGAGGTTCTCTCATTCTTATTATAAATAGGTCCCTTTGGCCACATTTTGTATTCATCTGGGCACAGGTGAGCGTAGCAGCCACATCTCTTCTCAGAGATAGCTACCACCATTCTAGCAGTTGTATTATAGTCTGTTCTGTTTCCACCATTTAATAAAATATGTGTTTACTATATATCTGTTTTCTTTGCAATATGGATGTGTTTATGATTCCATATATGTTCTTTCATTTCATTCTCACATAAATCCGTATCAACCATCAGTGATAGTGTTATTTCCTCTGATTGCATCAACGAGCCATTGAAACCCTTACCTCTACGTGGAGTTGTCTTTATTGTTTTGAAAATTGTTGCTACTATGTAGCATGATTAACTCCATGTAACTTGTACACTAAGTTATGTCGATATGTGACCAAGGAACTCCCCTCTTGTTGATGATAGTGTGAGCAGACTAGATTGGAATAAAAAGAGAATGTTCATCTTGAATGTTGTTCCTTGGCTCACGTCTTCACCAAATTTTAGTGCCTCCGGTCCTTTTCTATTATTGTAGGTATTGGTTGGATTAGACTAGTGATTATGTCATTACATAAATGCATATTCAATGCAATATATGGTGCGACACTCCATATAAATACACATCTAGAAGTGAGAGGTAAAGCTATAAAGTTATTTTTTCAAGTTAAAGGAAGGTGTGTGTTTTTAGTTTCACAGTCATCCAAAAGTCGAAAGTCTTTTATCTTGTATTTAAATGACATACATAAAATTGCATGCTTGATACATTCTATAAACAAATTGTATTAATTCCTTCATTTTTATCATTTTTATGAGATAGAGTATTAAAAGTTTTTAGTAAGGGAGTGATATGTGGATGCTTATTTTAAAGCGGGAATTTGTTATTATGTCCTTGATATATAGTTTTCGGTCAGAAATATTAGTTCAGTTTGTTTGTCAAATTTTCATAATAGACTATATTCTAAACTTAAGAAAGTGAATTTTATTTAGAAAAACAAATTTTAAAACAACATTTTTTTTTGTTTGGGAAAGCCTTGTTTGAGGTTATCGTAACGATTTTTTTTTTGGGAATTCCTTGTTTTAGGTTATCGTAACAATTTTTTTGTTTGTGATTGGTTGTTTGATGTTGACGTATTTCTTGTTATATGTTTCCCACCATGTAGTGGTGGGTAGACGTCAATCTCTTTAAATACTTTAGCATGTTTTGTTAAGTCTGAATATTCCTTTCTCTCTTGGATGCCCTCACAAGGTTTTAAGAATTTAATAAAGTAGCTACAATCGAGGTGCATAGAGCATACATTTCAACTGCATGCAACAGTACACTTAGATTAGAGGGTACATGCAACCCACACCTGCAGTTGACGTACAAATCGTCCTTCAAATCCTTGCTTAATACAATTTACTCTGCCTCATGAGAACACGTGTTAATTTTTGGGTTTTTAGTGGGGTTATCTACTAGATTTTCTGTATTGGGAAGGGAAAAAATGGCAAATGTTACCAGTGGTATGATTTTCTATTCTTAGGATCCTTAGAGGGATTTTATTTTTGAATTAGTGCAGAATATCTGCAAGGAATTTGAATGTTGAGAAGAAAATAATTGTTGGGATGTGCAGGTGTTGAACTTCATAAGCATTTAGTATATTGATTGTCTTATGAAGTTCAACCTAAATTCCAATAACAAGGTCGAGATACCATTGCGCATCAAACTTCTTGCTTGTGTGATCAAATTTCTTACCAAATTCTAGACAAATTCTAATAATGAGGTCACTACCATGGCTTCATCAAAACTTGATAGTGGGCACTCTCCTCTTCTCTCCATGTGTGAAGTCGAAGAGGTGCACTACATTTCGAATGAAAGTCCCTATAATTACAATTATATGTGCGCCATCAACTTCTGCATGAGGTGATTCCAACGCTTTTGTTAACAATAATGACCATCTCACCCCACTTTTTTTGTTTATCCAATTCGTCTATTTCTGCGTTTGTCTCGATGGAATTTGGAGGCAACAGTAACAGGAGAAATATGGGATAAGGAGGTAACAAATCCCATAATCCATATCACTTTGACATAAGGATGGACCAACCATTCACCTACAATTCAGTCAATGTAAAACATGTCATGGACAAAGAAGGTATTTTCATACACAAAGGTGTTAATTTCCAAAGATTAGTTTCAAACCATGTCAATGACCAATACATGAATCACTAGTTAAACTGCATCTATTTTCTTTGAAACAAATATTGTCACTTTTGAATCACTCTATGTATAAATAGTCTATATATACCACTCACAATTATGACTTAGATTATATTAGCGGGTAACAATTTAGCAGTAGGGTTCAACTTGCTCTTGGGGTGAAATCTCGATTTGTATAATTTTTCGAATTCTCCATTGCATGGTTTTGTTTTGTTTTGTTTTTTGTTTTTTGTTTTTCAGTTCAAAATTTTCATGGCAATTTGGAATTTTTATTTAACATCTCATCGATAATAGGAAGATCATGGAAATGAGGAATCTTCTTTCCCCACATTACTCGAGAAACATGGTAGGTGGATCCAATAATCTTAATAAAAAAATGAACTTTCACGTGGTTGCTCTCCAAGTTGTATATGATTCCTTACATTTGTGGCACAACTATATGCAGCTTTGAATGAGACAAACTGTATTTTGAATTTTGATCAATTCCTATTAGATTCTCTTGTTTCATGCATGTCAATGTTGAAACCTCATTCCAAGGTTCTGTCTATGTTTACTTGCAATTATACTTCATCATTCAGAACCCCTTTTGCTTCAAGTTGAAAGGATGATATTGGTGATAGAAGTGGTCATTTTGTGGAGGAATTTCACATGATTTATGTCAATCATTCATCAAATTTGGAGAGAGTGTATGCATGGGAGATACAATTTTTCTCTGAGTCCAAGGTATTGTTTTACTCTCCTCTGCATCTCTTATTCAAAAATTCTCTGCTAGACCTTAAATTGTAGTTGTCTTAAAGGGTTTCCCTGTATTGTTAATCCTATCATATTTTACAGAAGAAAAAAACATAAAGTTAATGGCCCCTTCCTCTACTGACAAGCCAAGTCTATGATACACGATAACATTTGATATTTTTCTATGTATTCTATAAATTATTGAAAGAAGTGAAACGAGCTAGCCAATAAATTATTTGATGCTTCTTATACCAATCTTAAATGCTATAAAAGAAAATCTCCATTCATCTCAAGTGTTTTGTTCATGTGCAAAGAAAGAATGCATTTTTTGTTGGAAGTTAGAAATAAATTTGGAGTTTGCATTTTTTAAAACTTAGAATTGTAGAAACAACATGTTAATTTAAAAAATTGTTAGGATTATGTTTTTTTTTTTAATTTTATTCACATTCAAATAGGTCATTGGATGCAGGATTAACTTGTGATATCTATTTATATTTTTCATTGTATGCAGGATTGCACTAGGATTGAACTTGGGTGACTGATTTTGTTATTTTCTCCTCTTCTTTAGCAAGATGATCCCAGTTTCTCTCTTCTCCAAAGGGAAAGAGTGATTCTTTCATAACTAAAATTGTTTTCTTTTGTGGATGGTACTTACAAAGTGTGATGGTGGTGTTTAGTGGTTAAAAGTAGCATTGCTTGTCCTTGTTCCTTTTAATATTTTCTTCATGACCACTTCTAAATTTTCTTTAGAAGAGATAAGATAAAGGATTTATTTTAAGTGGGATTAGCTAAGACACATCTTACATTCACACTAAATTCACACTTCAAACTACTCACAAATCTCTATAAACACTATATACATGAAACCTATTCTAGATGAACTAGGCATAGTATTTATTGAGGTACACTCCATTTTGGGGCTCTTCCAAGGGCATTCCATCACAATCCATCAAGTCATAAGCTCATTTCTCTAATACATGACTAACAATGTAGGGCCCATGCCACATGGATTCCACTGAACTTTCCACCCCCCAACTTATCATGTTTCTGGTCATAAGTGAGGACCAGGTCACCTTCATTGAAGAGGTGAGGTTGAATGGATCTATCATAGTGAGATTTAATCCATTGTTTATGCACCCCATTTTTCAAGGTGGCATCTTGATGAGTCTCATTGAGCTTGTTCAAGTGTAAGAACCATTTTTCCTCTGGAGTGGTATTGGGTAGCAATTTTAGAGCAAGATTTAGAGTAGGTATTTCACATTCTATCGGGAGAGTAGTCTCCATCCCATACACCAATTGGAACGGTGTGAAGCCAATGGATGTATTGATAGTAATCCTGTAGGCCCATAATGCTGAAAATAATTGTAAGTGCCAACTGGATTTGCCTCATCCTACCATCCATTGAAGCATAATTTTCAACACTTTGTTGATGGATTCAACCTGACCATTGGCCTGTAGGTAGTAGGGTGTGAAATTTTCGTGACGAAAACCTAGTTTGGCACTCAATTCTGACATCATTTTATTTTGAAAATGTGAACCATGGTCAGTCACAATAGCTTGAGGGTCTCCGAATCTAGCGATGATGTGATTCAAAAGAAACGGGGAAACAATATTTCTGTCTTTGGCATATGTAGGCATAGTCTCAACCCACTTTTTAAAGTGACCCACAACTATAATGATGTAATCATGCCACCCGACTGAGGTAGGATTACAGTGCATGAAATCAATTCCCCATTTCGTGAATGGACTGAAAGTTATGATGGGATGCAACAAAGTAGGGTGGGAGTTCTTTTTGGATGTGAAAGGCTGCCATGGCAGGCATTTTTTGATGGCTTTCCATACAATATTTGAATATCAAGGTCCAAAAGTGCATAGCATGTAAAATTTTATGGGCGGTATCCATCCCAGAAAGATGACCGACACAAGATCCGGAGTGGAACTCATTTAAAACTACTTCAGCCTCTTCGTGAGTTAAAAAACACCACAATATTGCATCAATGCCATAATGGTACAATGTATAATCAATGATAAGATAGTACTTAGCGCGATGACGAATAAGATGGCGTTCATATCCAGATTCGGTAGGATGGAAGCGTTGAGTTTGGAGATACATAATCAAGTCTTCATACTAGGGGTTAGATGTATTAACGAGGAACGGTGAGTCATCTGGAAATGAATCAAATGGTTGTGTATCCTCAGTAATACGGGGAAGGTCACACATAGGATTCACAAAGACAAGGGACTTATTAGAACTGGATTTTGTATATTCTAACTCAAATTCCTAGAGGATAACAATCAAGTGAGAATATTGCACCCCAAGCACTTGAAAAGTCAAGATGTAATACATGGGGTTGGAATCAATAGATACTGTGGTTGTACAAACCAATATATAGTGACAAAATTTCTGGACCACGATGACCGTGGCTAGAGATAACTTATCCACATGCGAATAACGGGTTTTAGAGTACAAAAGACTCTTACTAAGGTAGTAAATTACATGTTTGTTGTTGTGTTCATCTGTTTGAACTAGTACCATGTCGATGGTGCATAATGATGCATCCAAGTCCAAGGAGTAATCCATGGTATAATACGGTGTTTGTAGGACTAGTGCATGCATAATGGCATGTTTGAGAGTGTTGAATGCATGTTGTCCAAGGTCATCCCAAAAAAAGGGTTTGTCCTTCTTTAACATATGCATCAAACAATGGGTCTTTTTGGAGTAGTTATAGATGAATCAATGCAAAAGGTTTTCCTTCCCTTGCAAAATTTGAACCTCAATAAAATTAGTGGGTCTATATTGATACCATCCTTGGAAATGATGAATCCAAGTAGTCTTCCAGTATCAACACAAAAACACACTTATGTGGATTCAACTGTATGTTGTAATGCCAACATCTAATAAAAATGGCTCTCAGATGGTCAACATGATGATCCCGTTGTTGTGAGTGAGCAAGAAAACCATCAAGTAAGGTTCCACAATGTGATTAATGTCATGTAAAGTGTAATACATGGCGCATTTGAATGTAGGGCCAGCATTCTTTAAGCCAAAATGTAACTTCTTATATGCGAAGGTACCCCATGGGAAAATGAAGGTTGTTTTATGTTGATCAGATGGGGGTATCTCTATATGATTATATCCAGAAAATCCATCCATGAATGAAAAGATGGCGCTTACGCCACAGTTATCAATGATTTGCTCGATGTAAGGAGTAGGGAAATTGTCCTTAGGACAAACCCTATTAAGGTCCCATAAATCGATGCAAAACCTAATTGTTCCCTATTTTTTGTTTATAAGGACAATATTAGACACCCATTCTATCAAAGGAATGGGGTAAATGAACCCAGCTTTAATAATTTTCTCAATTTATTCCTTAATGGTTGTTGCTTTTTGTGGATTAACCTGTTGTAACTTCTGATGGACCGGTATGGTGTCAAGGTAAGTTCGAATCTTGTGAACGACAATTGAAGGATATATCCCTAGAATTCCTCATATGTCTAAGTGAAAATATCTCTGAATTCTTTCAAAAGGGTCATATAATACTTAAGTTCTGAAGCAGAATAATTTTTTGCTACATGGATGTTTTCTACAACTCTAGGATTCATTGATATATTGATTGGAACGATATTAGTAATGTTACTTATATTACCCTCAGACTCAACATTGTGGATGAGTAATGGTGATTGAGGATCGGTTAGAATATCATATGAAACCATTGTTTCAAAATGGTCTTCTACCATATGATGTTAGGATTATTAATCCTCCCTTGTCCAAATTTGGTCATATGTCTAAATCGGGAGTCCATCCAGTCTATTTATAGTCATTAGCACCATTGGGTAAACTTGACCTAATTGGGGCACATGTTTCAGTTACCAAAGTGTGGGGAACATTAATTGAGGCTCACTGCAACTTATTGCACTTGATTGCATAATTTTAGGAGTCTCCTAGATCAATCCCTACAATTTAGGAAGCAACTAGGAGTGCTGAAACTAACCAAGGTCAGTTCACTTCAGTTAATGACTAGTCAATCCAAGTTAGGAGTCAGTTACATTCAGTTTTAGCCCTCTACATTCAGTTAGCGCTAGGTTTAATTGATTGCACACATGTGGGGTGCTTTTCTCACCTACCACAGTCAGTTCACCATTAGTCAACACTAAATGTAACACTTGGTTGTGTTTTAAAGCTCCTATGAACTCCGGTTATGATTTAGACAAGGACAGTTAACTACTGGGTCCTCTGATAGTGATTTAGACAAATTCTTGGTTACCTACAGTCAAGTAGAGTCTAATCAATTCGAACTTCCTCATGTGGATTCGAATTGCTTGTGGCTATTAAAGCCATTTTACATTCTTGTAATTATCATCTGAATTACTTTTTTGATTAATGAAAGCATTCACAGTTGCAAGCCTTTTGCACCATTTCATTCTTCAATTGTTGAGTAAATTGTGAGATCTTCTTTGTGAGTTGTGTATTTGTCTACAAATCTATATGCTCAAATTTACATGGTATCAGAGCCTCGGTGGACAAGACTCCTCTCCTCCTCAGATCTCCAACCGGATCATTTTGTTTGTTTGAATGTGTGACAGGTTATCAGGTTTTCTTACATCATTCGCTACAAGTGGCCTCTACTTCTCATTGCATTCGCTACATCAGCTCAATTCTTCCTATTACTTTGAAATGGATCATCAAATAGAGCCTCTCACTCCCTTCAACTATCACCAGTGGAAGGAAGACATGAAAGTATTGCTCCACACCAAGCATCTCTTCAGACTCATAGAAGAAACAGAGGAAGAGCTAGAATCAGATAAAGACAAAGCTAAGTACATGAACAGGATTGATGAAGCCATTGGACTCATGCAATTATCAATCTCTAGGGATCTTCAATTTCACATCCAAGACTTGGACACTCACAAGAAGGTTTGGGACAAGCTTTCTTCCTTGTTTGATAAGCATGATGAGATGAGGATCCATCAGCTAGAAAATGATCTGATTACTCTCAATCCATCAAATTTCGAATCTCTAAATGAATTCTTCTCAAAGTTCAAGAACTTGATATATCAGTTGAAGCAATGCAAAGTGAAGAAGGATGAAGATCAGCTCATCCTTGCTATTCTCACAAAGCTCAATTCAGACTACTCAGTATTTGTATCCACCTTACAAACAGTAAGGCTCACTACTCCAAATTGGAAGATGCCCACTCTTAATGCTTTCATTCAATCTCTTATTTTTGAGAATGATAAATTGATCCAAATGGGGATCATTCGATCTTCCAAATATCTATATCTTGTTGCAAGAGGAGATAAGGTAGCGAATGATAGAGGGAAGCAAAGAGATGAGTCTGAACAGTCAAAAGAACCTTCAGGTTCAAAGAGAAGCAAGAAGAATGGCAAAGGAAAGGTCCTCAGCCCTTACTGTGGAAGGGGCTTCCATTCAGAAAGCTCCTGTATGAGAAGACAACTTGATGAAATGGCTCTTCTTTTGAAAAGGCACAACATTTATGTACCTGCTAGCGCAAGGAAGGAAGACTATGAAGAAGAAGAAGAAGAATACCCAAGGAAAGGACATGCACTAAAATCTTGCTACACATCAACACCTGCCTTCCTCATTGATTTTGGAGCTTCCAACCATATGGTTGCATCCATAGAATCATTCTCTTATTTTCAGTCCTTTGATGGTCCTAGTATTCAGATGGGCAATAACAGTAAAATCCAAACCAAAGGGAAGGGCTCTATCCAACTTGAACATGGAAGGTTCAAAGATGTGTTGTTTTTTCCCTCCCTGGCTTCAAACCTATTATCTATCTATCAGATGACCCATACTAGATCTCCAAAGCGAGTGATCTTTGGTCCTGACTCAGTGGAGATCACAGATATCTCTACTAGGAGAATCATAGCAAAGGGTATTGCGAATCATGCTTCAAGAGCATATGAGTTATCACATTTCATGCCTCCTTTAGAACCAGTGCACTCTCAGCAGCCACCTACAAGGGAAGGTAAAACCATTGCATCTACTTCTTTTACAGCTTCTACTAGTATTGCAAATCCATCTATATCATTTTATGACATTAAGATTCAGGGTGACTCAGATCTAGATTCAGTCCCTACTTCCAAACTGGAAGCTAGGAAGATGACTGGAAACTCGACTGACACTCAGAAAGGAAAGACTCTTGCACTATGCCATATTATTTTGCCTCCTTCAGAGAGATGTAATAGACTTCCTGTAAGATGCAATATGGAAAGGGCTCAGTCTTATTGCATTCAGAAGAATGGATATGATCATACACCTCTTCATTCAGTAAGAGACAAAAGTTACATTCCTCCTTCCTTCCATCATCAGTTTTGGAGAAAAAGGAGAAGTCTACATGCCAGGCCCTAGAATACCTATGCACAGCACACCATGCATGCTGCTTCACTACCTCACAGAGATGAAGATTGCAGCAACATATTTTCAAGTTTTTCAAACTTGAGACCTGATTCTACCTGCTTAGATCGAAGGAGGGATTTTTTCCCATGTGGTTTTTGCCCTAGCTTCTTGTATTGAGCAGTTACTTTATTTTACTTGATGTAATGGGTGACCTATGGTCTTAGTTACCAGGGCCCACAGTTTTTCCAAGTTAGCATTCAGGGGGGGTGTTAGGATTATTAATCCTCCCTTGTCCAAATTTGGTCATATGTCTAAATCAGGAGTCATTTCTAAATCAGGAGTCCATCTAGTCTATTTATAGTCATTAGCACCATTGGGTAAACTTGACCTAATTGGGGCACATGTTTCAATTACCAAAGTGTGGGGAACACTAATTGAG
Organism: Pseudotsuga menziesii; assembly: GCA_001517045.1. NCBI lineage: Eukaryota > Viridiplantae > Streptophyta > Pinopsida > Pinales > Pinaceae > Pseudotsuga > Pseudotsuga menziesii. The sequence goes on from LPNX011029837.1 coordinate 425,205, forward strand.
GCTCACTGCAACTTATTGCACTTGATTGCATAAGTTTAGGAGTCTCCTAGATCTATCCCTACAATTTAGGAAGCAACTGGGAGTGCCGAAACCAACCAAGGTCAGTTCACTTCAGTTAATGAACAGTCAAGCCAAGTTAGGAGTCAGTTACATTCAGTTCTAGCCCTCTACATTCAGTTAGCACTAGGTTTAATTGATTGCACACATGTGGGGTGCTTTTCTCACCTACCACAGTCAGTTAACCATTAGTCAACACTAAATGTAACACTTGGTTGTGTTTTAAAGCTCCTATGAACTCCGATTATGATTTAGACAAGGAAAGATAACTATTGGGTCCTCCGATAGTGATTTAAACAAAGTCTTGGTTACCTACAGTCAAGTAGAGTCTAATCAATTCGAACTTCCTCATGTGGATTCGAATTGCTTGTGGCTATTAAAGCCATTTTACATTATTGTAATTATCATCTGAATTACTTTTTTGATTAATGAAAGCATTCACAGTTGCAAGCCTTTTGCACTGTTTCATTCTTCAATTGCTGAGTAAATTGTGAGATCTTCTTTGTGAGTTGTGTATTTGTCTACAGATCTATATGCTCAAATTTAAATATGGTAATCAATAAGGAAAGAGCATCAATGATGATGATCTTTCCAAGGAATCTCGTCTAAAGACATGACTTCCATGATGGACTCATCAAATGGAAGAGTGTGTAAAAGATAATGAACAGAAGGGGGAGAATCTAAGGAATATGGTAGGTGATAAGGGTCAGATGCCACCAAAATATGATCATTGTTGGTGGGGTCATTGGTGGACTGAATAACCTGATAAGTTTCTTCAAAATTATTCAATGATGTTGAATCAATGATTGTTTTTCCTTTATCTAGGGTTTCATAGCTCAAATATGAGATCATGTTCACAGACGCAGCCTACGAAGTAGAAGGAGGGATATTCAACGGAAACACTCCCATAAGCGAGGAATATTTAAGAAGACCTAATCCTATGTTTTGGTACTACAAGGCCAAGGAAGCCAGGAGTGGAACATTATTTGTGGAATTGGAACTCGTGTCTGGTGAACATAAATATAATTTTTCAATCATGACAGTCTTTCCCTGTAATGGGAATTGGATGATTCGAAACACATATGAGGAAAAAACATGCATAGTGTAGAAACAATTCCTACTCAAGAGAATATTGTAGTCCAACGAAGCATCGACAACTTCGATTTGAATCGACACCGATTTTCCCACAAGTTCAACTTGGAGGGATGGCAGTAGTTCATAAGGCTGAAAACCACTACCATCAAAAGCCTTTAACATCGTAGGTGAACGGTTAATCTCCAAATATTCAATATCTCTCCAGCAAGACAAAGACATGTCCGAAGTCGAGGCACTCTCGTCCAATATGGTATGATAGATTATCTTCCCAATAACATTCATAGATAATTGGAAGGCTAATTGATGGGAGAACCTGGACTTGAAGTCATCCAATTTGAAGGCGATAATTTTTTCATGTTAAGGGTCCATAGCTCCAAGAACTAACAAAATATTCTTTCATTGTGTAGGGCATGTTTGGAGTACTTCAAGGTTCAATAAGGGTCAGATGCCACCAAAAGATGATCATTGATGGTGCAGTCACTAGTGGGCTGAATAGCCTGGTAAGTTTCTTCAAAATGAATCAATGATGTCAAATCAGTTATTGGTTTTCCTTTATCTAGGGTGACATAGCTTGAATATGAGATCATGTTCACAGACGCGACCTAAGAAGTAGAAGGAGGGTTATCCAATGGAAAGATTCCCATAAGTGAGGAATCTTTAAGAATACCTACTCCTATGTTTTGGTACTACGAGGCTGAGGAAGCAAGGAGTGGAACATTATTTGTGTAATTGGAACTCGTTTCTAGTGAATAGAAATATAATTGGTCAATCATGACAGTCTTTCCCTGTAATGGGAATTGGACGTTTCAAAACAAAGATGAGGCAACAACCTACATAGTGTAGAACCAATTCCTACACAGGAGAATATTGTAGTCTAACGGAGCATCGACTACTTCGATTTGAATGGACACCAATTCCCCCCAAGTTCAACTTGAAGGGAGGGAAGTAGTCCATAAGGCTGAAAACCATGACCATCAAAGGCCTTTAATGTCGTAGGTGAATGATTAATCTCCAGAGATCCAATAGATCTACCACAAGATAGAGACATTACCGAATTTGAGGCGCCCTTGTCCAATATGGTACGATAGATTATCTTCTCAATAATGTTTCTAGATAATTAGAAGGCTAATTGATTGGAGAGCCTAGACTTGAAGTCATCCATTTTGAAGGCGATAATGTTGTTATGTTAAGGGTCCATAGCTCCAAGAACTAACAACTAATTCTTTTATTGTGTAGGGCATGTTTGGAGTACATCGAGGGTCGACATAGCATATGGAACCTGAGCCATACATTCAACTACATTGTAGTATTATGAAACACATGTGTTAGGATTGAATACTGATTTGTGAAGCAATGTACTCTTAGGTGGTTGGAGAACTATGTCGAGAACAAGTTTTTTGATCTGAACAGTGAACACCATTAGTGGGAGTAGGGATGAAAGCAAAATTTTTATGGAGCATTATCAGTCTTATTGTCTAATAGAGGGTCATATCTCTTAGATCTAGTAGGAATATAATGAATTTTATGGACATTAGTTTAACTTCATCTATGGGTGATGAAGAAGACTGCCCATGCAAGGACTGGTGGTCAATCAATTTTTGTTGGGTGGGGAAAGTATCTGTTAAAATTGTCAGGGCGGGAGTGTTTTTAAGAAAATTAATAACCTCCTCACAACGAGGACACTCTTTGGTGAAGTGGCCACTTCCACATATAAGGCAAGGAAACTTTTCCTTTTTCTCATTCTTGGATTTGGAATTAGTATTTTTCATTTTATTAACTTCCTGTTGATTTTCATATTTCTTGGATTTGTTCTCTCCTTTCTTCTTCATTCTTGAAGATTCTGAGGGTTAAACTACATTCACTTTGGTCAAAAAAACAAGAGGGAAATAGTCTTGGGATTCGAATCATTTTGATTAGAAGATGCGATGGTTTGATTTTTTTCCGAGTATTTTGTCATTGACTGTGTTTGGACATAACCAATGATGCCATCGACAGGTTGTTTTGTTGAATGTCTTGAAGGATCAAAAGTAGGACAAGGATCATGGGGGATTAATTCATACAAAGTGCCTAACTGGGAATATACCAAGACAAGGTAATGAGTGCAACTAATGGCTTGCTCCTCAGTAACAACACCTCCCATTAAAACATCCCTAGCGACGGGTGGCAGCAAAGATTTGGTAAACCAATTGACAATAAACTCATCAAGAATGAGAGATTTTATCAACCTATGTTGTCATCTCCACTCACATATATGGTTTGATATATGGGTGGAAGTGGTTTCACGAAGTGAGGTTAAGCTATTCGTACCTATTTCATATCATATTGGTAATGGAAAATGTTTCAAAAAGGCCATTACTAAGGTGTTAAAATCCCAAAAGGAATGTTGAGGCAACTCAATATACCACTTTGCAGCAACCCCGATGAAAGTTCTCTAAAACAATCTCAGACAGATGTAACCATCCATTAGATAATTGGATGAGCACCACAAATGATATATCATCATGTCATTTTTATGTTATTCACTGGGTTTACCATCGAACTTAGGTATATTCGAGGTAACTTGATGGGGATAGTCGGCCATGAAGGATCGTGGTGAATGGGTTCGTTGATCAATATAGATAGATATGGAAGATCTAAGGTAGCCATAAATGGTAACTATTGATTAGGTGAAGGGTGCTGGTAATACTGATAAGGAATTTGTGGACCAATAGGACCATAGGTTGATTGATAAACGGGCATTGATGATGCCCCCATGACCGATTGGCGGGGTGGTTGATTAACAAATGATCCTCCCAAGGGTCCTCTATGCAGTGGGTTTCCAGGGGGAGGTGGGCCTCTAGGTGGTGGGTCTCCATAAGGTGGACCTCCAAAATGTGGATCTCCAGGCGGGGGTGGACCTATGGGTGGTGGGCCTCGAGAAGGTGGACCTCCAGGTGGTGGGCCTCCAAAAGGTGGACCTCTAGGTAGGGGTGGACCTCCAGGTGGTAGGCAAGGTGGACCTCCAAGTGATGGGCCTCCAAAAGGTGGACCTCCAGGTGGGGGTGTACTTCTAGGTGGTGGGCCTCTAGAAGGTGGAGCTCCAAGTGGTGGGACTCCAAAAGGTGGACCTCCAAAAGGTGGACCTCCAGGTGGAAATCCTCCAAAAGGTGGGATTTGAGGTGGTGGACCTTGAAGGTGGACCCCCATAGTATTAACAGATGGCCTCCTGGGTAGGGGGGAATTTGACCGATTAGGTTGTCCCCATGGGCTGTTCATAATTCTAGGGTAAGGGATTTTGAAGTAAACAATTCCTAGCAACATAGGTTGATAATTGTGATTGAACATAGGCAGTTGATCTTGTGGATAGGCATATCCCCATGAAAGTTGGCTAAAGGTAGGTTGAACCCAAGAGGGGTGTCCCGTAATGGAAGAGGGGATAACCAAATTGGTAGTCATGGAAGGTACATTGACTATTGGTTTCCCCACAATGACACATTTCCCCATGCTAGAAGCAATTTCCTTGATTGATGAAGAAACTCAGGTTGGGGTTTTCCCCCTAATCGTGGAAGGTAGAGGGGAATTAGATACAAATGGGAGATTCTGATTTGGTAGGGTGAGGATGGAAGGCTGACCTAGATCATAAGTAACCATGTTTTGTATTGGTGACCCTAAGTTAGCAGCCACATGAGATGGTGAAAGAGCATGGTATTCCCTACTAGCCTCCCTTAAACGAGAAAGGAAGGGAGATAAGCTTCTTTTCCTTAAGCTATCCCTGATTCTGTGTAAATGGGTAAGGGTGTAATGGATAGACCCAAGGATCTCATCATCTATAGTAAATGTAATTTATCGAGGGGGTTTACGAGATGGAATATCCTAAATAGGACTCCCAAAATAGAGTATCTGGACCAAATTACGATGCCATAGTGTCATTTGATGGATGGGTAAAGACCTAGTCCCATGCACCAGATTAAGGTTCTATAGTAAAACAAAAGGTTAAGCCATTTATAGAATGTTGTTGAGTTATAACTGAAGTGGATGGATTTTCAAAGGAAGAATGTTCTTCCCCAGATTCGATAATCAGAATTCCTTCTACATGTGAATCAGTTGTAACCAATTTCTCCATGGTTTCCCCCTCTCTTTCTTCCACGACAGGAGGAAATTCATGTGGTAAACCTTGCAATCTGTGAGATCATCTCGTAGGTAATACAATGAGAATGTTGGATGAAACGTCTACTCTAATGGTTTTTCAAAAATAATATATCACACACAAACAATCCTACGTAAGCTAAGGCCAAAAGAAAACTTAAGTGATAGGAGGGGATGAATAAATCTATTTTCTCTCTAGGATTGTCAATTTTTCACAAATCATGATATACCGCAAGGTCCAACAGTAAAACATGACAAGGATGATTAGGACCGTACCCTTACCTGAATACCCAACTACCTGTATGACACATGCGTAGTATCTCCCCAAGTGTTTTTATCGGTGTATTTCTCCATAAAGACAGCCAAAAGTATTTTCTCAATTGTTATAGGTTTCCTAGGAGGGTATCCCGATATACACAAGGTACGTTGGAGATCAAATCCGTGTTAGTGCTTTCTGATGCACAACCATTTGAAAAGGTCCTTTCAATATACTACCGAGTAAGTGAAGAACCTTTTGATATTCCTCAAGGGTATGTGAAAATTCCTTTGATATACCAATTCGTATGTAGAAGAACCATATGATCCTCGTGATTCAGTGCAGGCCAACAATGACATATCCTATGTTTATAGATGTTGGAACACGTCTTCTAACCTATCACTCTATTTACTAACTATTTTAACCTAAGATACCGTCCAATTTTATCTTGATGGTTAGTAAATGTTTGTGGAATGTGAAACAATATAAAGATTAACAGTTCTAGATGTAGTGCAATTTTTATCTTTGATGAACTCTACCTAGAGAAAGAGAAAGACTTTTCCTTTTTCAAACAAGAATACTATGCAACTTTTAACATCTCACCTTCAAGCTTTTTGAAATATTTCCAAAACAAACAACAATTTCCAATTCTAAGACTAAAAGGTTGGTGAGATGAAAACGAAAGAAATTTTTCTAATGCCTAAATTCCTATGCTCTCCTAATCAACTCCAAAAAGGAAAAATTCTAGTCACTCAAGCAAACCAAAAGCAATCAAATCAAGCAAGTTTTTTCTAGTTTTTTATGCAATTTGAAAAAGAAATGATAAAGTAGAAAATATAACACAAAATAGAGTGCAAGAAACTATAATGATTTCCTTTCCTACATATCTGAGAACATATTTCAAGAGATGAATGGACAAACTATAAACCCAAGACTGAATTCCACAGAAAAATTTTAATTTCAGAGCTTTTTACTAGTAAGCTCTTGAGATCTAAACCCAAAGAGGAAATTAATGCTAAACACACTATCAGACTTGTCAATAATCCAAAATGAAGATTGCAAATACAATCCTTAGAGTTGGATATAGCCTACCTCGACACACTCTGGAGGGTTACACCAGGGCATCGTATGTCAATTTGTGCTCCTTGTCTGCTACTTTTTTTTTGTTTGTAACTAGGGGAATCAGCAACTAGGGACTAGCTGGTACTCGCGTGACACGGGGTCCAAGGATCCAATCCAGATACCACTATACCCCTAGGTGCATCCACAGGGCCCAAACCATGGCGCACAGGTAAATTTGGGGGGATTTTGAACATGAAACCTTCCATTTACAACCAATTTCAACAATTACAATCTACCACTTGCTCTTCCCCCCCACGGGCTCTCCTTTTCTGCTATATAATAGCTTCAATGACACACAATTCCTGGGGAGAAGAGGTGTTAGTGGCACCAGATGACAGTGAGGAAAGGGCATTAACAGGGGTCCCGTGCTCTGCCAAGCACACCTACGTACGTCAGTGGATCTAGAGAACCAAAAATACAAATAACATCAGGATAAACCAATGTGGATCAAACTGGAATGAAGGTAAGTAAAAACACAAATCAGAGAAGGAAAAAAGAGTGCATTAAGGTGGATCACTCACCTTAAATATTTAAATGAGTAAGAAAACAAATTTCATAATATTGTAGTCAAAAGTGGCATAAAAATTCATATATCTGATCGAATATTCCCCAGATCTGATTGGATATGTCCCCATTATGGTTGTTGATTTTGTTACCGGTAATATTTCAATAAGTGTGGACCCAGTTTGTTCTCCTAGCCAACGTGGGGAAGATCTAGAACAAAAGGACACAATGATGTATCCTATCCCTAGATAACTAAATTGATTGAATGTTAAGATGTCCTTATCTTGAGTTTAGAAGGTTGTCCTTGCTTTTTAGATCCTTATTTGGTCAGTTGTACCTACAAAGAACACAAAAAACAAGAGAAAAGATGAGAGAAACAAGATAATTCAGTAATCCATACTAATGACCAAGGAAACAAGTAAGAAATATTCGACATCAACATGAATCATTTATGGGAAAGGGAAACATGTTTGTCTTAGAAAATGAGAAAATAGAGCCCTAACCAAAGCCTTGATGTTGAAGCTTTGATTTTACAAGATCTTTTGACTCACTATCTCACACACACTACAAACTACGCAACATCTCACTCACAACCACTCTTTCTTTTTCCTCCTATATAAGACTTGAGTCCAACAACATGAAGATGCTATCTTGGTCTCTCCCTCACATGGTCCATGTACCTTGCTTTTATAAGCCAAAGAAAACCCAAAGGGGTTGATATATTTTGGGAGGAAGGTAGGGAATGATCCCTAGGGGCTAGAAGCTTGAGTGCCACCTATCCCAAGTAGTTAGGATCATCCTCCATGATATATTTCACCTAGTAGGTTCTCAAATATTCTCTTTTTTTTTCCCTTTTTGGACTGTTGACGCTCTCTACAAAATAGCTAAGTGCGTCGACGTTCCTTGTGGTCAAGTGACAAGCGCCATTGATTCCCTCTGTAAGTGGAGAAGAGGCATTGGGTGTCTCTGACTCTTTGTTCCAGGAGGCAAGGTGCGTGATACTTCCTATATTTGAGCAACAAAATCCCCAGAAGATGATTTGGCCATAGGAATTTAAGGGATCAAACATTAAGATAGATTTGGGTGTAACATCATGCACTAATTTGCGGACATAGCGGTCTGGAAGTCATTTGTAGATGTTGTGGTCCTACATTCATTTGCGGATGTTGTGGTCATGTATTCATTTGTAAACGTTGTGTTCTTGTATTCATTTCCAGACAATCCAACATTTTCCTATGATGTGGGTGTTTTTGCATTAAGATGTGATGTTGTGTTGCAGGTGATGTTCAGATAAGGATACATGCGACAAGATTTGATGCTCATGATGATGCAACGAGATGTGATGCTCATAATGATGTGACGAAATGTGATGCAATGAGCTGTGATGCTCGTGATGATGTGATGAGATGTGATACTCATGATTATGCGATGAGATGTGATGTTTGTGACGATGTGACAAGATGTGTTGCGATGATTATGATGATGCGACGAGATGTGATGCAGTGCTTATGATGATGCAATGAGATGCAATGCTTGTTATGATGTGTCGAGATACGATGCTCGTAGGAATGTGTTCATGATGTGATGAGCAAGATGTGATGCTCTGTGATGATGATATTCCATGGATGGTGATAATGTTGATGTAGCTACGAAAACTTCCTATGATGTATATACTTACCAATTAGTTGTACATATGTATTATTGTGTTATAGAATACCTTCCTTGTTAAGAGGGAGTGTTAAAGAAATGTAACTGCGGAAGATATTCTATTTTGTATTATTATTGTTATTACCCCTTGTGAAGATGTTGTTCCTCTTTTTAGGGATGTTATTGATGTAATTGGTCATGTAAATTCTTGAGGTAAAACCTCTTTTGTAAGTCGGGTCAGTAGTACCCACAAAAGTATTATTAAAATGTATTTTGAGTCTTCCAAGGAACGTTATCCCTTGGAGCAAGGAGAAGTCAGCCAATTTAGTATATTAGGCCTCTCAACTGATCAGTATAAATAGGATAGGTGCCTCCCTCATTTGGACAAGTAGAACACTCAAGCGGTGCGCTAGAGAGAGAAGGAACAGTCCATCTAAGAGAGAGGAAGTGGTACATCATTATTCTTGGAGTCTTATAAGTCATATTCTTTGGGTATTATAATTTACTTGGCCCAAATTGTATATTGATGAATTTTTGTTGGGTTTTCTTCCCCATGAGGGTTTCCCAAGCTAAATCTTTGTGTTCTTTTGTGTGGTTGTGCTTGTCTTTCTTCCAATGGTCCGTTTGTATATGGTTATGATGTCATGATGTTAAATGTTTTAGATCTTGTATAAGCATTGAAATATTAACACCATTCAGAAACTTTAATATATAATAATGAAATAGCTACCTTATATCTATTTGATTATTGCCAAATTTACACTAAGTAAAAATTTGGTTCAGGAAACAAAGATCTATGTTCAATACAATTATCACTTAAAATAAAGTTTTGGAATTATGTGTGAAGTGGATTATCCAATTCTTCGAAGAGAATGAATTTTGAAGGCTAATTTTGGTGTCAAAATTGAAAAGGTTTTTAGATTATTCCTTCCATATTGGAATATATTAAACCCACACATAACTTAGGATAAAATAATTAATGATTATTTGATTAATTATCCACCCACTAACGTAATTAGTTGGCATCCACTTGCACCTTAAAGTCAATAAATGCCATATATATCCTATGAATTATTTATTTCTAATTTTGGGTTGATCTTGACCACTTTTTGACCATCCAGAATTAGTATACAACACTTTACAGCAAATTCTTCTTTATTCTGCTTTTCCTGCTTTTCCGTGGATAAGGTAAATCTAGTCAAACTAGGAAACTAGGTCCTTTTGTTGCCAACCCATCCTTCATGACTTTTCCCCCATTTTCTAGGATTAGCATGTTTTTTCCATCTCCTTTAAAACTCACTCATGCTTTTTCCAATTCATGAGGTCCTTGATATATTTGGGAAGTGCTTTAGCCATCTATGAAGGTTTTCTATATTTTGGTAAGTCATCCCTTTTGAGCTTTATGAGTTGTCTCCATATGACTTGTTTTTCCTATGAGGTATGTACTATTTATATACACTATTATTCATCATTATTCAATGGAAGGATACACACCAATATTCATCTCTTCATTCATGTGATTCAGTCTCTTTTATTCTCTCTATTTTTCTTGTGTATGCTTGTGAGAATTCTTAGTAGCAAGATCTATTTCATGTGCTTCTTCTTAGAATCATTTCTCATAGAATTGATCTATTATTTCTACATGGTATCATAGAATCAAGTTTGATCAAGTTATAAAGAGTTGAGGAGCGCATACAGTCTCTTATCCCTCTCTGAAGAAGAGCTTGTCTAGCTTACAAGATTTTCTCCTAGTTTTGTTTTGCAGGTTGTAGAGAGTATCTCCTAGAGAATATAAACAACTTCTATATGGATTGAAAAGTTCCTCTACTATCACCTTTCAACTATACTGATTGGAAGCCAAAGATGAGCACATACTTGAAGAGGCAATGTCTCTTTGATGTCTCCATTGGTGCATTGAGCGAACCTGAGTCTTATGAAGAGAAGATTGATTGAATAAATAATTGTGATAGAGCTTATGGAATCATGTGCTTGTAAATGTATCCAAATATACATCATCTCATAGATTCTACTGAATTTACATTTGAGATTTGGAAAATTTTGGACAAATCTTTTGGTTTGCAAGAAATAGAAGATGAAGCATGGAGCGAACCCAACATCTCCTCTTGTTCTCTCTCTAAAGATTTCTTGGCCTCTACATTCTTTGATGAAGTTGATCATGATGAAGAATTTTCTCATACAGTTCATGTTTCTGCTACCCTCTTTCATTTGAATGCTTCCTCCTTCAATGAAGAATCAAATATTGAAGAGCCATCTTTTTTTGTGTCTCTTGAAGGTGATTTTTCTTATTGTGATACTACTGAAGAAAAAGAAGTAACATATGGAACTGCTATTGATATTAATGATGATCCTATCACCCATTCATTGTTCTCTAGATATCATATCTTATATTATAATATCTATGTGCCATATCCTTCACACTTTGTACATACCTCTCTCATTGATGGTGCACAACTCAGTGACTTCCAGGATGTTTGCTTAGCTAAATCAAGCCTTATTTGTGTCATACCACTTACCTTACATAATCTCATGTGCTTCATCATATCCTCCTTTGTTCTTGGCATCAATACTCAGAACCTCCTTGAAGATTGTGAACATGTAATTCTTTCCTCCTTTCATACATAGGATTCATTACCAGTGCATTCCCATGAGTCTACTGATATGCCTATATGTGATCCTTTGCATTCTGATTTAGAAGCATATTTGCAAGTTGATACACATATCATACCACCATCCATACCATATACCATACCTATAGATAATCCTAATACTATACAAATGCCAAGTTCACTAGTTGATTCCTCATTGGTCTCTTATGCAATGATATTTATCTTACATGGTTTGAAGTTTTTCCTATATTTTAGTGGTTGGTTATCCATGTCCTTTGTCATCTTTGGACTGATATTAAATATGTTTGAATGTGTTTTAAACACTTATGGTTTAGATATTATGCCCATCCATAATTCATATTTTTACACCTATTAGTTTTCCCCAGTTGCTCATAATTTTCCTAGTCTACCATACCTCTAAAAAATCCTAAGACTATACAAATCCCAAGTTCACTAGTTGATTCCTCATTGGTCTCTTATGTATTGATATTTATCTTACATAGTTTGAAGTCTTTCCTATCTTTCAGTGGCTAGTTATCCATGTCCTTAGTATTATTTCGACTGATATTAAATATGTTTGTATCTATTCTAAACACTTATGGTTCAGATCTTATGCCCATCCATCATTCATATTTTTACAGTTACCAATTTTCTCCAGCTGCTCATAATTTTCCTAGTCTATCCCTATATCCTCATGGAGCCACTGAAGCCTTTGTCTTTGTTGTTCCATATGATAATATTTCTGATATATCATACTTTCATCAGCCTCATATTAGATCTGAAAAGGTGATACATCATATTGGAATATTGACATGTGATTCACATCACAATTTTACAGCTATTCATGGAATTAGGTGTGAAATAAATTGTCTTAATTTTTGTACTCTTTGGAAAGAAGTATGCATATATCTCTTTTCCATTTTAAATTATGTTTGCATATCATATTTTGATAGTAGCAAGAATTGTAACATTCCAGTTTTGACCCCGTTTGCATGATGTATATAATGTAATTAATCGTGGTGAGGAGCTAAAGGCAAAAGCCCCACCATCGATTTGGTTGTGTATGTTTTGGAAATGGGGATAGTTGTCGATGGAATGTCATGCTATCTGGCACCTTATAATTTGACATCATGTAAACACGCACATCAAATAAAATAAAACACAACCAGCTATGGCAGTGCAACGTTGAATGAAAAGGGCATGATTCCAAAGGATAAGGGGTGGGGGATGTCAAAACCTTGGTTATGGGGGGAAAACCCATGTGTTGCTACCATGTTGTGTTTTTCCATCTTCCCTTGTCAACCTCTTCAATGCTTGTTTTGGGTAGTTGGGGACAGTTATTGCTGAGTGGTGGTGGGTGGGGAAGGACTGTCCATCCTTGCTCATGTGCCCACTCCACCAGCAGCCTCTCCTCTTCACCTCGCGATGGGAAAAAGAATGGGGGGAATCGTCATTCTGTTTTTAATCACATGCCTGGTCTTCACCACCACTGCCATTCTCTCCATGGTCTGTTCGTTCCTCATGTTGGTCGGTTGATTCACGCACACAGGTCGGGATCCTCACGCAGAGAGGCATTCAGTTCCTCCTCGCGCACCAGTCGCGGCTCCTCTTTGTTTGTGCATGCAACGAGCAGGTGAAACAGCCTCAAGGGCACGATTTCTACTAGTATGTGAATGACTGTGGTTTTAATCCATGTTTTCTGCTTACTTTTATTTTAACTCATGATTCGGGCTTGCTGTTGGTGTAACCAGGATTTGGGTTGTTTTCCCCACGTTACTGGTAATGTATGCTGATACGTTTTTGGAATTGATGTTTTCCCATGCGGTGAAGTGGTATTTTTTGTTATGCTTTGGGGTTGTCTATTGTGGTCTGCATTGATTTTCCCATGGCTATGCTGGGAGTGTTGTTTATTATCCATTGTAGACTGTGGTTGTTGCCATCGTTCACTGTGAGGTTGTGGTTGTTGATGCACCCTGGTTTTGGGTTGCTGTTGAGTTGTTTTGGCCACACTAGGGCCAAGAACAACTCTGTGTTGTCCTGTGGACTGAGCTATGGCTCATCTTTGGGTTGGAGCTGTCCCCGGTTATCTCTGCCTTCATCACAGAGCCATGAGTGGAATGTTTTGCTGCAGGTATGTAGTGGTTGGTGTTCGGACTGTGCTGGATTGGCCAGTTTGTTGATGGCCTGATAAACCCAGCTGTGTTGGTTGCTGATTGTGTCCCTTGGCTATGTGTAAGCCTGCATTGACCCTTACCCTTGGAGGAATCATTGGGGGTGGCAGCGTTGCTGAGAGATTGATGAGCACGCTGGCCTATGGTTGGGTGGAACGTTGCAGCGACGTAACTGGTTGCGGGATTCTTCATCAAAAGATAAGTACTGCTGCTATTTCATCTCTGCAATTAATCTACTGTTTCATGAATCATGATGAACATGTGAATATTGGAATTGTATGAATGTGTGTTGCTTTCCCTGAATTGTTGAGTGATTATGTACTCTGGTATGTTTTATGTATCTTTGTATGACGGATCATGCATCTGGTTATGCATTGTGCTTAAATTCTTTAATTTCAGCATTGATTTATCCTTGTTTATGTTCATGGGGATGTTTTCCCAGCTGTATGTGGTGTCTGTTGCATCCTCTTCGCCGGTGTAAGGGTCAGGGACGTGACAAGAATCATTCATATAATTATCCTATTTCATCAATTGATGAGATACAAGGAGTGTCTCCTCTTCCTTCTTGCAGGTTCTACACACTAGCGCATGATCATGGAGTTCATGATTTCTTTAGCAAGTCCTCCATCCAGAAACAGTTCATTCAGCTCATTAAATTGACGATGAAGATATGTTGAAGACATATTTCAAATTTTTTGCCTTGTCCTATCTCGAGGGAGGCTTTTCTGGCCCATGTGGTTTTTCCTCTTTCCTCACTTTTCAAGACATAATAATTGTTAAAGGGTGACCATATCCTTGCTACTGGACCCTATATGCATCCATATTTTTTTTCATACCATCATAAATTCATACTTATAGAGGGGTGTTGGAATATATTAAACCCACAAATAACTTAGGATAAATAATTAATCATTATTTGATTAATTATTCACCCACTAGCTTAATTAGTTGGCTTCCACTTGCAACTTAAATTCAATACATGCCATCTATATTCTAAGAATGATTTATTTCTAATTCTAGATTGATCTTGACCACCTTTTGACCATCCAAAATTAGTATACAACAATTTACAGCAGATTCTGCTTTATTCTGTTTTTCCTACTTTCTGTGGATAAGGTAAAGCTAGTCAAACTAGGAAACTAGGTCCTTTTGTTGCCAACCCATCCTTAATGACTTTTATTCCATTTTCTAGGATTAGCATGTTTTTTCCATCTCCTTGAAAACTCACTCATGCTTTTTCCAATTCGTGAGGTCCCTGATAGATTTTGGAAGTGATTTAGCCACTCATGGGGGTTTGCTATATTTTGATAAGTCATCCTTTTTGAGCTTTATGAGTTGTCTCCATACAACTCAATTTACCTATCAGGGGTGTACTATTTATGTACACTATTATTCATTATTATTCAATGGAAGGATACACACCAATATTCATCTGTTCATTCATGTGATTCAGACTCTTTTCTTCTCTCTATTTTTTATGTGTATGCTTGTGAGAATTCTTAGTAGCAAGATCTAATCATGGGGTCTTCACTTAGTGAAACCATGCCATAGCACGTTTGTTCGTGGCATATGAAAAATACCCCTATTTTCAAAAAATATTGGAAAATACCTCCCAAAATCATTTTTTTAACCCCCTCCCAATATGGCTTGCCGATTTTAAAAAACCCCTACTTTCCCTATATATTGCATGTATCCATTTTTTCATTTACATTTTTTATACCCCTTTATATTTCTACCTAAGGAAAAAAACCTGAACACATCCTTCCTGCCCTTGAACTTATTGACAAACTGCATAAGCCTGAATGAAGTAGAGACTCACATAGTACACTTACTTGTTGAGCTAGGCATAAGAGCATGATTTCCCTTAGCTTCAAGTGACAGAAGCTTTGCTGCCTGGCCAAAGGCCATTCCATAGTTCAATGTATAAACCTTGGGCTTCACATACTGCATACAGGATATTTATAGGAATATACATTTTCTGTGATTTTCAAGATATTTAAAAACAGGATATGGCACCTCAAAAGACCCAAAGAGGACCTTGTGAGTGTCCTTGACAAAATTTTCATTTTTAATTTTGTGTTTCATGTCAATAAAGATCCATCTGTTCAGCAATAACTAAAATTTCAAGTTTAATATTATTATGAGAATTCAAAGAGGGGGAGATTTCATGAGAGATCCCTAGAGCTAAAGGAGGACAAAACTTGCCAATCTCAATTGTGTTGCTGAAGCAGCAAATATGGAGAGCATTCAAACAAATAAACATTATATTAGAGTAAAAGATACACAAACAGGGTGGAGTATATTTGATATAAAATTGAAATCTAGTTTGAGATGATGAAGCCTTAAAACTGAACACAACCATTCACAAACTGAAAGACAATCAAACCAGGAGATCAATCATCAGATATAGTTGTCTGGCATGCAGACAAGTGCTCTTCTGAGGACAATGCCTTGACAAGATAGCTGAGTCTTGCACAACCACTTCAACATTGCAATACAAGAACATGTTTCTGCTGAAGTTTCACTATAATCCTATGTTTATTCTTATTTTCTTGTTTTGTGCCTTTAATCTGACATGCTTATATGATTCTGGTTCCATTTTAATTGGCATAAGAGATGAGAGAAATGAGATATTTTAAAACCTGCAATCTTGCACTCGTAGTTATGCAATTATTGGTCTTGTGGACCATATTTGGCCTTGAAAACATTTAAATGTCTACTTGTTTGTCTTCTTTATTATCAGCCACCCACAGCAAAAAGACGTTCAGAAATTCACCTTCCTAATAGTGCAATACCTATTGTAAATGGAGAGTTACTAAATTCATTTTACCCATTTACAATAGGTATTGCACTAAGTTACTAACCATCTTATAGGATTAAACCACAAAGTGACCTTAAATAATATCACAGGAATGTGGGCATAATAAATGGCTGCATAACTATCTATATTCAATATGGCGGTCAGATATGAGATAAATCAAATGTAGAAATTAAGATCTTAGGTAAATCCACAATCAAATTCAGACTCGCAAACACAAATTGAACAAAACAAACAGTATGCAAAACTTGTCCTACAACTACTGCCCATAAACAATAAACTATTGTAGAATGAGGCTTTGGGCCTTTGGATCTGTTCTTTGCATGACTTCAGACAATGTTGACATTATGATTAAAGTGATACATATTAGTTCTAAAAACAAATAATATGAAATTGCAGTCACTATAATTGTTTGAATTGTGCAGTCACTTAAGAGATAACATCCACACAAAATAATTTAGTAAAATTTAAATACAGCTCACAAATTTGTTTGCGAGATCTTTTTAAAAATAGAGAGCTTACTAGGTAAGGTTGGCTTCAAGTCAATTGTCAACTGAATGGCTGACAAACATCCATTAGCAGACATTGTTCCCAGAATAGCACGAGAGTCTCCAACATTTGCAATGACAAGGTCCTGGCCCTAATAAAAGACAACTACAAAGATAAGCCACTGGAAAAATTTCAAACTATAAACTAAATATGAATATAATATTATTCATTTTGAAATATGCAACAATTCCAATATTGATGCAAAGCTCTATAACATTCATTTCTTTGGGGCTCTTACTGCCTCTGCCAAAATTGGACATAAAATAAGATAGATAATTTTATTAATGTCCAACAAATGACCACAAAAGTTGGTCAATGGGTCTAAAATATTACATCTAGTGTAAGTACAAAGTGGGAGTACAAAAGCAACTCCTAGATCAATACTAACAGCATAAAAAGATATTAAACTAAGTGTCTAGCTAAAGGCTAAATGCTCTAGCTAAGAGAAGATATAAAATGAGGTGCAAGTACAAAGGAGTCGCAAGAGAGTTGCTAGAAACTGAAGAGTTTTGGTGCTGAGCAGAAGAGAGGATGTCAAGGCATGTTGGAGCTAGCTGCTAAAGTGACTACAAGACATGCTTCTCATTGAAGTCATCAATGAGTGTGAAAATTCCAATGCTCTGGCAGATGATATCCTCCAGGGAGTGGCCAAGGCTGAGAAGCCTAGCTGCATGATCCCGGTGGAGTGGCTAGGTGTGGAAATTAAGCCCAGTGATAGATTAATTTTACTCACAGCAATTATCAATTGATCATGCAAAATCACTCACAAAAGAGACTGAAAATGGAGCTGAACACTAAACTATATTAACTCAGTGTACAATAGCCAACCCTATAACATAATAGGTTTCTAAATAAATAAAATACATCAGGGATTCGAATGCATGAGGAGCAATTTGAATCTAGCATAAAGCAGGCTTACTAAAAATAAGCAAATCCCCCATAGGTGCAAAAAGCTGGGTCCAAATCAGTCATGGAGCTCACGAATTAGAAAAAAGGCTTAGGCAAGCTAAAGAGTGATGGAATGAAAAATCATACATGCTTTTCCAAGGAGAAAAGAGTGGAGGATGAAAAGGGCAAAAAACTAGTTCACCTTACCCGGTCTAGCTTTTCCATTTGCCTTAAAACACTGAAAAAGCAGGCAATACAGCAGAAAAAGTAGAAGGGCACCTAGGAGGCCAGGAATAAAGCAGAATTGATTCCTTGAGGTTTCCCAAGTGCTACATGAGTCAAATAAGGCAAGTTTGACCACTATGGATAGGTAAAAGACAACTTGCACAAGGTGGGACACATGAACTAGGCAAATAAGACAAAAATAATTAAATTAATGTCTAAGGCAGTAAACTATGGGTTGATTATTCTAACACCCCCCCTTAAGCATGACTTATGAGTAATATATCAGAAAATTATAGGTCCTAGCAACAAGGCTTAGTCACCCTTTTACATACTGCATGTCCATACAACCAAGGAAAGAGGCAAAAACCACATGGGAAAATCCTCCCTTAAACATGGACTGTAAAACAAAATTTGGAAATATTGTCTTCACTCATGCTTCATAGCATGATCAGCAATCCCCAGCAGTGATTTTAGATTTCTGAAGGTCTTCTCACAAAATGCTTTGGTGAAGATATCAGCTACTTGTTCTGAAGATGAACAGAAGAGTAGGTGAATGATGCCATCATGCACAAGCTCTCTGATGTAGTGCATATGGATCTCAATGTGTTTGGTTCTCTGCTTCTGAATTAGATCTTTGCATATTCGAATGGTACTTTGGTTATCACATTAGATGGTATTTGAGTACTCTGATTCGAAG
The DNA here is from genome assembly GCA_001517045.1 of Pseudotsuga menziesii. Classification (NCBI taxonomy): domain Eukaryota; kingdom Viridiplantae; phylum Streptophyta; class Pinopsida; order Pinales; family Pinaceae; genus Pseudotsuga; species Pseudotsuga menziesii. Next base: position 443,986 of record LPNX011029837.1, read on the forward strand.
CCACACTCTCCAAGTAATCCCTGCAACCATAAACATTGAGTTGCTGCATTAACAACTCCTATGTACTCTGCTTCTGTAGATGAGAGTGCAATGGCACTCTATTTCTTGCTTGACCAGCTGATTGGCCCTTCTGCAAGCATGAACACATATCCTGATGTGGAATTTTTGTCTGTGCTATCACCTGCCCAATCATTGCCAGTAAACCCAATCAAATCAAGATCAGATTTTGCTTTGTAGAAGATCCCATGTGTCCTTGTTCCCTGAACAAAGTTAAGGATCCTTTTGGCTGCTTTCCAATGGATCTCATGAGGTTGATCCATGTATCTAGAAGCCACACTTACTGCATAAGAAATATCAGGTCTAGTATGTGTTAGATACAAAAAACATCCAATCAATTGCCTATACAGTGTATTGTTTACCATAGGTGAAGAATCAACTTCTTCCAGCTTCACTCCTGAAAGGAAAGGAGTTTTGCTTGCTTTGCAATCCTTCATTCTGAATTTGTTCAGAAAATACAAGGCATACTTGGACTGGTGCACCTTGATTCCAGCTTTGGTTTGAGAAATCTCAAGCCCTAAAAATTGACTTAAGAGCCCCAAATCTGTCATGGAGAAGGCTTGGTTCATTGCACCCTTTAAGGAAGCAATCTCATCCTTTGAGCTTCCTGTAATGAGGAGGTCATCAACATATAACACAATGATCATTAATGAACCATTAATTAACTTCAAATAGACATTTGGATCTGATTTGCACCGAACAAAATTCAGTGATAGCAAGAAGCTATCGATCTTGGCATACCAAGCCCTGGGGGCTTGCTTTAGCCCATACAGTGACTTTCTCAACCTGCACACAAGAGAAGGGTTAGTAGCAAAACCTTGAGGCTGATGCATATATATCTCTTCAGTGAGATCTTCATTCAGGATGGCACACTTTACATCCATGTGATGTACCTCCCATTGCCTTGAGGCTGCAATGGCTAGAGCTAGCCTGATGGAATCCATCTTTGCCACTAGGGAAAAGGTCTCATTGTAATCTATCCCATGAACTTGTGAGTAGTCCTTGGCTACCAATCTGACCTTGTACTTCAGTGGTGAACCATCAGCAGCAAATTTGGTCTTGTAGACCCACTTACACTGAACTAACATCTTCCCTGGGGGAAGATACACTAGCTCCCATGTGTTGCTCTTCTGGAGTGAGCTGAACTCCTCCTTCATGGATACTTTCCATCTTGGATCTCCTACTGCTTCTTCATATGTTTAAGGATCAGACTCCACCATCAAATAGCATTTTTCAGCAAACATAGGATCCTTCATGCACATACCACTCTCAAATTGAGATCTAGTCCTCCTTGGGTCATTGGGATCCCCAACTAGCTCTCCTGCTACATGTAGTGTCTTGGATGCCCATTTTGGCCTTGTAGGGATGTTAGGGTCTACAATAAACTCATCTCCATCAGACAAATCAGAATCAGCATGTTCAACAAACTCTTCACTTACTTTCTGAGGTCCAGGTGGTGAAGAGGCTTCACCAACTTCCACTGCTGCAAGGGGTTCTTCTTCAAACTGAACACACCTTTCAATAAAGGCTTTGTTTGTGATCAAATTTATCAGCTTGTACCCTTTTGAATCTTCAGAGTATCCAACAAAAAGATACTCTTGGCTTTGGGGCTGCAAAGCCTTCCTCTTCTCTATTGGAATTCTAGCCCAAGCCTTTCAGCCAAAAATCCTGAAATGGGTCACATCTGGCTTGTGCCCACTCCATGCTTCGAAAGGAGTCATACCTTAAAGCTGTTTATGAGGAACCCTATTCTGGATATAGGCTGCACATTTTATATCTTTGACCCGGTACTTTGGTGGCAAATTTTTGGCCTCCATCATGCATGTTGCCATCTCCTTCAGTGATCTGTTCTTCCTCTCAGCAACACCATTCTGTTGTGGTGTGTAAGGGATAGAATGCTGCATCTAAATACCTGTATCTGTACAATAATTAATAAACTCAAAATTGACATACTCACCACCATTGTCAGATCTGAGGACCTTGAGTTTCCTCCCAGACTGGTTTTCTACCAAAGCCTTAAAGACTTTGAAGAGGCCAAAAACTTCAGACTTGTGTTTCAGGAAGTAAACCCAGCAATACCTGGAAAATTCATCCATGAAATTCAATGCATATTTGGCCTGACTCATGGCCATATGAGGGAATGGGCCAGAAACATCACTGTGGATCAGCTCGAGGGGTGCAGAGGTTCTCTCATGACTAGCTCTCTCAAAATTATGCTCTGGGTGTTTTCCTAGGATACAACCTTGGCAGACTCCTTTTGAAAATTTTATTTTGGGCAGCCCTATGACCATCTCTTTTTCACTAATATCAGAAAGATATTTGTAGTTTAGGTGGCCAAATCTTTCATGCCAAAGCTTGCTTGCTTCATTAGCATGAATCAGAAGAGCAGAGGGGTTTGAGTAGGGTAGGAAGTGTGAGAACATGTATACCTTTTGAGCATGATTTGCAACTCCTTTAGCTATGACTTTACCACTTGAGATCTCTGTGATCTCAACTTCATCAGGGGAGAATATGACCTTCTTAGGAGACCCAGTGTGAGTCATCCGGTACACTGACAAGAGGTTGGAGGCAAGACCAGGCACATACAACACATTGCTGAACTTACCATGATCAAGATCAATCCTCCCTTTGCCCAAAATTTCAGTGAGAGAGTCATCTCCCAGTACTATAGGTGGTCCTTTCGACATGTCAAGTGAGGAGAATGCCTCCTTAGTCAAAACCATGTGTCTAGAAGCTCTAGAATCAATGATGAAGCTAGGTGAGCTTGTTGTGCCAGCAACCAATGCATGAACTCTCTCTCTATCTTCTGAACTTGATCCTTCTTCTCTCTTCTTTGAGATTTCTAGAAGGGAGATGCCATTCTTCTCCAGGAATTGGGTCAGCATATCAATTTGCTTTTTCATACAAGAGCTTTCAGTGTGATTTCCCTTATTGCACTATGCGCACTTGCTCATTTCTCCTTTATTCTTCTTCTTCTGGTAGTTCTTCTTGGAACCTTGTGGCTCCTCCAGAGACTATTTCTTGTCTCTCTTTTGCTCAGGTGGCTTTTTAGCTTTCTTTTTGCTTTTTGAATCCACCTTCGAATCTCCAGCAATCAGAGCTTGATCTTTGGATGGTTTGATGGTGCCCATCATCACCAGCTTGTCTTGTTCTTGTGTGAGAGATTCCATGAAATCTGCAAGGCTAGGCATCTTCTAGGTTCTAGCTGTCAGTTTTGTGGCATAGAAGGTCAAAACAAACACTGAATAGTCAGGGCCTAGCTTCGAGAGAATGGCCAGGATGAGCTGATCATCCTTCTTTTCGATCCCACACTGTTTCAGTTGCAAAACAAGTGCTTTGAACTTGGAGAAATATAGCTGCAGGGATTCAAAGCTATTTGGACTCAGAGAAATCAACTCATTTTTTATTTGATGTCCCCTCATCTCATCTGTCTTTCCAAAAATATCAGCAAGCTTCTCCCATACTTCATTCGGTGATGTCAATCCATCAAGATGGAAAAGGAGCTCTCTGGAAATACTCAGACACAGGAGACCATAGGCCTCATCCCTCCTGTTGTGCCATTTTATCTTCTCTGCAGCTGCATTGGGCTTTGCTTCTGTTACCATAGTCACCTTGTAGAGGCCTTTCACTCTAGACAGTATCTACATCTCTGCTTTCCATTCAAATAAATTGAAGGGAGTCAAGATAGTTTTCTGTGATTGATCCATAGCTTAGAAAATCTGTCCCGGCTGTGAGTAGAAGGCTCCCAGTCACTGATGTCGAACCTGCAAAACAATTTTGAAGGAGAGAAATCGATCTACAGTGGCTCTGATACCATGTGGAAATTAAGCCCAATGATAGATTAATTTTACTCATAGCAATTATCAATTGATCATGCAAAATCACTCACAAAAGAGACTGAAAATGGAGTTGAACACTAAACTGTATTAACTCAGTGTAAAATAGCCAAACCTGTAACATAATAGGTTTTTGAATAAATAAAATACATCAGGGATTCGAATGCATGAGGAGCAATTCGAATCTAGCATAAAGAAGGCTTACTAAAAATAAGCAAATCCCCCATAGGTGCAAAAAGCTGGGTCCAAATCAGTCTTGGAGCTCACAAATTAGAAAAAAGGCTTAGGCAAGCTAAAGAGTGATGGAATTACAACTCATACATGCTTTTCCAAGGAGAAAAGAGTGGAGGATGAAAAGGGCAAAAAACTAGTTCACCTCACCTAGTCTAGCTTTTCCATTTGCCTTAAAACACTGAAAAAGTAGGCAATAAAGCAGAAAAAGCAGAAGGGCACCTAGGAGGCCAGGAATAAAGCAGAATTGATTCCTTGAGGTCAAATAAGGAAATTTTTACCACTATGGATAGGTAAAAGACAACTTGCACAAGGTGGGACACATGAACTAGGCAAATAAGACAAAAATAATTAAATTAATGTCTAAGGTAGTAAAATATGGGTTGATTATTCTAACACTAGGGATGATGAAGTATTGTCTTTGGAGTGAGTTTCTGTATTTAAATATGAAGATTCAATTTTGATTTTGATTTGGCAAAGTTCTAGGTTCAAACATAACCCATGCTTATTAGGTGATGTGGAGCATCTTCCTTAACGGAATTATTCCATGTTTCAGTAGTTTGTTATTTATGGTCAGTATTTATAGGGATCTGTTTTACTAAAAATAACCCTCTATTCAATTACTCTTTTTGGGTTAGAGCAAATAAGAGGGCAGTTAATAATTTTAGGAAGTGGGATTAGGAAAAAGGGGAAGAGGTGGTAGCATGGGCTCAGGGAGGTATTTTTCCAGCCGATTGAAAAGTAGGTGCAGATGCTGATAGATTTTGAGTAGTTTCTATGGCTGTTACTGTCTGTAATCTAGTGTGCAATGAATAAAGAATACTGTTATAAAATTTTCATCTAGCTGAATAATTTTGTTGCCTGTCATATATATTTAGAGTGTTTGCGCCGTCTGGTTTTCTCTGTTTTACTGCCAATACTCTTGCAGGTTTAAAGATGTATTGAAGAGGTTGCTCTGCATATCTAGAAACAGAGCATATGCATACCAGTGGACTATATTGAAGAATAAATTGTTGCATATTGGAGTTTATCTGCATCATTAGGCACCTTAGTTCTCGCTGTGGCTTGATAGGTCTGCACCAGCAGCTTATGAAATTTCAATCATGATAGTTCATCAACTTATGGTTTTGCTCAATCTTGGGCACAATCTAAGTCACCTTTCTCTAAAGGAAGAGGGATGAATGCTAAAAGCTGATCATTTTGTCTTCCTGTGCCCTGAAGTGAAGGAAGACCCTAACCATATATAGATCAAGTTATTGAAATATGAGAATGGCAATTGAGAATGCATAAATGCTTTTATACCTTTTTGAGGATGGTAACGGCGGTCATCCCACTACAGAAGCAATCCAAAATGGGATGCAGCTTGAGTTCCTTATCCATTACCTAGAAAGCTCGTAGATGAGATTCCTTCCATGCTGCAAACATCTTGGACTCTTCTTTGTGCAACTCCCCATCCGAATCATTACACAATTTGTTTGAATCAACGACCTCAAAATCATTACTATTTGCAGGCCCAGGCCAATCAGCTAAAAGTAGTTCTTCCCACTGGTTCATAAGCAAGCTAGGTAGAGATTCTCTAACCCTTTTGCTAACCAAGTGTCCATATGGTCCATGACCATCAAAAACTCCAAGGAACCTTATGTTCTCATCTGACCCAAAATGCCCCTGTGACCCAAAATTATGATGGAAACAAAAACGATATTAAATTATCAAAACTCTCATTATTCTCAAATATATTTATAGATATATGTAGTTCACCATGTAATTTTCCATTTAATGAATTCATGAAAAGGAATAAAATACAAGAAACATGTTTAAAAGGGTTTTAGTTTTGATTCAATTCTGTCTTTGTTTTAGGAGCTGTATAAGCTCATGAATCAAATATAAGTCTCCTTAGGGAGATCCATACTGGTCACTTGTGAATCTTCAATCTGTCAATCACTTGCTTAAGATTTTACTCATAGCTATCACGGTGACTGGGAATGCTCTTCAAATCATCCATCCCACAGGAGGGATGAATCAATACTCTCCAAATCATCTACACCACAGGAGGGATGAATAATAAAAGCATAGTTGGACTCTGTATGAGCATCCACACAATTCCAAAAGATGTACAGGCAAGTTAGGTTCCATGCTAGTTACCATAACTTGACATATCAAAAAAAGGTTATAAACACGATATACAAAGTTTAGCATATAAAAGGAACTGGATCTGAACTACTGCCCAATACACATAGGACCACTTTAAGAATCCATAGACCTCACAAGACAATAGGGGAGAGAGAAAACTGTATATAATACTCTCAAAAGCATTTCCTCTCTGAAGCAAGATGAAATGCTACCCTTGATTTAAATTTTAGAGGTGACTTTGTAGAAAGGATTTGCACCCATTTGAAATTTGGAAATAGAAACTAAACTATAGTGCCAAAACGACAACATTATAAGAGAAAACAGGACAATCTACTCATCAACTTTATAGTTCCTTCTCCTCCACCACTGCTTGTGCTCTGTTTTGGACATGAATATCAAGAGGACATACTTTCTTATGAGTGTTATAGTTGCTGGTCATATAGTGTCAAAGCAAGGGTGTAGGTCCTTACACATTGTTGGCTTCTTTCTATGATACAATTTCCTAGATAATTAGTTCTACTAAACAAGGTTCACCAATATCATCATGACATACTTTTCCAGAAACCTCAACACATAGTACTAAAACTAAAATGCAACGATTGTAAGAAATCTGACCTGATTATCATAATTCAATCTTGAAACAGAGATGACGGAATGCTAGTCGTCATGATGCCTTCTCTAACATTTGCTTGAACGTTGTGAATGCACTTGAAATCCAAATCGTGAATTGTCTTTATGGAATTGTTTGTCATGCCCCTTGTGGATGTCATGCATGCATGTTGAAGGTACAAGACATGTGTCTCATATTGCTATCAAATTGGAGGATAAAATTTAACTTTCAAATTAACTTCTCATATATATAAATACACTCGCATATATAGCTATACACACACATGTTTATGATTTCAGCCTAGTGGGTTAGTTCAATTAGCTTCAAGGTAGAGAACATGGAAAGGTCATGGCTACAAGGCCCATATAGCGCATCTAGGTTAAGGGTGCATGTTGTACTCCAGCGACATTTACCTCTAGTACCTAAAGAGTTTCCCCAAAGACATTTTCCATGGATAAAATATATAGATGAATTTAATTAACCACAATATAACAAACAATAATGCTAGCCGTATCACATAAGTATGATGTAATAATATAGTATATACATAATCACCAATATATATGTGCATGTTCCTAGACTCTATGCACCTACTTTAACTCAGGTTTAGTAATTTCAAATTTTTACCCATAATAGAGAAACAAGATATACATACGTAGTCCAGGCCATGGATAGCGGTTACCCCCATTTTCGAATGGGAATTCCCTAATCCTGTAGTATCAGCAAAAAGAGGGGTGATTCCTCAAGTCTGGGCCTTCCCCTTGGCAATCTATGCATAGTACAACAATTTCTAAGAATTTCTGGTAATGAGACAGTCCTCAAATGGTCACCTACAGCAGCCCTGTTTATGCTCTAAAGCAGCAGCAAACATCCTTCAGTTTAATTCTGGGCAGCCTTGAGGCTAATCTAGGCACTTTGAGGCTATTCTAGGCAGCCTTGAGGCTATTCTGAGCAGAAGAAAAGCCAGCTATAGCAAATCTAGGTAAATCCTGATCATGTTGGATTTTTAATAAAAGAATGATTTTTAATAATTTTGATAGCTTAAATGGATTACTTTAGCTAAAATCACGTCTTAGTATTAATGAAGAGAGAATATATGAAATTCTCAAAAAAATAATTCTTAATATAATCAATACAATTTATCCATCTATTAGAATTCATAAACCAAATTGTAACTTAATACCAGCTATTGGAATTCACTGATTTTATGAAGAAAAAAAGAGTATTGTAGTCTAAACTATCCATGACAAAACTATCTGCCACTTTATATTTTAAAGCATGGCTTCCAATTAAGAAAACCTCCCATGGGCGTTTAACCTTTCTCAATTAATAACCATAAGCATCTTATTGTAAAATTAGAACATAATACCAACTATTGGAATTCACTGCCTTTATGGAAAAGAAAAAACGTATTGTAGTCTATACTATATGTGACAATGACCTCACCATCCCTCACATTAGTAATGCAACAATCCAGGCTGGTCCTTTTGCAACATTAACCTAGAAGATGAAGATGATGTTAAGAAATTTTAATTTCTAGGAAACTTGAGAAGAAGTTACAATAACCATTATTTTTAGAGTTACTGTGGAATTTGCAATTCTCTGCATAATGTTACTTTGGGGAAATGACCCTGGATCATGCCTGATTTTTGTCTTTCAACAAAAGAGCCCTTTCCTGTACAATGCCAATTATTTATCATTTGGGTGGTAACTTTCCCAGGAAAACAATTTAGTTCGTAATTGCTCAAACAAGTTTATTAAACCCTCTTCACCCCACCCCAGCCAAACCCCACCTCAGGTTTTGCCGAGATTCTTCAATGCTCATAACAAGAAGATTATAAGCTCATTACCAAGGATGAGAGAGTCATTAAGGCTGATAACTGGTTTATTTGTTGTATGAGATAGGAAATGAAAAATGTATGATTATGATGTCCAGTTTTAGCAACATATTCATATAAATTTATTCTTTGGGGAGAATAATTCATCAATAAATAATTTATAGCTTGGTCTAGTGGTTTTGTGGAGGCATAGGCCAGATAAACCTTTTTTATTTATATTATTGACAACACAAGAAACTAAGAAACACAACATTTATTGGGAGGAGGACAAAAACTTGCCTTCATAGCAGCCAAATAGATCCTTTAAAAAATATTTTCCTTTAAAATAAAATAGAAGAACCAAAGATAACGAGCAATCATTTTCAAATAAAATCCATACTCACTGCATAGGAATATGCTTGATAGGGATAGTGCACAATTGGTGTAAAACAGAGTGCAACAAAACTGAAAACATACTCATTGACTAAAATACAAGTTCATAGTATTTCAATTTGGATTTATATACCCACAAACTCTGCTATTAAGGAAAGGAACAAATGAAGAGGGGATACCCCGTATTCCATCTATCTTCTAGATTAAGGCAATTGGACTACCAAAATAAACAGTCTAACTGTTATTTGAAGGAAGAGAAAGCATGTGTGTCTATGTTTCGGCCTAAGGAAAATATTTCAGCCTAAGGAAAATAGGATAGACAAAAATCAATCCAAGTGTTTTAGGATAGAGAAAAATCAATCCAAGTGTTGTAAAACATTTTCCAAAAACATGCTGGGAGATTCAAGAAGAGGAACCTGAACCAAAAGTAGAACAACAACTAAGAAATAAATTAGAAGCAAACTTCTAGTGAGACATGTCTGGTGACATGTCTAATAGATAATTAATCTCCCATATTTACTTGGATGAAATATAAACTCTGGTGGTTGCATATCCAATGTTTCCACAGTCTTCAAATTTTGCAGGTGGTGCTTGCAGTTGCGTTTGCACCATCTTTGTCTTCAAATTTTGCAGGTGGTGCTTGCAGTTGCGTTTGCACCATCTTTGTCT
>LPNX011029837.1:453898-539229 GCA_001517045.1 Pseudotsuga menziesii
ACTACATCTAGCTGACTCTGCATGAAGTTCAGGCTGGACTTTAAAAATTTGCAAAAATAAATGTTTTGCGAAGGATTTGTTTTTTTTACCAATTGTTAGAAACAGTCTATTTTCAAATATACCCATTAACATGCAACCATGCCAACTAAATAGAGAATTAAACCCATATCAAAGAGAAATCCACTTACATTAACAATAAACTTGGCTATCATTTTGGGAAGGCTCTCAAAACATTTGTTCACTAAAAGTAAATCTTAACCAATCAGACCCAAAAGTACTTCCACGCCAAAAAGGCCAGATGAACATACCTCTGGAGGAGTCGCCACTAGCAGTCTAAACAAATTAAGCAAAAGACTCAATTTTCATATAGATATGCTTGATAATGATGACCAGTAGCTGATAGAGTTTGCACAGAACTAAATGGCCAAAGCTCCACAATAGAGAAATGACGGCCATTCCTTGCAAAGAAATCCCTAGACAAAGCCGCCAACGCAAGAGAAGACACCGACGAGATTGCAGACCAGGAACAAAGACAGAAACTGAACACTGAAACAACAACAACACAAGTAGATTGCAGTGTATACAGGGGACCATATTGGCTAGATGCATCCAAGACCAAACCTGGCAAAATCACAGAAACCAATAGACGAGAAATTAGAACCAAACAAATGTGAAACATCGTTAACGAAAACACGTTAGTAAAAAAGACAAAATCTGTGCAAACAGCCGCCCCTTGAGGAATGGTGTATGTTGAATATGAAAACCATGGAAAAATTGCCAACTACAAAATGGGGCATGCTAAAGCAGTTGACACCAAAAACTACAAAATATTGAACAATAAAAACACCCACTAAACGGCCCCTGACTATCTTTATGGATACAATCCTCTATAGGAGAATGCTTATCTTTCTCTTTCAATAAGGTACCAAATGTTCCAGGGGAGGGACTACCCTGTATTAAACATATGCTACTGGCCCTGGGTCTAAATAGAATGAATCTGGAATAGAGTGAAGGTAAGCTGGTCCTGCAACGGAATATGGGTCAATGTTGGAGTAAAATCGGTCAATTGGATCTGTTCCCAGACCACTGGCATTTCTTCCAATTCGAAAGCCATACATAACCCATTGATTCATCATACGCAGGGGTATAGTCCGCATAAAGAGAGCAAAATCAGCAGTGCAAAAGGTAGCAATAGTTAGAGATGCGGATCTCATTGTAGTTGACCTATAAACATGATTTTATTCATCAGTGGAAAAAGCATAGGTATAAGATCTAGTTCATGATTCTAGGAATTAGTATTTTGACCATGCTATTGATTCTGGAACTAATGATGGGTAAGCAACTATCTCTGCTATCTCAAAAAAAGAAGTACAGGCATTTTTCATCAAAGATTAAACACACTACAGCGTACCTCCAAGAATGATATGCAATGGCTCTCCAATGTGCCTCCTCCAGCACCAGAGAAACCCACCACAAACCCACGACCACAAAATGGTGAATAAACGCCCTTGTTTTCTAGAAAACAATGCTACCACTGCAATGCTGCTGGAAAAAACGCCCTGTTATCCAGCAAACACGATGGAGAAAACGTAAAGAAAACCCACAGAAAACCCAAGGAGTAAAACGCCCTCGTTTTCAAGAAAACACTGCGGGGATTTGAAAAAACGCCATGTTATCTAGCCACACGATGGAAAAAATGCCCTAAACCCAGCTCGCAGGCACCTCGGCTTGGTGCAGGTGCACTCAGACCACAAGCAAAGGAGCTCGCAAGCACTTAGCAGGCAAGGCTTGGAGGATTGGTGAACGGCTCAGGCAAAAATGTTGAATAAAACATACCCCAACATATTGGATATATAAATAGTAAAAAAAAACCCTATTTACCCCTAATATACCCCCAATATATTGATTTTTAATTTTTTAATTTTAACCCCCCCAATATGAATGGACGTGATATCATATTGGTCCTTAGGTGACGCCACCATGGATCTACTTCATGTGATTCTTCTTAGCATCATTTATCATAGCATTGATTTGTTATTTCTATATGGTATCAAAGCAGCAAGGTTGATCAAGTTATAAAGAGTTGAGGAGCGCATACAGTATCCAATCCCTCTCTGAAGAAGAGCTCATCTAGCTTACAAGATTTTTTCCTAGTTTTTTTTTTGCAGCTTGCAGATAGTATCTCCTAGAGCATATCAACAAATTCTATATGGATTCAAAAGTTCCTTTACTATCTCCTTTCAACTATGCAAATTCGAATCCAAAGATGAGCGCATATTGAAGAGGCAATGTCTCTTTGATGTCTCCATTGGTGCATTGAGCGAACCTGAGTCTTATGAAGAGAAGATTGATTAGGTAAATAATTATGATAGAGCTTATGGAATCATGTGCTTTGAAATGTATCCAAATATACATCATCTCATAGATTCTATTGAATTTCCATTTGAGCTTTGGAAAATTTTGGACAAAGCTTTTGGTTTGTAGGAAATAGAAGATGAAGCATAGATTGAACCCAGCATCTCATCTTGTTCTCTCTCTCAAGATTTATTGGCCTCTACATTCTCTGATGAAGTTGATCATGATGAAGAATTTTCTCATACAGTTCATGTTGTTGCTACCCTCTTTCATTCGAATGCTTCCTCCTTCAATGAAGAAGCAAATATTGAAGAGCCATCTTTTTATCTGTCTCTTGAAGGTGATTTTTCTTCTGGTGACACTATTAAAGAAAAAGAAGTAACATATGTAGCTTCTGTTGATATTAATGATGATCCTATCACCCATTCATTGTTCTATAAATCTCCTATCTTATATTATGAGATCTATGTGCCATATCCTTCACACTTTGTGCATACCTCTCTCATTGATGGTGCACAACTCAGTGACTTCCAGGATGTTTGCTTAGCTAAATAAAGCCTTATTTGTGTCATACCATTTACCTTACTTGATCTCATGCACTTGATCATCTCCTCCTTTCTTCTTGGCATTAATACTCAGAACCTCCTTGAATATTGTGAACATGTCATTTTTTCCTCCTTTCATACAGATGATTCATTACTAATGTATTCCCATGAGTCTACTGTAATGATTATATGTGATCCTTTGGATTCTAATTTAGAAGAATATTTGCAGGTTGATACACATATCATACCACCATCCATACCATCTACCATATCTCTAAATAATCCTAAGACTATACAAATCCCAAGTTCACTAGTTGATTTCTCATTGGTCTCTTATGCAGTGATATTTATCTTACATGGTTTGAAGTTTTTCCTATATTTCAGTGGTTGGTTATCCATGTCCTTAGTCATCTTTGCACTGATATTAAATATGTTTGAATCAGTTCTAAACACTTATGGTTCAGATCTTATGCCAATCCATCATTCTGATTTTTACACCTATCAGTTTTCCCCAGTTGCTCATAATTTTCCTAGTCTAGCCCTATATCCTCATGGAGCCACTGAAGCCTTTGTCTTTGCTGTTACATATGCTAATATTTCTAATATATCAGAGTTTTTTCAGCCTCATATCAGATTTGGAAAGGTGCTACGTCAGATTGGAAGATTGACATGTGATTCACATCACAATTTTGCAGCTATTCATGGAATTGGGTGTGAAATAAATTGTCTTAATTTTTGTATTCTTTGGAAAGGAGTATGCACAGATCTCTTTTCCATTTCAAATTATGTTTGCATATCATATTTTGACAACAATAAGAAGCATTCAGATAATGCTCCTATTTCATCAGTTGATGAGATACAAGGAGACTCTCCTCTTCCTTCTTGTAGGTTGTACACTCTAGCGCATGATCATGGAGTTCATGATTTCTTCAAACAGTCCTTAATACAGAAACAGTTCATTCGGCTCATTAAAGTGAATATGAAGATATGTTGAAGACATATTTCAAATTGTGTGTCTTGTACTATCTCGAGGGAGGATTTTTCCCATATGGTTTTGCCTCTTTCCTCACTTTTTAGGACATTATAAGTGTTAAAGGGTGACCATAGACTTGTTGTTGGGCCCTATATGCATCCATATGCATCCATATTTTTTGTCATCCCATCATAAAGTCAGACTTATAGGGGGGTGTTGGAATATATTAAACCCACATATAACTTAGGATAAATAATTAATCATTATTTGATTAATTATTCACCCACTAGCTTAATTAGTTGGCATCCACTTGCACCTTAAAGTCAGTACATACCATCTATATCCTAGGAATGATTTATTTCTAATTCTAGGTTGATCTTGAACACCTTTTGACCATCCATAATTAGTATACATCACTTTACAGTAGGTTCTGCTTTATTCTACTTTTTCTTCTTTTCTGTGGATAAGGTAAAGCTAGTCAAACTAGGACACTGGGTCCTTTTGTTGCCAACCCATCCTTCATGACTTTTCCTCCATTTTCTAGGATTAGTATGTTTTTTCCATCTCCTTGACAACTCACTTGTTCTTTTTCCAATTCGTGAGGTCCTTGATAGATTTGGGAAGTGCTTTAGCCACCTATGGGAGTTTTCTATATTTTGGTAAGTCAACGTTTTTGAGCTTTATGAGTTGTCTCCATACAAGTCGATTTTCCTATAAGGGATGTACTATTTATGTACACTATTATTCATCATTATTCAATGGAAGGATACACACCAATATTCATCTCTTCATTCGTGTGATTCAGTCTCTTTTCTTCTCTCTATTTTTCCTGTGTATGCTTATGAGAATTCTTAGTAACAAGATCTATTTCATGTGCTTCTTCTTAGCATCATTGTTCATAGCATTGATTTATTATTTCTACACATATATGAAAAAATCATGTTTCTATTCTATATTTACTATGATTGGACACATTTCATTGATTTAAATTAATTTATAATAAAATTCAATTTTAAATATTAATAAAAAAAATTAATTATATTTTTATTTAAAATTTAAACCATAATTGGGAAATAATCAAATATATTTTAATTTTAAATTAATAAAGTAATTAACTCGTCATGTATTTAACCATTGGATATAAATATAATAAAAACAAGTTAGATAAAGTTGTAAAATGTATTGAGGATTTTCAATTCTTTGTGAATAGTAGGAATGTGTATTTTATTGTTTTTATTATTGTCTATTATATGTAGCTTTGGTGGTTAGGAGGAATAATTGTTACTCTCCCCATCCATTTTCAATTCTTATAAGTGACATGTTGCTCATGTTAAGCCCTTTGTAATAAATTAGTGGATTATGCAACCGCATTGACATTTATTTTGGTGCATACATTAAAAAAACATTACCCACACTTAAACATTATACCATTAATTACATTACAAATACTAAGACGACATATAGAAAAATGGTATTCAAACAATATACCATTAAGTGGCATTACATGCATTAAGATAGTTAGACATATGGATAAGTGTTATTGAACTATGTAGGAAATGGGTAGAGGCCATAAAAGGGTGTTCTTGTGTTGTTGGGAGGCACAGAGGCAACTGACATTACTAATACTAAGATGACATATGACAAATGGTATTTAAACAATATACCATTAAGATAGTCATGCATATGGATAAGTGTTATTGACTTCTTGTGTTGTTGGGAGGCAAACACACTACCCAATGGCTTGCTTTGTCCCAAACAATGAACATAGCAACAATTCCTGTGCAATTCCTCCAAATCCAATCCCGAGTCCAATCCCCGTTGCTATCAAAGACACTTTTTCATCTACCCATTACATCCACTCTTTTTTAATATTACTCTGAGTAGTTGCTTTGTTTGACTTGTCTTTTCCATTGCATGGTGGTAGAGGAAACCCACATAAACACTTATTACTCTGAAATGAAAACTGATTAAAAGTGTAAAATTGTGTGCCTCATGGGATTAGTCCACATAGGTTATTAAATGAAACATCTAGATAAGCCAACATTGACAATTTAGAAAGCTCTTGAGGAATTTCTCCACTCAATTTATTTTTGGCCAAGTCCAACTGCTTCAAAGTAGGTATGTTACTAAAAGTTGTAGGTATTTTGTCCTCCAAATGGTTCTTAGAAAAATTTAGCAATCTTAAGCCACTCATACTTCCTATGCTTAGAGGGATTTCTCCTGTAAGATTATTCCTAGGCAAATCAAATATAATGTTTGTAGTATAGACAACTGGGATATTATAATCAATACCTTTTATGTATTCTATTAAATTGAAAATATACGAAGGGTAATGAGATTCATCTATTGTAAATCTATGGAGTCTTTCAAAATTATATGGTATTCTTTCACTAAATTTATTGTAGGATAACACGTAGATGAAATTTATAATCCAATATAAAACCTCTAACGAATAAAGCTTTCCTCTGAGTGTCCCTCCTTATTAATGACATGTCCTTATTCATTTAATACGTGAAATTTATAATCCAATATAAAACCTCTAACGAATAAAGCTTTCCTTTGAGTGTCCCTCCTTATTAATGACATGTCCTTATTCATTTAATAACTATAATAAAAATCCAATTAACAGTCTTGTCCATTCAAATTAAAAATCTATTTTCATTTTTGTGTCATCTCACTTAATTCGCGGTTGTACTATGACGTTGAATGGACGATACTGATATGATATTTAGGACAAATTGAGCTCCAAGTGGAATAACTTTAGGACGCTACTGATATGATATTATATTTAGGACAAATTAATCTCATACTTTTTTAATATTTGTTATTCAAATTCTTCTTCACTTTTTTAATATTTGTTATTCAAATTCTTCTTCTTAATAGCACGAGAATTGGACTATTCTTATCACCAGTGCAATATTCTTCTTACCACGAGAAGTGGACTATTCTTACCAGTAGTGCAATTATTTTTGTCACTAGTGCAATATTCCTTGATACAAATTTTCTTTAATCCAAGAGAATTGGACTATTCTTACCACTAGTGCAATATTCGTGGAATCGTGGTTAGAAAATATGTTATTTAATTTTCAGACTTAATTATGATAAAGGAGCGTTTCATGGCATAATATAAAAACAAGTTTGGAATCAAAGTGAGATAGGTTATAAACGAAATGTTTAAATTAATTTAACTTTTATGTATTTTTCTCATTATTAATTTATTAATTTATATTTAATTCGGTTTATTTTAAATATTTGATAAATTGATTTTGTTTTTTGAAAATGGATTCAATGAAACCATATATATTTGATAAACTATTATAATAATAACAATAGTTTATGACTATATGGTTGTTAAAGATTAAAAAACAAAAATGGTGGAACACAAAATGGACTAAATCAACTACTCAACTAACTAACCAATTAATGATGCATTTCACCAAGGAGATTGCATTCTTCACCACATCCCCTTAATCTCAACTGGTAGAACATCTTCACCATTGTTAATACCCAAGTGCTCTCTGTGATATTCAAATGCAGTTGTTCCCAAAGGTTTGCATGGGTCCACAGAGGTCTGTATGAACTATTTCAAGATGTTCTTTGGCTCGAGATGTGGAAGTAGGGAAGCTATCCCTTTGATGTTTCCCAATGATACAATCCTGACAGGAGCTGGATTGTTCATGTATAGCTGGTAAACTTATGATCATGGACTATTTGTGCAGGAGGTTGAGACTCTTGAAGGGAATATGATTGAATCTATAGTGCCATAACTAGGTTTCATCTGAACTAAAAACAATATGGGATACAGACTATGGAAGGTTGGCACATCTGAGACTAAGAGGAAATATTCTATTCTTGGTCATTTCAACTTTGGCTATGAGTCTCCTACTGGGTGGTTTATCATAAATGGAGCAGTATGTATCATAAAATCTAAGATCATATTGGTTCTGAAGTAATTGACCTATACTAATCAAATTTACATTCATATGTGGTACATAGAAAACATCATGAATAAACTTCTTTCCATTCTGCTTTGTAAGTATAGGAATAGTACCTTTTCCTTTTGCTGGAACCAAAATGCATCTCCTAGCTTGATACTCATGACAACAGAGGAATCCAAACTGAAGAAAAGTGACTTGTTACATGTCATGTGATTGTTGCAACTGATATCTAGAAGCCAAAGATCTGAGCTGCAGTTTTCTTCAGTAGCTTGATGAGATATGAACATCACCTCTAAAGGGCCTTCTTCTTCTTTAGAGACATTGGCTTTGCCACTGTTCTGGGCTGCTTGCTTCTTTCTTCATTCTCGTTCATAGTGGCCATATGTCATGTCCTCGCCCCTCATGCCGACGATGGAGAGGACGCGACCAACACCTTGCTGCTGTCAAATTGGGCAATCTAGCCCCATGATCATAAGCATAAAAATAAAATGCATTAATATAAAAACATACACCAATGCATAATGCAATCTATAGCAGAAGCAAACATATGTATTTCATTCATGCATTCATCATGTTCATTTTAATTCATAAACAATTCATTGAAGGGATTAGATACACAAGAATACTTATCTAGAAAAGAAGTTGGCCCACAACTAGCTACATCGCTACAACGTTCCACCCAACCATAAGCCAGTGTGCTCATGAATCTCTCAGTATCACTGCCACCTCCGAGATGGGCATGATTCTACAAGGCACTAGGGAAATAACAGGCTCACACATAGCCCAAAACCAAAACATCGACAGTCAAGCCAACACACCGTTGGGTTTCACAAACTATCCAACCAAGCCAACAAGAAATTGGGTTTTACAGGATGCTAAGGCAACTAACCAACAACACATGGGTTCCTTGGACTTCTCCAGCCAAGCCACATTTGCATCAAACGAACAGTCAACCCATTTAACCAAACACAGTCATACACAACTGTTGGATATGAACAAAATGACCATGGGAACCAAAACGGAAAAGGAAACAAGGGTAAAACAACCCTTTGATAGTAATTTCGATTTCCAGGGATGTTTTGGCCCTAACGTGGCCAAAACGGACTCAACAACACCCAAGAAAAACGTGGGTCTCTTCTCCCACTCATTGGGCATTACCAAAAACGATTTCCAGCTTGGAAACAATCGGAAAATGCATCCAAATCATGGGGGAGGGAACCCACCCATTGATATTTACAAAAATGAATTCCCATCTTGGGGAAATTGAAGAAAATGGCTGCCTATGTGAGGGAAACACACAACAAACCAAAAAACGGGTTTGCAATCAAGAACAAACTGGTAAAAAAATTGGGGAAAAACACCTTGCAAGTAAAATCTAATCTCCCAAACGTTTCTAAGCATTGTAGAGGCCAAAATGACCCCCATCCATGCCCAAATCATGGGTCTCCTTTTCCCATTCATTGCACAACTCCAAAAACAAAAATCTGGGTATGGAAAAATAGAGAAACAATAGAAAAACGTGGAGGCAATTACTCAGCAAGCTCCTGCTGTGTGAGGAGGACCAGAAGCGTCCCTTAGAAACTCCCAATCATCCATCCTTGCTGTACATTCACTCAGCAAGACCCCAAACCAATTTCTCGGCATGCAGAAATGGAGAAACAACCTCAAAACGTGAGGGAGAGACCTCTGTCATCTTCCTGTTGTGTGAGAGAGCTTCCACGTGAATGTGAATGGGTGAGGAAATCAAAGGCATGGGTGCCTGATGGATTGGGCATGCATTCCTAAGCATTTACTTGCCCCACAAGTCAAAAACACACTTTCCAAAAATGGGTGACTTCCCAAATTCAAATTTGACCTCCATACCTTTCCCATCCCAAGGCAATAACTTCCTTTCAACAACTTTAGATGATTGGGCATAAAAGACAAAAATGGTAGTTGACAACTCTATGGGTTTTCCCTTTGACATTTGGATTTTCCCCAATTGGCCAAAGGTTTGGATATTCCCCCCGCATTATTCCTTGTGAATTAATCATGTCCCCATCTCTTTAACGTTGCGTCACATAGCTAGTTGTGGTATTTTTATTAATTTTCATTTTACATGATGTATCAAAACACATTTTGACTAGCTAGCACATAAACCATCGGCATCAATTTTAATTTCCAAAACATCAATCACTAAACCCATGGTGGGGCCTTTGCCTTGAGCTCCACACCATGATTCAATACAATATTTACATCATATGCAATTTAATACCATGGGGTCAAAACTGGGGTGTTACACCATACTTCTTGCAGTATTTACACTGAATATTGGACTTATTCGCCAATCTCTTGCCTCTTCCCCTATGACCTTGAGAGTTGCTCTGAGTGATCTAAATTTTCATGATTGGTTTTGTCCTCTGTATGAGGAGACCCTCGGCCTCTTCTTCGTCTACCTCAACCTCTACTGAGGGAAGCTTGGGTGCTGCAAGCATTGGTCAACGACTCTTCTTCTTCATTGAGTCGAGCTTCATGAGATAGAACTGATCCAGTCAACTCTTCTAGGGAGAACTGAGATAGATCTTTTGCTTCTTCTATGGAATTAGCTACCATAGAAAATTTCTTGGTGAGACACCTTAGAATCCGTTGAACAACTACCTTATGTTCTAGAGGTTCGCTGTAGGTTTGAAATTGGGTCACAATGCCTAAAACCCTAGTCATAAACTAATCTACAATTTATGTTTCCTTCTTCTTCAAACTTTCAAACTGAAGTCGAAGGGTTTGCAATCTTACCATGTTTACTCGGTATGTTCCCTTGTAAAATGATGCGAGTAGATTCCAAGCTTCGTGTGCGGTGGTAGTTCCTGAGATCTGTAGGAAACTAGACTCCTTGATGCAACTTTGGATCAACCAATTGGATGTGAGATCTCGATCTCAACGAGCTTCTAAGGAATTATTCTGGGCATTATTCATTTTGTCTAGAGCATTCATATCGGGTTCTTTGAACTCAGTTTCATCCATATCCCAACATTTGTTGAGCTGGAGAAACATCTTCATCTTGATAGACCAAAACTCATAGTTGGTACTAGTTAGTACAGGTCCAGAGATCTACTTCAAATTTGAGGTGCTTGCGCTGATAGTAGTTGTCTTCTTATGAATATTGCTCGATCAAACTGGATTTGTAGATATGATAGAAGATATGGTCCTTTAACTTAGTGGTGCTCCTTGTAGAGCTAACATAAGGCATCATAAGGTTGCGTTAGTTAAAAAGCGTGTAAGTGAAGAGTGGAAGATGCACTTTTCCTTTGGACAATGTGTTTTAGTAGTGTCAATGATACTCTTTTCCTTCATGCAAGGTGTGTCACTGACACACCTTCACTTCAAGCGACGTTTGCCACTGATGCACTTTTCCTTTAGGAAAGTGTGTCTGCGCTCCAAGAGAGAAGAAAAAGAAAAAAAATATAGTTCCTTGATGTGTTCCGGCTTCGATCACAACCTCCGTGTGTATGTTCTTTCCACTATGTGAAAAGGCTTACCTAAGACAAAATAAATGGACCAAGCCATACACTCTAATACCATGTTAAAGATTAAGAAACAAAGATGAAGCAAAAAATGGTGGAACACACAATGGGCTTATTGGTTGCCTTCTCATTATTAAGCAACAACATATATAGGACCGCATAACAACAATACCATGGTCCAATACTATGGGCCAGAAAATACTATGGGTCACTATAAAAGATAAGGTGAGCAAATCAACTACCTAACTAGCTAACCAATTACTGATGCATTTGACGGGGGAGATTACATTCTTCAACAATAGAAAATACAAGAAGATTGGCACTAGATGACTATGTGTTTCTTATTTATATTTATGATTTTTTGTTAAATTATTTACTATTAATACATTTTGAATTAAACCATATCTCCTACATGTTTTAAAGTTAATTATTTTAGCTATGTTAACTACAATTTTTATGTTATTTTAAATGATTCAAGTTTTTGGGTGCGAGCACCGATGTGGCTCATTGGCTCTTTGGCGATTCACTTGATCTGAAGTCACACGTTTTAAAGGAGGTCAAGAGTTCCCTTAAACCCATGATTCCCCTAGTCACAAAAAAAAATTGTTTCAAGTTTTTGAATCATACACAACTACTATATTAAAATATTTTAAAAAATAATGTATAATATTCGATACTAAACTAAATCCATTTGATAAGAGAAGATATTATGTCTTTATGTGAAAATAAACTAAAAAATGTATTTATTTGTTATTTTTAATTATTTGTTATATTTTTTAAACAAACATCTAAACACTATCAATGCATATAATATTTTTCAATTGAAAATACTTGTGTATTAATTTCTATAATTTAATTATTTCAAAAGGTTTGTATGAATCCAGTGAACAACACATTCTCTAACTATTTATCCTTTAACTCACAAACTTTCTAATCATTGGCTAACCAACCAACTAATGTGCCATAAACACTAATCTATTAACTCCTTAGCTCTAATTCTTTATTAACCTATTAACTCCTTAGCTTTAATTCTTTATTAATCTATTAACTCCTTAACTATTATGGTTTACTACCTTATTAACTTCCTAACTATTACTTAACCACTAACCTAACTCACTAATCATAAATCCTTTCAAAATTGAACAACTAACTTTTTATATACTAAATAATCTATCTTAATAAATAGATAAAAGTTTGTGTCCAACATTTCAACTCTATTATAGGAAACAATAACTATGCTTATTTTAATAACCATATACTACAAAACAATTTTATTTTTTTTTTCAATTTTTTAATTAAAAGACACTATTAAGCATCATGTTTAAATATCACTATGATTCATTTTTAACATGAAACTATAAAAAACAAATAGGTTAAAAAACCCAATGTACATAATATTTTCAAAAAGAGAACAAAGTTCACTTTTAAACATAATGCTAACTAGCACACCCGCATAATTTGTGGTTGGATCACATCGATAGGGATCAAATGGTTAAGAAATAGTTATGGAATGGAAGACAATTTGGAAGGTGTTTTTTTATTCTTCATATTCTTTTAGTTAAACGGGTTTAAGTGTGAGTTATCCATGCCTAGCTACATGTTATGAGAGACATTCTTACTGTTATCCATTTATCAAGTATCACTTATTTTTTTATATTCTTTTTTTTTATATCACATTCTTCTAGTTAACTGCCATAATTGTTGGTTATCCATTCATCACCTATGAGTTATCCATGCATGGTTACCAGTTAGTTATTTTTTATATATTTTTTTATAATTTTTTATTTCAAATTTTGAACGACTGCCATATAATCAATCTTCAAAGTACACTTGTCCCATTCTCATCAATAGATGAAAAAGCATAGGCCGTAGTCCACCCCAAATCCCAAATAAAAACGTCCATAGACTTAATTATTATTTTTTATAGTTTAAGTGTAAAAACTAGTTTCTATTTTTAACCAAACTTTTCTTAAAAGACATATACTAAGCTTTACTGCTAATTAACAAATAATCTAATAATCTAATATTTATATTTTAAAATGCAAAACACTTAGGGTTGCTAATTTTACTTTTCATAAAATTACAAGTATTATAGAACAAAATTGGAGTCAATGAATCATCATCATCATTATAACTTATTCGAAGGAAATTGTTAAATGACTTTATTCATTGAAACTTATTCGTCTGCTATCATTTCACCCTTACGGCTTTATCGCCACGGCGGTCTTGCACGAGAAATGGAAAATAAAATCAGTTCTTTATCGGTGGAAGAAAACGAAAGTCGAGTCTTTATCAGCAGAGGAAAATGGTCTTGCACGAAAGGAAAAAACTCCAAGTTAGTTATTATCACAGAGTAAGGAAAAATGGCGTGAACTTTCGAACCGACCATTTGCACCGATCGGACGACCACGTTGGTGTGAGCGGTCACGTCCGACAACCGCGGTCGTCCTATCGGTGCAAATGGTCGGTTCGAAAGAGCCAGCCAGGAAAAATAAGTTGAAGAAAAAAGACAAAAAAAAAGATATTTATCTTTATCAATATAATAAAAGCAATTGTAATGTTTATGAGTGGGAAAAAAATGGCTTTATCAATGGTCTTTCAGGAAAATAACTTTATTATCTCGTTTAACATGAGAGATAATTATAAAACTTTACTTCAGAATATAAAAGAGTTTAATAAATTACTTATAAAATGAAAAATTTAATAAATTATTACATATTATAAATTTGTAAATAAAAGAGATTTGTAAATAGTGGTAAATATATAAGACCAGTATAGAGCTAGCTAAATTAGGTTTTAGAAAGAACCTAGAGAGATAAAATTTGCAAACTTTTCATCACTAAAGTAAAACACACATCCCTCTCACCACTATGCTATAACAAACTAATACATGTATTCTTATTTTTTATTTTTTATTTTGCTATAACACATTGATTCATGCATTCTTTTTTTTTTTAATTTTAATTAATTTTTTTTTTTTTTTTAATTTTTAATTTTTAAGGGACATAGAGACACCTCCCACCAAGATGTATAAATGCTCCTTGTGGGAATAGTCTAAACATACTAAGATTTGGATCAAATTTGCAAACTTTTCACCACTAAAGTACAACACACATCTTTCTCACCACTATGCTATAGCAAACTAATACATATATTCTTATTTTTTTTATTTTTTATATGCTACAACACATTGATGCATTTTTTTTTAATTTTAATTTTATAATTTTATAATTTTTATGGGTTATAGAGACACCTCCCACCCAAGCTATAGAAATGCTCCTTATGGGAGTAGTCTAAACATACTAAGATTTGGATATGGGTGTGTACAAGCTTATGAGGGTCTCTTTTGACAGGTTAGATGCAATAGAAAAATGAAAAAATAGACATCCATCAACTTACATGGATATTTTGAGACAATTACACAATGAATCTTACGATGAGTAAACAAAAATGAAATGTAGGAAAATGAATAACCTTTCCAAATATATAATTTTTTTCTATTGAAAATGTTCTTAACTATCCAAAGTTTGATCTTTTTTAACGGAACTTTTTTTTAACTTTTGGAACAAATTATAAGGTATATGTTTTGTGGGTGCAACCTTTGATTGCCTAAATGATGGAATCAACTTATAAAAACTGGTAGACATATAGAGAAGAGATTGTACTAGTGCATGACTATTTTTCCAAAAAAAAAAGTTTAAATTAATTTTTTTTTTTAAATTTCTTTTTATCTAAATGTTCAAATCTCAAACCTAGAAAACAATATGTTGATTGTGGGTACAACATTTGAAGGTATTAATGCAATTATTTGGAAACGGTTTTTTAATAGCATGTAGAGGTCGGTGTTTTTTAGTGCACCATACATTTTTTTTCCTCTCAAGTGAGGAACAAATCATCAACATATAGAACCAATTCGAAGTACAAATTTTGGATTAGCTTCACTCTTAGAGAATCCTAGTCTCTGAATTTAACTGTCTATTATGGCATACCAAGCTCAAGTAGCTTTCTTAAGCCAATATAAGGATTTGTTCAACTTTCACACATGGGCCTACTTCCCATGAATAACAATTCCTTTAGGATGTTCAATATAAACCTCTTCCTCATCCTCACCATTGCGGAGTCTTCACATCCATCTAGTGAAGTTCCCATCCTAGAATAGATGCAACTGAGATTACAGCTCGAATTATGGTATACCTGGACATAGGAGAAGATGTCTCCTCATAGTCTATACCCTCCTTCCGAGAAAAACCTCAAACAACAAATTTGGCCTTATACTTATCCACAATTCCATATTTAGCATGCTTGATCTTGTAAAGCCATTTGGAAGTAACTATGGGCTTCCCTTCAGGTCTAGGAACAACCTCCCAACCATCATTCTTCAATATAGACTAATATTCCTATACCATTTCATCTTTCCAAACTTGTTTCTTTGCGACTTCTTCATAGAAGGAAGACACAAAGTTGTCATTGATGTGACTCATCTTTGCAACATACCCTACATATCTGTCAGGTTTCTTTCACTCTCTCTGTTATACACCTGAATGGCACCTCTCTGTCCGAGTGCTGATATCCCTCATGTCGACACACAAAAGGACACTTATGGATTGAGGTTGCCTAGTTTCATTATACCTTGGTTGATGATGAAATACATTGTCTATATGCCCAGCTGATTACTTTGCCATTTGGATATTTTGAGTATCATGCGCGACTATCCCTATTGACATCTCGCGCATCATTCGCGAGTCTTATGCTCAGCAAGTCGCGTATACTTGTATGCGCGGGTTGCACTTATATAGAGTCGCGTATCATATGCGGGTTGCTCTACTACAGACCCGCGTATGGTTTCCTCAAAATTAATATTTAAAAACACGAGTTAATGGGAGATTAGTTTTCTCATTTAACTTAATCCCATTAACTGCTGCAACCTCCCTAACCTTCGAGAACTGCCTCATTTCCTTCATATAAATAGAGGCCTTGGGGAGGGGGTTGACTAGTCATACTTGGAGAGCAAAGTTATGCTGGTGGATTGTCTACAGAATCTTTGGAGCAGAGAAACTCAGAGTCCTTTGGTGACAGAGGAGTCCCTTGTTCAGACATTGGGTTGTAACCTAAACTCCCTCTATTATTGTTAATAAAGCAGATTACTTCTTCCATATTGTGTTTCATGTTTTGTGGATTGGTAAATGTTTATATTTCATTATGTTATATGATTTGCCTAACCTGCATCTTTATATATGAATCATATTGTTTCTGGAAGAGTCTTTGTTAACAAGTGAAGGAGGAACTACCCTGGATACTTTGGAAGTGGAGCAAAGAGAAAGAAGCTAGCTTGGATCAACCTTCGTATATTACAAGTAAGTTCCTGCTACTTTCCTATTTCCTATTTTGTGCTTTTAAGGTCAAATTGTCTGCAAGTGTTAGAGTATGTTGGTAACCCCCAGACCTAGGTTATTAGGTGAATTATCCATTACAACAGAACTGGTGACTCCGCTGGGGAGTCCAAGTCTGCTTTAGGTCTTTTTTCTGTTGTCCTGACCAGTCATTGCTCGAAGTTTTGTTTGTGATTTTTATCTTGCCTCTTTACATACTTACAACATTTGAAAGTCTTGGTTTTTTCTCTGTTTTCTGAGAAATTTTTATACCCATTCGCGGGTTGTCCTTCTGGACAGTCGCGTATGCTGAGTTGCATTCGCGAGTTGTTGAACTGTACAGTCGCGCATCATTCGCGACCTGCACTACTACACAGTCGTGCATACTCCTGAAAACTGTGATTTTTTGTGTTAAAGTTTGCTTGTTCTTTGGCCTGTTATAAGTCCTGTTTTCTGTTAAGAATTTCTTTAAGAGTGTTGCAGAGTTGTCTAAGTGTATCAGGTGATCACATCTTAGTGCTTTTCGAAGCCCTTGGGTTCTTTTTACTTGTTTTATTTACTATCTACATCTTGAAACTTTCTGGCCTGTTTGGGTTGTTGGTCTGAGTGCCTGAGTCTAGATCAGTGATCAGGGTCCTAGACTCTGTCTGTCCAGTCTGCTTTCTGTCAGTTATTGGTCTGCACTTGCCTGTTTGAAAGTCTGCAGTGATTTCTTGGTCATTGTATGCACCCAAGTTGAGGTCCTAGCCTGCTTCTCTTGCTGGTTTTTAGTTTCTATTTTCCTGTCAGTTTCAGTTTTTGTTTTTATACAGTCTATAAGTTGCAAGTTTACTCAAGCATTGCATTTATACATGCACAGTAGTTTTTTGAGCATCTTTTAAAGTGAAAACAAAACATAGTTAATCTTTTGCATTGTAATTTTTGCATTAGAGTAGTGTTTGTTTCAGTTTAAGAAATACTATCTCAGAAAAATACAAAAACATATAAGCTTAGTTTCTCTTTTTGTTGCATATAGTTCATCAATATTAATTTGAAAAAATGAAAAGAAGTTTATTTTATAGTGTTAGTTTGCTTTGAATGCACTTTTAATTTCATTTACTTTCTGCTGAGTCAAAACACCATACAGTTCATCACTGCCGCTTCCTTTGAGTAAAGAACAGCCCTTAAAATTAACGCTTAAATTTAAAATCTATTAGTAAGTTTTGAATTTTTAGGGCCTTCCACCTACTAGCTTAGGCTAGGTTTGTGGGCTAGGAAGTGTAAACTTCCCACAAACTATAAACTCAAACGTAGTGGGCCATTCATTAGGTAAATCCTTGGTTCTACTGCTGTATCTGGGAAGCTCCTCTCAAACGGGAGTTAAGCACGAGGCCGCGTGGAGGCTTGGATAGAGGGGATAACCCCCCGAATCCTTGTCAAAACGTAACCCAGGACTTTTGCGCATCTGGGGATTCTGTCTAGGCAGAATTTCGGGCTCAACTACCCTACCCATGCGTACGTGACTGGCTTGCGACTGTCCCCCCAGACAGTAGGTATTGTCAAGGTAGCCTTTAGTCTCTTGTCTTTTAGGGCTCATACACAGGTAAACCGGAAGGTTATTTCTGGTTCACCTTGGACGGACTTGGAAGGTAACCCTTGTGGAAAGTGCAAAAGGGTGGTTGGGTGATTCCTCCGCTTGTGCTTGAGAACCCCTCAAGGACGCCAAGTAACTGTTCATCGGCCTTCTTCTGGAAGGTATATCTTTATAGCCTGTTTTGATTGCTTGAGACTCTAGGATCTTTTTAGTGTATGCTCTGTGGATTTGCTTGTGTTTAGTCTAACCTTAGGGTGTGATTTTTTAAAGTCTTAATTATGGACGACCAACTGCTTAGAAGGTCTAGAAGGTTGAGAAACCTTCCTCCTCTCACACCACTGGAACCTCCACCTTTACCCCAAAGGAGGAGATTAAGCACAGGTGGTTCTTTTGAACCAGTAGGAACTAGTGAGGTTCTTGGTGAACCTAAGTTAATAGCTAACCGCTTTGATTTAGACACAGTCGAGATAGAAGAGTTGCAAACTGACGAGTTTGCAAGAAATTATAATACCCCCTTGACTGATTTGAACGATCCAGTGATCGTGCAGGTTAGACCCTTTAGTTCACCAGTACTAGGTGTACCTGTAGGTAGAGCTATGTCTTCTGAAGGAGAAAGTTCATTTGTTTTCACCTCAACCTTTCCGGTTGAAGGGGTCCTACCTCCCCCAGTTAGCACCCCTAGATCTAACTTACCTTCCACACCCTTAACTCCAGCAAGCAGGGTGGTCCAACCACCTGTTTACTCGAACATTGGAAGTATGTCTGGTGATATGGCTACTAGGATTCCTAGTATACCTACAATACCTTCTTCTTTCCCTTACACTACCCACAGTGGTCCCGTGGGATCCTCAGCCTTTGTCCAAGGATTCCCTTGGAATGGGGGGCACATACCCCCATCCAGTCCTTACGTAGGTCCACCTCCTTCATATGTAGGAGTGCAGTTTGGGGGAAACACCTCTTATGGTCAAAGTTTCCAAACCCCTATTTCGGTCCCATACACAAGCTCTCCCTTATCTTTGTTTAGTGGAGGGATATCTGCTCCAATCTTTCAGACCCCTATTTCTATGGGGACGGCCCGAACAACTTATACTGCACCTCCCACTCATAATCCGGTGGCCTACGGATGGAATCCGTTTCAAAGAAACCTTCCCACTTCACAATCGGTGTCTAGGGGCAACCCCTCTTTTACCTTTGGGCATTCGGGGGCAGGACCCTCGAATCCCCAAGTTGGCACACCTAGTACATCGGTTAGGCCAAAACTTCCCTTTCTGGCAACTTTGAACTTGCCAGACTTATCGAAATTGATGAATGATCCGGTGAGGCATGACCCCACGTGGCCACCTGTTCCCACCAAGTTTCCTTCAGACATCCCTAAGTTTGAAGGTAAAGCTGGTGAAGATCCTGGGGCACATGCCACCACCTTCCACTTATGGTGTTCTTCCAACTCATTGAATGAAGATTCAGTGAGATTAAGGCTGTTCTAGAGGACCTTGACGGGCATTGCAGCAAAATGGTATATCGAATTGCCTTCTGCTTCCTTTAGTAGCTTCTGGGACTTGGCTACTTCTTTCCTTAGCCACTTTCAGCTTCCAGTCCGATATGATTTCGGAACAGAATTGCTGTCCACTTTTAGACAAAACAAGGCTACACATATCTCGGACCATATCCAAGAATGGAGGAGGAGAAAGAGCCTTATCAAAGCCACCATCCCTCCTGATTTTTTATTAGAATGGTTCCTTAAATCGTTATTGCCCTATATATCTAAGGATGTTTCTACATCAGGAGTGACTAGTGAGGAAGAAGCCATACTCAGGGCCCAGCAGTTAGACTTGATTTACTCACAGTCTGGGATCTTATACGAGATCATCCCTGAGGCACCAAGGCCTTCTCATGAGGCCGAGAAACCCAAGCCTGGACCCCATGCCGATGGTGTGGTTGGGTCCATCAGTTCTCCCACTGTAGAGTCTTTGACAAAACAACTTCACCAATTGTCTGTCAAACAGTCTACGGCGGAGGCAGCGAAGGCTGCCCCCTCTCCCCAAAATGCAAATGTCTTTGCTCAAACTTCTCAAAAGGGCAATCAACAGCCCGATGGTAAGAAGAAGAAGGGCAAAAAAGGAGAGGGAAACCAAAACCAAAACAAGCCCAAGCCCACAAACAATGCTGATGGGGGCAAGAAAGATAAAAAGAAAGTCAAGTTTCCTTGTAAGTTGTGCCAAGGAGACCATTTGACCCACCTTTGTCCCCTCATGGAACAAGCTCAGAAGCTGTTGAAAACTCAACCAACGGCTGTCCTAAAGGATCCTTTTCCCCAAGGACAGAATTCCGCATCAGCTTCTACTATAGCAGGGGGCAGTCAAACTGCTCCTGATCCTAATTATATCAACATGGTTAGATCCTCCACTTTGTTACAAACCAAGAACAAGAACTATGAGAAGGAGACTCATGAGACGGGTAAAGATGTAGGTGAACCTTCCAACCCGCTCACTATAGAGAAACCATTGGAAATAATGCCAAAGATACACAAAGGTGTCTTTAAGAAGACTTTGCATAATCCCAATAGGGCTGCTTCCAACTACTCAGTGGTTGAGGACCTAGCTCAAACCCCTTGTGCGATGTCGTCTTTGGAGGTGCTTCAGAGTTGTCCCGCCCAGCGGGATGCCCTTTTAGCAGCTCTAGGTAGCATGGACTCTACGAGTCTCATGGCGAAGTTTCCTTTGTTGGATGTCAAAATTTGCCTCCCTTACCATGTAGGCCTATCGATCGATGTTGTCCATGGTGGTAAGACCATTGGACGAGCTGTTGTAGATGAGGGAGCCTCTACATGTGTCATGTCCCTGGCTTTTTGGAAATCTTTAGGATCCCCAGAGCTGGTCCCATCAACCACTTTACTTACTGCTTTCGATGGAAGGTCTTTCCGTCCACATGGTATCTTGCCAGCTTTCGAGATTAAGTTGGCAGGCAAAGCGGTGTCTGTTGAAGTCGAAGTGATTGATGCTCCCCTGGACTATAATTTGCTTCTGGGTAGGAATTGGACTTATGCAATGACTGCTGTTGCATCGGCTGTTCTTCGTGTCGTGGTATTCCCACATGAGGGCAAGTTGGTTACTGTTGACCAACTTGATTTTACTCGAAAGGGCCGTTTAGAGTCTAAAGATTCCAATGTACCATTGGTTGATCGGAGCAAGCCTGCTCAGAGCTTGGGGGCTGGATTGTATACATCTTTGATGGGTACCTTTGATATCCCAGCCCCAATTAACTATATCGGTTCCACTAGTGTGGGGAATTCCATCACTTCGGTGGTGGATAGGACTGATCCTTGGGTTCTCCCAACCCCCCAGGAACTGGAAGTGCCCTTATCAGCAGTGGAAGTGGCATATCAAGCTGTTACCCAAGCCACTGTTGATTCTATGCCAGATCCTCTTACAGTCTTGGATGATCTGGATGAAGTCTACTTGCCCGCATGGGCGAAAAACTCTTTACATTCCATCGATTGCTTGGAAACTGTTTTACCTTCCGATGAAGCAATTCTGGAAGCTATGTCTATGCGTGAGAAGATATGTGAGGATCTTCATCACCGGTCTTATTTTCTTCTAGATCTAAGCAATATTGAAAACCAAGAGTTTCATGTGAGACTTCCTGGAGATGTTGATGTACCTGTTAACCCTTTGCCTAGGGACGGGGTGTTTGCTGAGGGGAATATGGAAAAAATTTCCGCTACTATACCCATCAACATTTCCGTCAACCCAGATGTCATGGAAAACATCTATATAGGAGCAAACTGCTCCCCAGAGGAGATTGCTATCTATACTGCCCTTTTCAAGGAATTTCGCGATGTCTTTGCTTGGTCATATGAGGAGATGCCAGGCATTGATCCATCTATTGTCCAACATGAAATCCGTACCTACCCTGATGCCAAACCAGTTAGACAGAAATTACGCCCCGTGAACCCACGTAAAGTGGCGGCTGTGAAGGCAGAAGTCGAAAAGCTGTTGAAAGCAGGTTTTATATATCCTATTGCTTTGACTGAGTGGGTGTCCAACCTAGTTCCTGTTGACAAAAAGCAAGGGAATATTCACGTCTGTACTGAATTTCGAGACCTTAACAAAGCTTGTCCCAAGAACAATTACCCCACACCATTCATTGATCAGATCATTGATGCTTGTGTGGGGAGTGAAGTCTTTTCTTTTGTGGATGGTTTTTCCGGCTACAATCAAATGCAAATCAAACCGGAAAACCAGCATAAAACTGCTTTTATTTGCCCTTGGGGTACATTCACTTATAGAAAAATGCCCTTTGGATTGAAAAATGCAGGGGCCACCTTTCAACGAGCCATGAACTTTGCTTTTCACGATATAAAATCCATTGTCGAGCCTTACCTAGATGATCTACCCGCTCATTCTTGCAAGAGGATCCAACATCCAGATCATCTACGGTTGATTTTTGAGAGATGCAGATACTATAAAATTCGCTTGAATCCACACAAGTGTGTTTTCTGCGTCGAGTCAGGGCGGTTACTCGGATTCATTGTGTCCAGTAGAGGCATTCAGGTGGATCCCCTAAAAGTTGAGGCCATTGTAAATCTGCCTCCTCCTCGCAATCTCAGGCAACTTCAGAGTCTACAAGGAAAGTCTAACTTCCTTCGACGTTTTATCGTAAATTATTCCAAGATCACCAAAGGTTTCATGCACCTGCTTAAGCAGGACACCCCATTTGTATGGGATGAAACAACACAACTTGCGTTCGAGGCATTAAAGAAAGCCTTGTTGTCGGCTCCTTTGTTACGCCCACCAGATTATTCTAGGGATTTCATATTGTATCTGGCCGCGTCGGAGTCTACCATTGGGGTAGTGCTTGTTCAGGAGAATGATATGCTCGTTGAGCATGTCGTTTATTATCTTAGCCGTGGTTTGGTTGGGCCTGAACTTAAGTACTCTCACGTCGAGAAGTTAGCCTTAGCGGCTGTCTATGCTGTACAGAGGTTACAGCACTATATCTTACTGAGGACTACTACTGTAGTGGCGGATGTAAACCCTTTCCAATATGTTTTATCCCGATGGATTTTTGGGGGAAAATTCAACAAGTGGATAGTCATTCTCCAAGAGTTTGACTTGGTTTTCCAATCCGCTAAATCCAAAAAGTCCTTAGTGTTTGCTGAGCTTATAGCAGTGTTTCCTACAGAAGGAGATGTAGTGATAGAGGATGACTCATTCCCAGATGAGCACATCTTCCTTATAGACACCTCTGATCCTTGGTATGGAGATATTCTTATATATCTCCAGACTTCAAAGTATCCTGCCGCTTACTCTAGGGAAGATCGACGTAAGCTAAGACTGCATGCAAAAAACTACCTCATAATAGGAGATACTTTATATCAGAGAGGGGTAGATTCGGTCTTGCGTCGCTGCCTTACTCATGAGGAAGCGGAGGTTGTCTTAAATGATTCTCACAGTGGAGCATGTGGGGGTCATTTATCTGGGTTAGCAACGGCCCATAAAATCTTGCGTGCCGGTTATTTCTGGCCCTCAATCTTTAAAGATTGTGTGGAAGCTGTGAAGCGCTGTCATCCGTGTTAGCTCTATACCAAAAAAATGCGGTCACATCCTGCTCCCTTGTTTCCCGTTGTCTCGGTAGGCCCCTTCATGAAGTGGGGGATTGATTATATGACATGCAACCCAGCCTCGGCTGGGGGGCACAAATACATCATTGTCGCTGTGGACTATTTCACAAAATGGGCAGAGGCAATGCCTACTTTTAAAGCCGATGGGGAAACAACAACTTTCTTCGTTTTCAATCAGATTATTGCTAGGTTTGGTATTCCAAAGGTGATTGTCACTGACCATGGCAGTCATTTCCAAAATCACATGATGTCAGAACTGACCACCATGCTTGGATTTCGACAAGATCATTCTTCGCCATATTATCCGCAAGCAAATGGTCAGGTTGAGGCTGTAAACAAGACCTTAAAAACTATTCTTAAGCGTACTATTGATGCAGCCCGCTCGAATTGGCACATCATGTTATATCCTGCTCTTTGGGCTTATCGAACCAATGTCAAAACTGCTACGGGTTTTTCCCCCTTCCAACTCGTTCACAGGGTGGAAGCTATTACACCGATTGAATGTGAAATCCCATCTTTGCAGATAGCTATTCATGTGCTACCTGATACGACTGAGCTTGAAGAACAGTTGTTACACTTAGAACACCTCGATGAATAGCGTAGAGATGCGCTGACTGCGAAACAGGCTCATAAAAATAGGGTTAAGAATCAGTATGATAAATCGGTTAAGCCTAGGATTTTCTCTGAAGGGGATCTTGTCTTGCTCTGGGACCAAGATAAAGAACCTCTGGGGTTAGGTAAATTCAAGGCCATGTGGCTCGGACCCTATGTCGTATCTAAAGTTTTAAGTAAAGGCGCATATGAATTAGTAGATTATGATGGGAATAAGCTGCCTGAGCCTAGAAATGGGCTCTACCTGAAGAAGTACTATGCTTAGGCCTAGCACTTTTTCTTGTATATTAGTGTATGTATTTTTATGTACATTAGGTTGTTAGTTTAGTTTTTTATACTATCTGCTGGTTGTTGCAGATGTCTTCCGAAATGTATGTAGGTTTCGCTGATGGTGCCAGCTGTCACACTTGTAATCTGGCTTCGGCAGCATGGGTTATCTATTCTCCCACAGGACAACTTGTTGCCGCGGGTGGCGCTTGCCTAGGTCCTGCTTCTAATAATGTTGCTGAATATAGGGCGGTTATTGAGCTTTTATGGGATGCATTGTCACGTGGTATTACCCAGCTTGAAGTCCGTTTGGATTCCCAGTTGGTTGTTTCCCAGCTCAATCGAGCTTACCAGGTACGAAACCCTACCTTGTTACGTCAGTTCATGTGAATTCGTTCTTTGGAAAGGCATTTTGAAGTTATTACTTTTAATCATATTCCAAGAAACCAAAATTCATTATCTGATGCATATGCTAATTACATTTTAGATTGGCATCTCACACATAATCCATAAAATATACAACACATATGTAAAAAACATTTGTAAATAAACTGACAACCAAAACACACACATATATATATGTAAATATCCGTTTATACATAGGATAGGTCAAGTCTGATCCGTAGATCCCAAAATATACAAAATATACAAAATGTGGATCATCGTCCATCAAAATGCCCTAGATCTATGCCTGGCCGCCATGGCCGCTAGGACCTTCCTGGTCCCTGTGATCTCTGCGCCCCCTAGCTTCCTCAGCCTCTTTGGCCTCGGGAGCCTCTACTGCATCTCTATACACCACTACTGCTCTGGCTACCCGTCTGAAAAGTCGTAGCCATGCGGGTAGTACCCCAACAACGAACTCCTGCATAACTGCAGGGAGATGCTCTATCCGTATAGTAGGTACCCACTCGGTAAGCCTAGTCAGCTTCGCCTCGAGTACCTGGATCAGCCCAGGATCTCCTCCTGCTACAGGACGTACGAAGGTACATGGGTTCCCTGCAGGCCGGACCGGTCCAATATCTGCATTTTGACACATGAGTAGGATTAGACTTGTACATATGTATATACCTTATCATTACAAAAATTCATAAAAATTTGATAATGATAAAAAATTAAAAAGAGACTTACCCATCTCACCCCATGCTCCTCCTGGAGGGAGGACTAGGTCATGATCACCTCGGAAATCCAGCCCAGCGTATGGAAACTGCTCCAACATCGGCACCTGTCGTTCCCACAAAGTATAGAAATCGTCGTCATACATGCTGTGTACCACATCACCTCCTCCTTGGTGGAGGAAGATATCCCCCCACCTGCTCAGCCTAGGCTGACGTGGATGCTGGACCTGTAATGGCACAGCAGGACTCATAGCTGGCACCCTCTCAAAGAAGAATGCAACCAAAATACTAGCATATCCAAAGTTCTTCCGTCTCCCCCTCTTGCAATCAGATAATTGACTCTTCATAAGAGGGGCAATTCCCGAGCACCAGTCATGGAGTGTGCCTCTAAAACAGTCCACCGCCACTCTCATCTGATTCCTGGTGGCATGATGTAGTCCTGATGACCCTGACAGTCTGACAATGGTACTAGCCAATACCTGTAATGTAAAATCTTGTATATCTGTGATGAGAACACTGCTGCCCTTCTTTTGAGTACCAGGCCTGCAGAATACATCCACATAGTTCTGGACACTCAAGGGGTCTCCACCCCTGCCAGTGCCCTCCAGGTTCACCGGTGCTCCCCGATGTGATAAACCTGTAATAAAATAGATATCCTCGATGGTCAACTCCAAAGTCTCACCTTGGATGTTGAACATCCCTAGGTCATGGTCCCAATAACTGACTAAGAACTCTAGTATACGGACATTGGACCGCACGGGTGATGTACAGAAAAACTTAAGCAGCCCACTATTCCGCAATGCTTGGATAGTAGGCGGGCTTTGGAGTGCCGCTTGGTCCATCATCTCGTGTTCCCTCTCCCGCCACTTCAGCACCATTATATTCCTGACAAAAACACACAGTTTGATTCAGTAATTCATCATCAAAATGTAAAAATTTGAACCATTTTCAAAGCTTTTATCTATTGTGTAGTATGCGCGACTGTCCATTGGGACATGTCGCGAGCCATGCGCTACTCTTCTATGCAGCAAATCGCGCATATAACGCGTATGCGCGGCTTTTACATGTAGCAACCCGCGCATACATTTTGCAACTTTTTATGTTGATGAATTAAACTGAATTGACCATGAATTTTAAACTTTGTTTGGATGAAAATGAAGAGATTCGGGTGTAGATTTACCTGCAACTGACGGATCTGAATTCCAACGGTCCAATTGTCCACAACGAGCGATCAAAGGTAGAGGGTAAAAGTTCCTTTTTGGTTCATAAAGTACAAATGGTTAGAAATGTTTCAATTTTCAAACTATTAATAGAAATAAAATTTTGTAAAGTGGGTTTTCTTCTATAGTTTGAAACGTCAATTGATTAATACCATCCCTTTTGTGCCTTGGAACAGGTTTACCAACTTTTTCAAAGTGTTGATGCTCCTATAGGGTGGTTTTTCTCTTTT
The DNA here is from genome assembly GCA_001517045.1 of Pseudotsuga menziesii. Taxonomy (NCBI): domain Eukaryota; kingdom Viridiplantae; phylum Streptophyta; class Pinopsida; order Pinales; family Pinaceae; genus Pseudotsuga; species Pseudotsuga menziesii. The sequence continues at coordinate 481,216 of LPNX011029837.1, forward strand.
CTACATATGTTGGCAACTTATCACTCCACATTAACCTTAGTATTCAACATTTTGCCACAGACTATGGTATTCTAAACCATTAGTCCCTTGTCCCTACCATTGTTCTTTCGTGGCTAGGATCCCTATTTCATGAGTATCATTCTTATATGCCATTGCCATCCTCTGATATTCATTTCGTCACTGTTTCAGGCCCAGGGGTTTCCTCATAGCTATTTTTCACGCCAAATAGAGCTTCGCATGAATCTCTCTTTACAAGCTATCCCTTTATAGGACTCCCCACCTTATGGAGTTTCTTTAGGCCCAGGTCTGACTCCTTAAAAATAGACTTGACTGCCGAGTTATCTCATCCGTTCAAGCTCGTTAAGAATATGTGAACGGGAATTCGCATGGTGGTAGGTTATCTCTTTCTCGGCCCATGTAGAATAATACGAGAAAGGATCACTCTCTTTTCTTCGGAATTGAGAAGAGTATTCTCAGGTATAGGTTTATCACTTTTCTGGAACTGAGGGACTAAATTTACGGAAAAGGAACACCCGGTTTGAGCTTAGTTTTCTCTTTTTCGTGCTCTGGACCCAAACATGAAAAATATTCCGAGTGTACTTTGTGTCTTTGTCATGCTCGTTAAACACTCAAGAACAAAACACCGAGTTTATTGTTGTAAGCCCCATTTCTCGTAATCAAATGGATCTTTCTGAGTGATCTTGCTTTCCTTCACACTCGTAAAACTCAAGCTATTTTCTGCTGTTATTGAAGGAGCATTGGGTAGGTGATAATTTAACCTTTTTCAGACCTTCCCGACTAAGTACAAAAAAGGTTCAACTTTTCTTCTTCGGAAGTTAAGAGAGTTATTTTGAGGTTTGTTTTATACTTTTTCGGCCTTAAGAGACTAAATTGGACGAAAAAGGACCCCCCTGGAGTCTTCTTTGGCATTTTCAGACTCTCTAAATGTGAAAATACCACATGAGCATGTACTAGTTCGGGCTCATTAAATCCACGGATTAGTGTATCAAGCATTATTTTCCCATCTCTTCAAGCTTGTTAAAAAATGAAGAGGGAACTGAGTTGGCTTTCCTGGACTCGTTAAAACTTAACAGGGAAGGAAAGGAAGAAGTGTTCTCTTGTTTTTAGTAATGGCAGCATGTCATCCTTGAACATAGCACTCTTTGCCTTCCGATATCCATGTTTCATTGTACATCTGTGTTCAGCTATCACTTCGAGTTTTGCTCCTCCTCTTGTCCTTTATACCTGGGGAATCTGATCATGTATCCTACAAGACAGATAAGTCTAGTTGTCCTATCTATCTGTTATACGCTGCCTTGGGTCATCTCTGTGTTGTGCTCACTGTTCAAGGATTCTTCCCACTATCTGATTTATAGACTGATCCAATCATTGTTATATCTGTTATCCATTTACTTGTGTCTATCTTCTTTTGCCCAGTTCTTAGTCACTCTTGTGATCCGTTGGAGGATCTATTGCCTTCCCTATCACAGTATGGTTCCATTTCAGCATTTCCTGATGACGAAGACCTAGAGTTTGACGATCGTACCTTTGGATTCACTTTCATCATTGGTGAACTCCTTTGCTTCAGTTGTCAATTATCATCTATTGGTTGACAAACTGTTGAATCCTTTCCATGTTTGACTTCAGTTTACCCTTATTCACATGGCTTGGATTGTACTTGGTTTTTTGGGATGTTGTATGAAGACCTTAGTTCCTCACTTATGAACTAAGTTGCACAAGACTATGTTCCATTTCTATATCTAGCTTCCAGATCTTTGAAGACTCATCATTATTATATTGTGGCTTCGATCCACCTTTGTACTATACATGGTTTTTACCCGTATCATATGATGTAATCAAATATTGTAAAGGAGCTAGTGTTCTAGTAAATTGAACATAGCATCCTCAGATATAGCTTTGTATATGACATTATTATGTATTGGTTTCAGGTACTCCTTCTGCTCCACTGGACTTCTAAGTTTCTCCAGAGTTAGTATTATAATGTATTTCGGCCATCGTTCCCCTCTGACCTCACACATTAGGGGGCATCTGTTATACACCTAAATGGCACCTCTCCGTCCGAGTGCTGATATCCCTCATGTTGGCACACAAAAGGACACTTATGGATTGAGGTTGCCTAGTTTCATTATACCTTGGTTGATGATGAAATACATTGTCTATATGCCCAGCTGATTACTTTTCCATTTGGATATTTTGAGTATCATGCGCGACTATCCCTATTGACATCTCGCGCATCATTTGCGAGTCTTATGCTCAGCAAGTCGCGTATACTTGTATGCGCGGGTTGCACTTATATAGAGTCGCGTATCATACACGGGTTGCTCTACTACAGACCCGCGTATGGTTTCCTCAAAATTAATATTTAAAAACATGAGTTAATGGGAGATTAGTTTTCTCATTTAACTTAATCCCATTAACTGCTGCAACCTCCCTAACCTTCGAGAACTGCCTCATTTCCTTCATATAAATAGAGGCCTTGGGGAGGGGGTTGGCTAGTCATACTTGGAGAGAAAAGTTATGCTGGTGGATTGTCTACAGAATCTTTGGAGCAGAGAAACTCAGAGTCCTTTGGTGACAGAGGAGTCCCTTGTTCAGACATTGGGTTGTAACCTAAACTCCCTCTATTATTGTTAATAAAGCAGATTACTTCTTCCATATTGTGTTTCATGTTTTGTGGACTGGTAAATGTTTATATTTCATTATGTTATATGATTTGCCTAACCTGCATCTTTATATATGAATCATATTGTTTCTGGAAGAGTCTTTGTTAACAGGTGAAGGAGGAACTACCCTGGAGACTTTGGAAGTGGAGCAAAGAGGAAGAAGCTAGCTTGGATCAACCTTCGTATATTACAAGTAAGTTCCTGCTACTTTCCTATTTCCTATTTTGTGTTTTTAAGGTCAAATTGTCTGCAAGTGTTAGAGTATGTTGGTAACCCCCAGACCTAGGTTATTAGGTGAATTATCCATTACAACACTCTCGCAAAGCCCATTGGTGCTCCATGCTTCTCTGCATATTTTAGCATATATCGACACCATGTAGACCTCTTCTTGGAAGGAGGTTCATCCACTAGTTCCACTGGTTCATTAGGGACTAGTGAATCCGAGCACATTGTTAGATTCTCCCTATGGACAATTGGCTAGAGAGAATCAATTTCAGGGTCCTCTGACATACGAGTCTCATGATCCTTTATTTCTATATCATACATAAGCTCTTTCGATCACTTAAATGATGCCTCTTCATGGAAGGTCACATCTCGATTGAACTCTATGTGTATCTCTCCTGGCACATATACCTTGTAGGATCTTGATGATTTTCTATAATACACAAAGGTTCCTTTATTCCCTTCAGATTCCATATTAGTCCTATTTTATTTTGGTACATGAATGTATACCGAACATCCAAATATCCTCAGGTGTGAAATTTTTGGTCTCTCACAGTGAACACCTCTTTAGGTGTCTTCTCATCTATAATGGCATGCATACTTCTATTATTGATATACGTTGATGTACTAGAAACGTATGCCCATAAGGAGGCAGACAAATTTTGATAATGAAACATGGTTTTTGCATCCTCAAATACAGTTCTATTATTTCTCTTGGAAACTGCATTTTGTTGGGGGTTGTATGGAATTGTAAATTGTATACAACTTCCTACATCACTACAGAACTCATTCAATGCATGGGAATCAACTTCACCTCCATTTTTAGACCTCAAATAATGAATGTTATTCCTTGTCTGATTCTATACTAAAGCATTAAATTCCTAAAACTTGCTAAAGGTTTCACTCTTAGCCTTAAGGAAGTAAATCCACAACTTTCTATAGAAGTCATCAATAAACAATACATAATATAAATAGCCACTCAAGGATAGGGATGACATGGGACCACATACATAAGAATGTACTAAAGATAAAATCCATGTAGATCTAGTATTATTTCTAGAGAAACCCCTTTTAACATTCTTCCCAAGTGAATAACCCTAACATACACTATCATGGTCAAAATCAAATATTGGCATACCTTTAACCATTCATTGTAATCCTTGTAGTGCTTTGTAGTGGAGGTGACCAAGCCTATTGTGCCATAGTTTGCATGGACTAATAATGTGATGAACCATAGCTTGAAGATACTTATCAGGTACCTTATAGAGTCCTCCCTCTCAAACTCCAAACATTGTAGCAAATTCTAGGCTTTAGTTCTTCGGCCATAATAATGCTTTATTATCGATGAAGATAACTCGGAAGACCTTATACTCAATAGCTGAAACTGATAGAAGGTTCTTCTTCAAGATGAGTACATGAAGAATGTCCTTCATATGTAAAGTATCTCTTGATCTCAACTCGAAGGAGATCCAACTCCTTAAATCAAGTATGTTGAGTTGTCCCCTAACTTTACCATGCATGTGAAAATTTTCTCGTTTAGGTCAAACATGGTGCTCTTATAAGATGACATGTGCTTAGATTCACCTCTTTCAATCAACCATGCATCTTCAGTTGTGATCATAGGTCGGAAAAGTGCCGAAACAAGGTAATACTCTCTCCTTGTCTCCTTCTCCTCAGGTGCATTCTTTTGAGAGGATTCTTCTTCTACTATGGTATATGCATGAAACCTTCCTTTTTTCATTTTTCTTTGATTTGCACTCCCTTGCATAATATCCCTTCTTTTTACAATTGTAGCACTGCACCTTTGACTTTTTGAAGTCCTTGTTGAATAATTTCTTCTTCATACGAGAGAACTTATTTGGAGAAACTAGTTTCCTCCCTTTCTTCATTCTTGTCGTGAGGGAAATATTTTCTTCTTTAGTTCACACTAATTTGCTCTGGATTCACCCCTCCTATTGGAGACATTCATGCTACAACCTATGAAAGTTAGTTTGTACCTCTCGGTCTTTTACTGCAGCCAAGAATGTCTCCCATGAGGATGGGAGACCATCAATGGTGGTTTGGAGAATATCATCTTCATCCACTACAACTCCAATATTAACAAGTTAATCCCATAGTTGAGAGATATTGGTGAAGAATGATGCCATAGGATTATCCTTCTCCATATTTAATTTCTAGTGATTATTCTTCAAAGCCCTGTTTTGACTCGGTTCCTTCTTCTCATATAAGTTTATCAATGTATCAAAACATCATTTTGCAGTATTTAATGGAGTGATAATGGGAATCAAATTATCCTTAACTGAATCATAGTTGATCCATTTGGATTTATTTCAGTTCTTCTTGATGTTGATGCACCCTGCATTAGTTGTAGGATCCTCCATTGCACTGGATATGTAGGTATCCAAGTCATGTTCCTCCATGATGTTTAATACCCTCGCCTTCCAAGTGTTGAAATTGGAAGTACCCTCAAGGCAGTCATTTGTTCGTACAGAGATTGATGTCATGTCTCTTAGAAAACATTTTCAACTCCTCAAGATCTACGTAGGATTCTAGTTTTCTTGCAAAAATCAACTCCTTCACGTCCTAAGCTTTGATACCATGTTAAATTTTGAAAAAATATGAAGATATCAGTGTACTTTAAAACTTTTAATTGAATAATTAGTTAATACCAAAATCAATAGAACTTTAAATCACATAAATCATTCATCCATAACACAAGATGTACCCAGGGGAAAACCCTCAAAAATATGAGGATGAAAAACTCTAGCAAATATTGAGAGTATAATTATGATAGATTGCATAGAATGTTTGGTACACAATAACATATTGTCTTTGGCATCCCAAGTGCTAGATAAGAGAGAATACTGAGCAATAGAGAATAAATATCAACTATAAAAACTTGTCATATTCCCAACACATTAATAACAAGATACAATCATTACTATGTGTTGTAATCTCATAGATCACATAAGGTTACCAATAATACAGATAAAGAATCATATAAACATACAAAGACAAGAGACAAGAACAGATAATGGAATAACATATTATATTATAGTATCATGTGGGGGTCCATACATATACAAAAACTGAACTGAGTTCTACACTGGCTTAATAGCCTATTATAATAACTGATTTACAAAACAATTATGAGTAACTACTTGTCGGTTCAGCCAACCGACACGACCTTTAGAGGCCAACCTAATCTCCGATTAGTGGGTTAACTCGACTAGTCAGCTCACTGACTAGCTCCTCCAAGATCTCATCCAAGAACAAAATCTTTCTTCGCCTCGAAGAAATAGGGAGGGTACTTCAAAATTTCTTCTGTCTGAAATAATTTACTGCATTTGTTTTGTCTTCATGGGCTATGTAGACGAATGGACGGTCGTTTCTACACACATACTTCTACAGTAGGTTCTGCTTTGATGGCTAGTTGGTGCTGAAACTCTACCCAACTATGTAGAGAGTTCTGGATATCTATGGTCAAGGTGGTGAGGCTTGACAGAGTCGACATTTTTTATTGAATTGAACAATCTGTAATGTTTTCCAGGTCTAGTCCCAATGACTGATCTTTTTCCTCTGTTGTATCTAGTGATCTTCTCATCTATGGGCAGATCTTGTCGAGTGTGTTAATGCTTGGGAGTGCCTGGGTCATCCATTGATGTGCTTGCTTTTCTAGTTTTTCTAATCTTGTTGTCTCTAATATGATCTGGTCCTGTATTTTTGTTCTCATGGTGTTGTCCAGACCTTGTTGTTTTTCTAAATTATGGATGTGCTCATTGGTTTGTCGAACCTGTTGGAATACTTTTCCGTAGTAGGTGTACCAACTCCGTAGGAATTCTTCCGTAGTAACATACTCTTCCAAGTGGTCCCGTAGTACCTCCTATGCTTCATAAAATGCTGTGTACTACTGTCTCAATAGCACAAAAGTTTCTTCCTTTTTCTCTTCTTTATTTTTCTGTAGTAGCATCTGCAGGTTCTACACGACACTTTCAAACAATTGGTATGATTTTTCCAATGGTTTGTCGGTGTCGGTCTCCGTCATTCTTGGTATCACTGTTTGTGTCAAATTCCTGCATTTGGTCAGGAATTCGACTTGTTTTGCTTTCATCTTTCCAATTCTTTCCTGCTTTGTTCGATTTCTATTTGATGATTCTTTAATTACTGCTTCCAGGAGTCTATCCAGCTCTCCATCTCTTAGCTTTGGTGTTTCGACTGCAGTAGTCGATCCATGTTGATGAAGGTAGATAGTTGTTAGTTTTTGTTGATGTTATTTCTTCTTTTTATCTTTTCTCTTTCTCTTGTGTCTATGCTGGTCTAATCTTGTCTCTGTAGGTACTACTGCTGCTTGTTGTTGTTCTACTTGCTGGGCTACCTGCTCTGTCTGTTGTTCTACATGCTCGGTCTATTGTTTTGCCTATTCTTCTGTAGTCAGTTGATTCCTTGGCTGTTGTGCTTGAGACTACTGAGCTGCATTTGGAGGGTTTTCTAGTTGTGCAGCTCAATGTGTATTTGGAGGGGTTGAAACGAGTGGTTCAAGGTTTGGAAAAGGTTATGGATTCGTAGGTGGTGATGGAGATGGTGAGTGGTCTGGTGTAAGTGGTGCGGTTGGGATATTTTCAGTCGACAGGGGATCTTTGACTTCTAGTGTTGAGTCGGTTGGGTCATCAGAGTCGACAGAGAATAGGTTGTCCATCTCCTGGTTAAGTGCTAATACATCATCTTGATCATTATTATCTTCTTCATTTGGTTTAATGATAGGTGGTGGACGACCTATAGTAATTGGTGTAAATGATGAACGACGGCTTCCGACCAGTTGAGAGGTATTTTCGGGGTTCCTTAAGAATGTTGATATGATAATTCCAATAGTTCTTGGTTTCTGAGGTATTTGGTCGGTTTGCTGTGAGAGGGTCTGGCGTGCTGAGCTAGACTTGGTTAACATGCGGGTGGTGGTAATTTTCTGAGTAGAAGTGAGTATTTTGAGGTTTTTTTCAATAAAGTCCAAGAGGTCTCCATCGTGGTTGAATCGTTTCTTTAATGTCTCCGGCATAGCATTTTTACAGATGTCTACAGGACTGATGGTGGGTAGTTGTGGGATATATTCTTGTGTGATCTAGGTTGGGGATGGGGGTGGGGGGGTGGAAACTAAATCAATAATATTTTCGTCGACTGAAGGGTCTATAGTTTTTACCTTTTTGGCTTTGGCTTGTCTTTTCTCCTCCTCGACAAATTGTTTGAATTGCTACTCGACCGAGATTTTATTTTTGGTGGCCTCTATCAAAATTTCAGTCGCTTGAGCATGGAGTTCATCCTCATTGTCTAAATTTTCTTGTAGGATCAGCTGGAGTTTCCCTTTTCGTTTGGCTGGACTATCCATGTTTTTCCTAGATTTTGTAATTATTACGGCCAACTGTCGGATATTTTCCTTTGTCGACATGTATTCTGGTTTCTCTATCTCTTCCTCCCCTTACTATTGTGTCAGTATAATTTTTTGTTGGAGTTGTGTTTTTGGAGCAGTCATTAGTTGGAGCTTGCTGGTATCCTCTGTCAGTATCTCTGACATGAAGGTACTAATATATAGATGGAGTTCACATTCCTCCTCTTTTTTTGGGTCGGTCAAGGGTTCCCCAATAGGCTGATTTGTTTCTTTGTCCCTTGCTGGTATCGACAACTTGGTATTAGATTGTCGAGCCAGCTCTTGGAAAATTTCATTGACTAAAGGATAATAGTCGAGAGGTTTTTCTTTTGCTTTTCCCCCCTACATGTACCAGACTGCAGTGTGGTCGAGCTCTAATTGAATGTGTGCCGTTTTTGGTATACTTCTTCGGATGTTCTGAGGCACCCTCCATATGGTTGTCTAGACTTTTAGATTCTCAAACCAATTTTCCAACAATACTTTTCCATTTGCTAGTTCTTTTAGAGTTCCATTATGTGAAAATGGTTTGAAATGCCACATGTGATATTTTCATGGTTCGAGGAACTGATTATCTCCAACTGGACATAAGTGGTACATGGCTATCCAGATTATCAGTGATGGGAACCTGATAATTCTAGCCAATTCCTAGCATTTTTCATAGATGTTTTTGAGCATGTCGGCCACATATTGAGCCCAGTGGTAAACTTTCCCTGAGGTTTCTATTATGTCGACTACTTCCAACATTTATAGCTTCAGATCACTCACTCAACATGTAGGGGTGAGTCCCGTTGCTATGATTTTGGCAACTATTTGCGGTGTACGGGCTTGTATTTTACTGATCATCAGCCCTTTTGAGTTCTTTCCTGATGGTGTCCCTATTAGTCGTTCTACTAATCAGTATTTTATTCCCATAGGAATAGGGTCGCTCTAGTTTGAAAGTATGGTAAGCTTGTATATGACCTGGCCATAAATTTCTACTAGTTTGTTGAAGTAGAATTTTCCATTGTGGTACCGGCTGATGATAAATTTTACAGTGGTTTCTTTTGTCTCGTCGAAACTCACCATGAAAGGCGTATTCATGTAACTCATAATGGTACTGTGACTTATTTTCTCTGTTTCCAGTGTCATTTTCTTATTTGCATAGGCCCATTCTTTGATTTTTGCCCAGATCTTTGCCCATGAAATTTCCTGTACCTTTACGCTTTTGATATTTCTTAATCTCCTTACGAGTGGGGTTTCGACAGATTCTAGGTCTTTTGTTTTGGCAGCTGCGGCTCTGGTTTGCTTTGGAGCCATTTTGTTGGTCTCTTGGTCGGCTTTTTTCATAGGGTTTATGTTTTCAAATTTCTGAGTAATTGGTTGCTCTAATTCTTCGAAACACGGTAAGAAATATTTATTTGACGTAGTATTTATGGGTGGAGTGGATGGTGGTTTTGTCGATGAAGGTATTAATGGTGGAAATGACGGTCTAGGACGGTCTATTGAGGCCGCGTTTAATGCATTCTGGTTTTGGCGCTCCTTCTGACCATAGTCATGAAGGCGTGATTTGCTCTTTGGAGTCGTCGGTCAATGTCGATCATGAAGGTGGTCGATGATGGCATGTCAATGATAGGGATGTCGGTTGTTGAACTGCGGTCTACTATGTCTTTTGAAATTTCCTGTCATTTTGGATTATGAGTGTTGGCTCTTTTTGTCGTTTTTGAGATTTTTAGATTTTTATAGGTTTTTCTGAGCAGTTATGGTCGTTGTTTTTTTTGTACTACATATATATATATATATATATATATATCTTTTTTTTTAGATAGTTGTTTAGTTTTGGTATCGTTTTAGTCGAGCACCATTAACAAGTTTTCGAAATACCATGCCTTGTAACGTCCTTAGTCATACTGATCAGTTGGCATGACACTAGTAAAAAATGAGGAATTAGCTACTAGGTGACTAAAAATTCTAGTCACCACAGGTTTTTCAAGTGATTTACTACTAAATATGAGCAATTTTGATTGACCCAACTATAAACGACTAAAATTAACGACTAATTTAGTCAACAGTTAACAAATATGACTAGATAATAAGTGACAAAGTTAAAAATGACTAAAATAAACGACTAATTTAGTTACGACATAAAAAATGACTAGCTAGAAGAATATGAATTAGTCATTTATGTTAGTCATTTTTAATTGTGTCATGGAAAATTGGAATTTTGACAATGAAGTGTAAGTTTTTTAAATTTTCTACCTTCTATTAGTAATATTGGTGCCATGCACCTTGATCTTCAGAGATCCAACAAAGCAATTGCATGGATTTTCTCTTGACCATATTTATCCCTATTGTGCCATTGAAGCAAACTGTTAAGCGCGTGCCAAATTAGGAAAATTAGGTTCTTATGTCAATTACAAATTAGGTACTAGAACCTGTACCATATCGATACCTAGAAGAATCATAGCTAGTTGTTGATCCTTCAATCTAAGAGTCCAAAATCCCATACTTAGCACCTAAGCAAAATTTTACATGGTGGTGACATCGTTGTGAAAATTTACGTGTTTTTTTAATAATTAAAAAAAATAAAGAAAAAGCTTGAAAAACAAAAGTGACGGTCCACCATTAGTGATCAAAATTGAAGGGTGAGTCTTAATTTTAATTGGAAGGGTATTTATTCTCTCAACACTTCAGAGATGAAGGGAAATATAAATAATTGTACTTCAATTGACAAGTATAAATTAACGAAAACTTTTCATTAAAAATATGCAAAAAACAAATATTGTTCTTTCAAATTTTTACAATTTTAAACAATTGAGAACTTTTTTTTTTGAGTAGGGGAATCGACAACTGGGTCTGGGTTGGTACTCGCGTGACACCGGGTCCAGGGATCCATTATCGCTACCACTATAACCCTATGTGGCCCACACCCGCCGCAAGACATGAGACACAGGTAAACCGGGGTGGGATTGATCTCATGACCTCCAATTTACAACAAGTGACTTCATAACAACAGAATTGTGTGGGAAGACAATTGAGCACTTTAATATCTACATGAAAAAATGATATATTTTCAATGAAACTTATTTTGAACACATTAAGTAGTCATATGTGTATCATTAATTTTACAATTCAGTAACATAACAACTATTCTTTGTATTTTTTAGAGTTGGAGCACACGTCATTATATAAAAAAACTACTTAGACTATGCCATAACCATATTGGGGCATCCACGTGCAATCTAAGCTTGAGATATGTAAGAATGATAAGGATTGGCCACCTAATAAAAAATAATACACAACTCATGAAACATTCAAAAAAATTTCCTACATACCAAGCAAGTTAGCAAAGCCAGCATAACCGGGGTTGGGGCATCAAATATTTTTGTTCATCACTTGTCATGAAAGCATACATGCATGTGATGGAGGGTCCTAAGTCAATTGAATCCTTACAACTCACCACATGTCTGAGTCTCAACACTCTTCCTTTTAAATTGAACCAAAATACCAAAAGAAGTTTATTAATGGCTAGATTTGAGAAAGTTCTAGGTGTGAGTAATTAAGGGCTTGAGGCTCTAAAATTTGTTGCATTTTGTACAAGTCCACGATTGAATCACAAGTAGGACTTTAAGTTATTCAATGAAAACAATTAATGTGTATAACCCTTATGTCAAAATCATTTTCCATGTTGATGCAAGCCACTACCCTCTTTATTGTCTTACCAAAAGGCATGATAATGAGGAAGAAGACCTAAAATTATGGACTTCACCTTCAAAGAATTCCTTGCAATCACATTGTTAAGGAGTGATAAGAAGGTCACAATAATCCAACATGTCAAATATCAGTTGATTGTGTTAATTAAATACTTATATGGTAAATTTAATATAAGACTTACTTATAGTTGTCTCTTACTCTTTGTGTCTTGACACGTTTAATATTTTATGGTTGTCTTTGCACCTTGATCCAATTTGTATTATAATATGAGGATGTGCATGCATAATAATCCTTAGTTTTGACTATGAGATGGGGATTTAAAGAGAAGCTAATGTAAATACAAATCATTTTTACATGTATTTTGGTAGCACTCAGGACAAATGTTGTGAGAAACCACAAATGCTTGGAAGGACGGAGGGAGATTACATCACGATCATGCCATCCATCAAATTGAAGACTAATATTCTTGAGCCAACAATTTTTTTTTAATTTTATTAATAACCATTGTTTCTCCATATCATGTGCCTAATGACACCTCTCTATAGTAATGCATAAATCAACTTCTACACAGTTTGTGATCCTAGCTACATGCCATTATTTGTATTTGCATGACATTGAGTATTCTTCATAGTTGGACTTATTGAACCAACCTTTTGAATTTCATTTTGACGAAAAAAAGAGTGGACATGGGTAGAGAGGTTCACATAGGTAGTAGGAACAAATTTTCGAGCTCATTTCAGGCCTAGTAGTAGACTGGTAGTTGTTCTTTTTTGTTATAGTTGTAGTTGTTGGCACATTGTCACACTTTAGATTGCACCCCCAAGTGACTCGAGAGTCAGAATCACATCTTGAGAGCTAGTGCCTCGTTGTCATCAATGATTACTTTCCATCTTGCACAACTAAGCAGTGAGTGCATGACATGAGTGAGTAAGTGATTATAATTGATCATATTTCCAATATTTTGAATGATGAGTTGAACTTTATAGCATAGGAATTATTCCCTTCTTAATTTGAAGGGTAAAATTCAGATCTTAATTTTTTTTTTTGAAGAGAAATATTAACTTTACACTTATGAGAAGGGCTAGAACCCTTTGGAAGGGTTGCGAAGGGTTCAAAGTTGGATAGAAGAATAATTGGTGGTATATTGAAAGATTAGAATCTAAGAGTAATATTGGGTTCTCTTAATATAGCAATAAGATAAAGGATATTCTACTTTACTCTAACTATAACTCAACTTAATAACTATAACTCAACATGGCTCCTATAACTAGACTAAAATCCTACGTACTTTAGCATGTTTAACTCTACCATAAACCCCTAAAAAGTTGCCAAGAAATAGATCTTACCATACAAAATGTTCCCATACACTTCAAATTATAATTATAAAAGGTTTTGCATCTTGCAACACCTATGAAAAGTAAAAAACCAAGATGCCCGACATTTATTTGATGGCAAGACTGCCCCTACCTAAATGAATTAAAATTAAAAACCTAAAACAAGTGAGGGACGCAGTGGATTTATGCCTCCTAGCAAGCACCTCAGAGCTAAAGCGATCCCCTGGTAGGTGTGCTAGAATCGATGCAAATCTTGCAAATCTTCAATGGGAGAACAATTTACATAACTGGGTGCACTATTTGGAGAAGAACTATAATGAGGACGACAAAAGGAGACCGGGAAGCATTTATTTTTAAGTCCTTTCCCTCTTTATATATAACTCAAGGTTGCAGATGAAGAGTCAATTTCCAGGTAATGATCGAGTTGCTCAAATATTCAGAGTCCTTGGTTTGTATTGTGGGCATCTGATATTTGAGTAGCAAGGAATTCCTAGATCCAATAATGGGTTTTGAGTGTTTTGGGTACCAAAGAGTTTGAAGGAATTCATATATCCAGCACTCGATTTGGGGTATTGTTGGCGTACCATTTTTTATGGTATTGGGAAGCTTTCTCGATAGTGATCTTAGCACATAGATTGTAGAGCTGGGCTTTATAGAGTTACTGTCAAAACCCCAAATTTTCCAAAAAATTTAAAATTTTTAAATGCATATATTTTCATTAAATATAGTCATTAACTCTTTGATTAGTTCTATGTTATTAGATTCAGATCTGAATAATCTTTTGATTATGCTTATCTTTTATGGATTAGTTTCTTTTCAATTGCTGATTTGTTTTCCTGTTGCGACCATAAGGTGGGATGTCATACAAGTACCGGGCTTACTTAGCTTTTGAGCTAATTCAGATGTTTTCCTGATCTTACAGACTACAGGTAAGAAGTTCGGTTGGCAGCTTGTCGAAATTCTAAAGTGTTTATAAAATACCAGTACGTTGCAAACATAAAAGTTCAAAAGGAAGATAAATGCTAACCATTTTCAAAACTTACTAAGGTAAAATTCCATAACTGTCCATCATTATAATGGAAGTAAATTTAAGATTCTTAAAGATTACTGTGCTGTTCAATATTTATCATAGATGCCCAGTATTAAAAGACTTCAATTAAACTCTTTGCAACATAAAGTAGAAAAAGGTAAAGTTATAGAATTTACAGTTTACCTTCCATGTGCACACCTTCACTTACATTGTAATGTTCGTTTAGAAGGGGTTACGCGTCACTTTTTCCAAACTAAGTTTATTTCTTAGTCAGATAGATGACTTACTATAATAGGTTTTAATTCCTAAACCTTTCGTATCAAATAAGTGGACCTGTACTTAGTGGCTACTATCTTAAAAAGAATGCAGAACTGAAACATTTATTAGTCTAATATTTACGATGATAACTCTTACATGAAGAGTTTATAAGCTTAACTCTTGTATGTCACCAATGCTTGGTTAAGAACCTTATTTCTAGGCAAACAATATCAAATTAAAAGTTATTATTTTCTCTGTATTACTTGCCAATTTTTATTTGAAAATTGGTAAGAACTAAGGGTTAACATTACTATCTTGTACACTTACCGTGGTTGATTTTTGCAACACCCTGGATATCATCCAATAGTATATTTGATAATTAGACTATAGAGGTTGAGTAAATACTTTGTGTGAGTACTAATCCTACCCAACATATGCACTATACCTTCCTTCTACAACAATTTATGAAACTTATTTCCTTTAAGACTGTAAGAGTTAAAGACATATTAGTCACTCCCTAATGGAAAGGTCATGAATGAGACCAATTCATAAAGGGTTTAACCCTAAAGGAATACTCATATAAAACTTTATTCTATACCTTCCAAGTTTATACATAAGACCATATTAAGCACTTACTACTCTAGATATAGTATACTCTTGACCAAATGTTATTAGGTAAAAACATCATGTTACAAGGTTCTAGATTTCAAAGTCAAGTACCTCCACAATGAATATAGAGCTATATCCCGATCGCATTGCATGGATGATAGTATGTTATAACATATTGTAATGAATTATTAAAATCTTGCATCGATGGTAAGTTTCATGTATAAGTTATGTATTAACATAATTTTTGTTATAATGCTCCAATGATAGGTTTACTTTGCCGGGACTAAGGTATAACCTTCGAGACAACAAAATGATTGCCAACACTGGATCCTTGTGATTAGCTTATTGAAACTATAGAAAGAAAACCCACCGTGGCAAATTATTTGCATGGGGACGTGGCTTCGTTTGGGCCATGCATCGCTGGATTAAAAGGGTCCTTTCCAATCCTAACTCATTAATCTTCCCTCGCCTTCGGGCATTCGTCAAACTGCTGTGAAGAACTTGGTTACTCTGTCACCTGAGCGGTGCTGCTACTGTCTTAGGCTTCCTCCTCCCTGGTTAGTTTTCCCAATGAACAAAAGTGAAGGCCGTGCCAAGTATTTCTATTCACCTGTGTTATTTGTTCTCCTTTTTTATTCTCGTTGTCTCACCAGCTGAACCCGAACCCTTGACTACAATCGCCCTCACCTTATCCTTCAGTTTTAGCAATACAGAACTAGTTCCTCTTGTTGGAGTGATGTGGCTTGAGTTTCACCGTTTACTAAGTGCTGTTGGAAAAGAGTAGCAGCACGGCGTAGGGTTTTACCCTGTCAGCTGAATGATTGGGGGTTCTTTGTTGTCAGTGATTGATGCAGTATTATAACGTCGTTTCCTTTGTAGCTGAAAGATAGACTTCTTACTCGAGCTGGTCACCGGTCACTGCACCGCTGGTTAATGGCTTTTAAGTGCTAAGGTAAGAATATCATTCGTTTTCTTTCTTTAACGTTATCGTACCTTTCCTTATTTATAAACTGTTCTTATTTACCAAATCTTATTTAACAGTATGGTGTGATAACCGTGCAGGTGCGATTCGCCTCTCTTCTGTGGCTGCGCAGTGAGCACAAAGTTGCAGCAACATGCATGCCACGGTAAGCCCTGGACTTACCATGGCTAGTCTACCTTGTGCAAACCCTTATGGAGTAATAAGGTTTGGTCGTTACGGCCTGAAAGACCCGCATGGGTTTTGGTTGTTTGGTTAATTACTTCACTATTTTTAGGGTTTGATAAGACCCTCGCTTACCGCAGGGTTTTCTGGCTTCGGCCGTGAGTGTTCATTTTGTTTTTGTATAAAATACTGCTTTTAAAGTAAAGAAACAGGATGTAAAAACCTTTCTGTGTAAATTTGTAATACGGCCGTGAGCCAATAATACTGAACTGAGTTTTGCAGTTATTAACTTTGTATATTTTGGGATGTATAGGGTTTTTGCCCTAAAACCATTACCATAGTTGTTAATACTATTTTCCTTTCAATATTCTGGGTTTATGTTATAGCACTGAAATTTATATAGTTGTTTACATTTTAATTGATCATTGAAGCTCGGCAGTGATATAATATTTACTGCATTTATACTGTTTCTTATAATATGCCTCTGTTCGATTATGAGGTTGTATAGATTTTACTGAAGCTTAATAATATTGAACATTCGGTCACTCTGCTAGATTAACGACAGTGCATTAGTGTACTTGATTTTATTTTCAGTTATATATATTTTTTTATCTATCAAGGTTAATATATATATAATTTACTAAAGGATAAACTAAAACAATTAAAGTCCTAAATGGAATACTTCAATCACTAGCAGTGACTTCTCTTCTTGCAGGTGTAGCAGTTACAATTTATTTCTTAATACTGAATCTAAATGATATTGTTTCTATAATTAGTACATAATCTGCCTGCTTAGTCCATACAACATCTATAATAGAAGGAACATAATATAATAGAGAAGATATATGGTATAAGACTCTTGTCTTACCTATGTGTGCTGTAGCTTCTATTATTACTTATACTTAGTTTATTTTATATAAAAGAATTGTGAGTGTTATTATAAAAATGGACTCTTATCCTATGTCTATTCATAAACATAAATAAACTTAGTATTTTATTACTAAATTATTATTATACTTACTGTTCTTTATATGTCGTAGACATATTCTCTCTGTCCCATATTATCTGGTTTAAACTACATTAATAAGAAGGTAAGTGAACTAACTAAGTCTTACACTGTTAACATCTTAAAAAAAATATAAACTAGCATTTGTATGTTTTGTTAAAATTTAACTAAATAGAACAGAGATAAGTAAAGAAATTATATTACTTTCCAAAGTAAATTTTGCTAGTAACTAGTACCTGTAAAAAAATAGATAGAGATTGTAACTATTATTTATTCCATTGAATAAGGTACTTGCAAAGATTTAATAAGAAATCTGTACAGCATCTTCTCTGACTTTACTCTACTTTAGTGGACTGTTTTACTCTTCTTGAACTTACTACTATAAGTAAACAATACCAATTATTTCTCTGTTTCTAGATAAATTAAAATAGTGCAGTTATTCTAATCTGAAAGAAAGAAACTGTATGGTAAAATAGTAAATAAATCTAGTCTAAAATCTACTCTTCTATATATTCTTTACAATAATAGAGTTACTGAAAGCAAAATACAGTACAAGGAAGTAGATTTTAACTAGGAACTCATACAACTGTCAATAAAATATCTTTTCTGAAAATAGAAAAAGAAACAACTACTACTCTGCCATCTTATCATACTATCCTTATTTAAATTTTACCCCTGTGTTGGAGTACGGTCTGGTAAAACGCAGATGTGGAAAAACACAGTGGTTCTTTATTTTTCATCAAAAGATTCCATTACTAATAAAATAAAACATTTACATCACTAAACCAGATAACTCTTATATCATAAACTACAAACATAACATTCAACCATTCACAGTATTTAAACAAAGATAGTTAAGTGACAGAACCTGCTTGATCTTTGGACAACAACAGCAATGGGAGGCCGTTCCTCCCTACCAACTCCTGGAGAGCGCTCAAACAGGGACTCCTCAGGACCCCCGAGCTTGCTCTGGTCTCCCTGGCTGGAACTAGGTGCATCAATTAGTCAGATACCAGTCTTCAAACTCAGTATTAACCCATAAATTATCAGTAAGTTCTCCCAGCTAACAAGCTGTAATAAACCAATTTACTGCAGCAATCCACTCAGAAAAACTTCCTTACTGTTTTCCCTTTTTCCCCAAATGAATTTCCTGAATAGCATTCCACCTGAATGTTTCTTCTCTGGAAAATATCTGAGCAACCCCAGCTCTCTTCATTGGGTAGTTTTAAAAGATTGCCTAGGTCTTTTTGGGTTAGTTGTCATTTAATGAGCTACCTGCTCTGATCCCACTTTCTTGGGGGATCATGACCCCGAATATAGGGAAGTTGCCACCTACAACTTAGGAAGTGTTTGAGGATGCTGCCACTTGTCTTTTGCCTTCCACCTAGGTCCATCCACTAGTTTGACTAATAACCTCTTTTTAACAGCTCTCCCATGCTGTTGTCTCCATAATTTATTTATTAATAATAAAATATTCTAAATTACATTCCAATTCTGTTGACTCTGTTGAGTCATCAGTTCCTACTTAGCATTAAATTTAACATAATGTCTTTGGAATAATTAAATAATTAACATTATTTTACAAAATTGGGGTATGTGACATACACACGCCCTTAAAATGTAACATCGTCCTCGATGTTACTTATTCTTCATCCTCTGCAACCTCCTGGAACAGATTTGGGTATGCTTCTCGCATCTGACTTTCCAGTTCCCGGGTAGCTTCTTCAGGACTAAGGTGCTTCCATTGCACCTTCAACTGTCCAATTGTGCGGTTCCGTAGAGTAATTTCTCTCCTCCCGAGGATACAGTCCGGTTCCACCAGAAATTCTCCTTCTGGTTCCACCTGTACAACATTCCAATCAATCACATGAGTAGCATCATGAACATACTTTTTCAAAACAGAAATATGAAAAACATTATGCACTTTCAAGTTAGGTGGTAATGCTAGCTGATATGCAACTTGACCAATTCTGGATAAAATTTCAAACAGACCACAGTAACGTGGTGCTAGCTTTGCACAACTCCCCAGTCTTAAAGAGCTTTTCTTTGGTATTACCTTTATAAACACATGCTCACCCACTTGGAACTCTTTGGGAGTTCTTTTTAAATATGCTTGGCTCTTTTGCCGATCCTGTGCTACCTTCAAATTTTCCTGCACTTGTTTCACAATCTGTTCCATTTTCTTCAATAATTCTGGTCATAACACTAATGTATCTACTGGATTATTCCAATAGATAGGAGTGTTGCATTTACGCCCATACAAAATTTCAAATGGACTAAACTTAGTTGATGAGTGGTAGTTATTATTATATGCAAACTCTGCTAGATGCAAGTAGTCCTCCCACTTACCTGGCTGATCTTTAACATACATTCTTAACAGATCTTCCAGCAGCTGATTCAGTCTTTCAGTCAGTCAGTCTGTCTGAGGATGGAAAGAGGTGCTGAAATTCAGTGTTGTGTTTAATCCCTTAAACAAGGACCTCCAGGAATTCCCTGTGAATTTAGGATCCCTTTCTGAAATGATAACCTTAGGTACTCCATGTAACCTAAAAATCTTCTTTAAAAATATATCAGCTATATTGGCAGCCTTGTAAGTAGTCTTGACAGGAATGAAATGTGCTGCTTTACTTAACTTGTCCACCACCACCATAATTGAATCATTATGATTCTGATTTCTGGGCAATCCAGTAATAAAATCTAAGCTGATTACTTCCCATTTCCAACTAGGAATAGGAAAAGGTTGCAGTAAACCAGCTGGATGTTGGTGTTTGGTTTTCACTTGTTGACAATCCAAACATCTAGCTATGTATTCAGCTACTTTAGATTTCATATTAGGCCAGAAATATTCTTTTCTTAGCATGGTTACAGTCTTTTGGTAACCTAGATGTCCTGAGTAAGGTGTTTTATGAACTTCGTCCAGAATTAGCAACTTGACCTTAGGCACATTAGGCACATACAGTTTGTCCTTAAATAATAAAAATCCATCTTTATTTAGACTATAACCCTTTATTAAGCTTTCTGTAGGTTCTTCTTTAGCTGTAATTTGTAATTTTTGATAAATTTCATCCAATTTTACCCCTTCGGTAAGCTATTCATTTAAATCAGAAGCATAAGTGCTGATTGCTGCTGTAAAGTTCAGCTTTGCATTTCTGCTTAAATCATCAGCCACCTTATTTTCTTTTCCTTTTATGTGTTGAATTTCAAAATCATATTCACTCAAGAAGGCTAACCACCTTGCTTGTCTTGCATTTAAGTTGGGATGATCTAAAAGGTATTTCAGACCTTTATTATCAGTCATTAAAATAAACTTTCTGCCTATTAAGTGGTGTCGCCACATTTTTAAGGCATGTATAACAGCTGCAAGTTCTAAATCATAAGTTGCATAATTATTTTCATGGATTTTTAATTTCCTAGACTCATAGGCAATGACATGCTCGTCTTGAGTCAGCACACCACATAAACCATCATTACAAGCATCGGTGCATACCACGAAAACCTTATTAGGATATGCTATTCTTAGAATAGGCGCAGTTGTTAATAAGGTTTTTAATTTCTTAAAACTTTCTTCACACTTTAAGTTCCAATCGAATTTCTTGCCTTTCTTTTGCAAGGAAGTGATTGGATTATTTATTTTTGAAAAGCCTTCAATGAATCTCTGGTAATAACCAGTAATTCCCATGAATGACCTAACATCTATTACGTCTTTTGGAACTGGCCAGTCTTCGATAGCCTGAATCTTTTCAGGATCGACTGAAATCCCTTCTTTAGTCACTACGTGACCTAAATACTGGATTTCATCCTTAAAGAAGTCGCACTTGCTAAACTTCGCGAAGAGCTGTTGCTCTCGCAACTCTTGTAAAACTATCCTTAAGTATTCTTTATGTTCTGCTTCATTTTTAGAGTAAATTAAGATGTCATCGATAAATACGACAACAAATTTATCTAAATATTTATGCATTATATTATTCATTAAGCACATAAAGACAATTGGGGCGTTGGTAAGCCCAAATGGCATTATGACAAATTCGTAATGTCCATACCTTGTTCTAAAGGCTGTCTTGAAAATTTCCTCATCTTTAATCCTTACCTGATGATATCATGATCTCAGGTCTATCTTTGAGAACACCGTAGCTCCACGTAGTTGATCAAATAGATCATCTATGCGGGGCAACGAATATCTATTTTTAATATTCATCTTATTTAGTTGACGGTAATCTATGCATAATCGCATAGTTCCGTCTTTCTTTTTGACAAAGATGACTGGTGCTCCCCAAGGGGACACACTAGGTCGAATGTACTTCTTATCTATTAATTCTTTTAACTGTGATTTTAGCTCATTAAGTTCTAAAATATTCATACGATACAGAGATTTTGAGCTAGGTACCCCACCTGGCACCAGCTCAATAGTGAAATCCAGTTCCCTCCTCGGAGGTAGTCCTGGAATTTCTTTTGGAAAAACATCAGTAAATTCGTTTAAAACAGGAATATCCTCTATTTTTAACTTATCTTTTTTAGATTTACTAGCCTCATCTGTAATAGTTACAGCATAGGCTTTGCACCCTTTTCTGACTGCTCTTTTAAGTTGTAAGGAAGAAATCTGCCTGATTACAGTTTTCCTAGGAATACCCTTAACTGTTACTGGTTGTTCATTATTATTTGAACACGTAAAGGTTTTATCAAAACAATTTAAAACTACCTTGTGCTGCTCTAGCCAATCCATACCAATCAGTAAATCATACGAGCCAAGTGGCAAAACATTAAGCTTAACTGTAGTTTTAAAATCATCCATAACTAAAGCACATTCTTTCACATAACAGGTTACTTTCCTTTTTGCCCCAGTGGCTAATTGAACTAACCAGGAATTATCAAATTTATCTACAGACAAATTACATTTCTCCACTACCTGAGGTGCAATGTAACTAAGACTAGCTCCTGGATCAATTAAAATGGTTACAGGGGTTTGGTTAACCATACCTTCCACTTCCACCATGGAAGTCTGATAGTAAGCTTGGCGGTTCTCCAATGCTGCATTTATTCTGGGCATAGTCCTTGCAAATTCTCCAACAGTCATTTCATCCTGCACAGTGTGAATATTGTTGTTTGACTTTTTCCGATTTGGGCAGACCGCGGCATAGTGCGGGCCATTGCACTCCCAACACTTAACAGGCTCCTTTCGTTTGAAATTCTTAGTGAAATTCCCATGATTGTTTGCAGCTTGCTTGCCTTTAAAATTACTGGAATTATTAGAATTATTAGAAGCACCATTTCTATTTCCCTGGAAGTTCTTACTGTTAGAATGATTTCTGTTCTTATTATTCTTGAAATTCTTCTGGGGTACAAATTCCTTTTTCTTGAACTCGGGTTGATTACTATTCTTTTTATCCTTCCAGTTGGCTATACCTTCTTTCTTCTTGTTCTGTTCCATTAGAGGAAATTTCAACTGAAAATGGGCCTTTTAAATTTTATTCAAATTCCATGTCATCATGTGTTAGCCAATGAAATTGCTTTAAATTTGAAATACCGTATAGGTCTTAAACACTTTTTAAATATAAATTTGGAGATAGGTACCATAAAAAAAACTACTTTTTTTGTTTGTATTTTTGATATATCTCCCTGTGTTTTTACTGAAATTTCGATCAGGAGAGCTCGTTGGATGTGGAATTTAATTCCACATCCAACGAGTACCCACTCGGCATACTTTTGATGGACCCCGCTATCCCAAAAACAAGAAATACCTGAAAAAATGAAATGATGATGTCATCATTTCATTTTTTTCAGGTATTTCTTGTTTTTGGGGTAGCGGGGTCTGTCAAAAGTATGTCGAGTGGGTACTCGTTGAATGCAGAATTTAATTTCACATCCAACGAGCTCTCCCGATCAAAATTTGAGTAAAAACACGGGGAGATATGTCAAAAATACAAACAAAAAAGTAGGTTTTTTCTTTTCTTCCTCCAAAATTAATAAATATTATTTTATTATTTTAACTATTATTTTATTAGTTCATTTTAGGAGGCCCATTTTGAGTTGAAATTTCCTCTAATGAAAATAGAAATTAGCCTTCCGCATGGCTTCCTCCAGAGTCTTCAGGTTATCATACTCGATTCTGTCCTTGATGTGATATGGTAGACAGCTGAGAAACCGCTACACTTTAGGTTTCTCATCGACTAAATAAGGTACATACCTCAACAAGCTTAAGAATTTACTGTTTAAATCCTTCATAGTCATGGATCCTAACTTTAATTCGTAAAATTCTTTAGCTCTTTCTTCATAATATTGTTCAAACAGAAATTTCTTCTTGAAGTACCTTTTAAAGGTACTCCAATTAACTTCTTTTTCCTTGATCCCCTTGACTCTTTTTAGATCTTGCCACCATATGTCTGCTTTTCCAGAGAGATTATAAATTGCCATTCTTGCCTTCAGCTGATTTGAATAGTTGTATATTTGAAAATATTTCCTCATCCCGGATAACCAGGACTCTGCTTCTTCTCCTTTTTCGGTCTCTCCGTTGAAAGTTGGGGGATTTATTTTTTTAAACTCCCCGGAAATCTCTTCATATGGTCTGTACTTCTTCTTTCTGTCATACAACTCAGCCTCACTACTATCACTAGTAGTGTAATAACTTTGTTGTTCCTTGAACCCTTCAGATGATGAACTACTTTCAGGTTTAGCCAGCTTCATCTTTTTAGATTATTTCTAATGGCTAGCTTCCTCAGATTCGGATCTTTTGTTCCTCCCTTCGGTCTGAAATTTTTCCATCAAAATTTGGTTCAACTCTTCTTGAGTCTTCAAAATCCTTTCATTGTCCTTCTTGACTGATTCCATTTCAGTCTTCAAATCCTTTATGGTCTACATCAACTCTGAAGAGTGAGCAGTTACCTCTTTTAACATAGGTTCTCTGGACATTTGTCTTGTCTCGGTGTTGGATGACTCCTCCTCAGCATATTCTCCTAGCTTCTCCATACCTGCTTGTTAGATTCAGAAAAACAAATTTTCTGTTCTTTACATGAAACAAAATATAGGTTAGTACATTATTTTTTTACTGTTTTATGGAAACTAGTTGGGCTACATTAAGGCCTAGTAATTGAACCATGCTCTGATACCACATGTCAAAACCCCAAATTTTCCAAAAAATTTAAAATTTTTAAATGCATATATTTTCATTAAATATAGTCATTAACTGTTTGATTAGTTCTATGTTATTAGATTCAGATCTGAATAATCTTTTGATTATGCTTATCTTTTATGGATTAGTTTCTTTTCAATTATTGATTTGTTTTCCTGTTGCGACCATAAGGTGGGCTGTCATACAAGTACTGGGATTACTTAGCTTTCGAGCTAATTCAGACGTTTTTCTGATCTTACAGACTACAGGTAAGAATTTCGGTTGGCAGCTTGTCGAAATTCTAAAGTGTTTATAAAATACCAGTACGTTGCAAACATAAAACTTCAAAAGGAAGATAAATGCTAACCATTTTCAAAACTTACTAAGGTAAAATTCCATAACTGTCCATCATTCTAATGGAAGTAACTTTAATATTCTTAAATATTACTATGCTGTTCGATATTTATCATAGATGCCCAGTATTAAAAGACTTCAATTAAACTCTTTGCAACATAAAGTAGAAAAAGGTAAAGTTATAGAATTTACAGTTTACCTTCCATGTGCACACCTTCACTTACATTGTAATGTTCATTTAGAAGGGGTTATGCATCACTGTTTCCAAACTAAGTTTATTTCTTAGTCAGATAGATGACTTACTATAATAGGTTTTAATTCCTAAACCTTTCGTATCAAATAAGTGGACCTGTACTTAGTGGCTACTATCTTAAAAAGAATGCAGAACTGAAACATTTATTAGTCTAATATTTACGATGATAACTCTTAAATGAAGAGTTTATAAGCTTAACTCTTGTATGTCACCAATGCTTGGCTAAGAACCTTATTTCTAGGCAAACAATATCAAAGTAAAAGTTATTATTTTCTCTGTATTACTTGCCAATTTTTATTTGAAAATTGGTAAGAACTAAGGGTTAACATTACTATCTTGTACACTTACCGTGGTTGATTTTTGCAACACCCTGGATATCATCCAATAGTATATTTGATAATTAGACTATAGAGGTTGAGTAAATACTTTGTGTGAGTACTAATCCTACCCAACATATGCACTGTACCTTCCTTCTACAACAATTTATGAAACTTATTTCCTTTAAGACTGTAAGAGTTAAAGACATATTAGTCGCTCCCTAATGGAAAGGTCATGAATGAGACCAATTCATAAAGGGTTTAACCCTAAAGGAATACTCATATAAAAATTTATTCTATACCTTCCAAGTTTATACATAAGATCATATTAAGCACTTACTACTCTAGATATAGTATACTCTTGACCAAATGTTATTAGGTAAAAACATCATGTTACAAGGTTCTAGATTTCAAAGTCAAGTACCTCCACGATGAATATAGAGTTATATCCAGATCGCATTGCATGGATGATAGTATGTTATAACATATTGTAATGAATTATTAAAATCTTGCATCGATGGTAAGTTTCATGTATAAGTTATGTATTAACATAATTTTTGTTATAATGCTCCAATGATAGGTTGACTCTGCCGAGACTAGGGTATAACCTTCGAGACAGCAAAATGATTGCCAACACTGGATCCTCATGATTAGCTCATTGAAACTATAGAAAGAAAACCCACCGTGGAAAATTATTTGCATGGGGACGTGGCTTCGTTTGGGCCATGCATCGCAGGATTAAAAGGGTCCTTTCCAATCCTAACTCATTAATATTCCCTCGCCTTTGGGAATTCGTCAAACTGCTGCGAAGAACTCGGTTACTCTGTCACCTGAGCGGTGCTGCTACTGTCTTCGGTTTCCTCCTCCCTGGTTAGTTTTCCCAATGAACAAAAGTGAAGGCCGTGCCAAGTATTTCTATTCGCCTGCGTTATTTTTTCTCCTTTTTGATTCTCGTTGTCTCACTA
The DNA here is from genome assembly GCA_001517045.1 of Pseudotsuga menziesii. NCBI lineage: Eukaryota > Viridiplantae > Streptophyta > Pinopsida > Pinales > Pinaceae > Pseudotsuga > Pseudotsuga menziesii. The sequence goes on from LPNX011029837.1 coordinate 507,600, forward strand.
GCTGAACCCGAACCCTTGACTGCAATCGCCCTCACCTTCTCCTTTAGTTTTAGCAATACAGAACTAGTTCCTCCTGTTGGAGTGTTGTGGCTTGAGTTTCACCATTTACTAAGTGCTGTTGGAAAAGAGTAGCAGCACGGCGTAGGGTTTTACCCTGTCAGCTGAATGATTGGGGGTTCTCTATTGTCAGTGATTGATGGAGTATTATAACACCGTTTCCTTTGTAGCTGAAAGATAGACTTCTTACTCGAGCTGGTCATCGGTCACTGCACCGCTGGTTAACGCCTTTTAAGTGCTAAGGTAAGAATATCATTTGTTTTCTTTCTTTAACGTTATCGTACCTTTCCTTATTTATAAACTGTTCTTATTTACCAAATCTTATTTAACAATATGGTGTGATAACCGTGCAGGTGCAACTCGTCTCTCTTCTGTGGCTGCGCAGCGAGCACAAAGTTGTAGCAACATGCATGCCACAGTAAGCCCTAGACTTACCATGGCTAGTCTACCTTGTGCAAACCCTTTTGGAGTAATAAGGTTTGGTCGTTGCGACCTGAAAGACCCTCATGGGTTTTGGTTGTTTGGTTAATTACTTCACTGTTTTTAGGGTTTGATAAGACCCTCGCTTACCGCATGGTTTTCCAGCTTCGGCCATGAGTGTTCATTTTGTTTTTGTATAAAATACTGCTTTTGAAGTAAAGAAACAGGCTGTAAAAACCTTTTTGTGTAAATTTGTAATACAGCCGTGAGCCAAGAATACTGAACTGAGTTTTGCAGTTATTAACTTTGTATATTTTGGGATGTATAGGGTTTTTTCCCTAAAACCATTCCCATAGTTGTTAATACTATTTTCCTTTCAATATTCTGGGATTATGTTATAGCACTGAAATTTATATAGTTGTTTACATTATAATTGATCATTGAAGCTCGACAGTGATATAATATTTACTGCATTTATACTGTTTCTTATAATATGCCTCTGTTCGATTATGAGGTTGTATAGATTTTACTGAAGCTTAATAATATTGAACATTCGGTCACTCTGCTAGATTAGCGATAGTGCATTAGTGTACTTGATTTTATTTTCAGTTATATTTTTTGTTTATCTATCAAGGTTAATATATATATATATAATTTACTAAAGGATAAAATAAAACACTTAAAGTCCTAAATGGAATACTTCAATCACTAGCAGTGACTTCTCTTCTTATAGGTGTAGCAGTTACAATTTATTTCTTAATACTGAATCTAAATGATATTGTTTCTGTAATTAGTACATAATCTGCCTGCTTAGTCCATACAACATCTATAATAGAAGGAACATAATATAATAGAGAAGATATATGGTATAAGACTCTTGTCTTACCTATGTGTGCTGTAGCTTCTATTATTACTTATACTTAGTTTATTTTATATAAAAGAATTGAGAGTGTTATTATAAAACTGGTACTCTTATCCTATGTCTATTCATAAACATAAATAAACTTAGTATTTTATTACTAAATTATTATTATACTTACTATTCTTTATATGTCGTAGACATATTCTCTCTGTCCCATATTATCTGGTTTAAACTACATTAATAAGAAGGTAAGTGAACTAACTAAGTCTTACACTATTAACATCCTAAAAAAAATATAAACTAGCATTTGTATGTTTTGTTAAAATTTAACTAAATAGAACAGAGATAAGTAAAGAAATTATATTACTTTCCAAAGTAAATTCTGCTAGTAACTAGTACCTGTAAAAAAATAGATAGAGATTGTAACTATTATTTATTTTATTGAATAAGGTACTTGCAAAGATTTAATAAGAAATCTGTACAGCATCTTGTCTGACTTTACTCTACTTTAGTGGACTGTTTTACTCTTCTTGAACTTACTACTATAAGTAAACAATACCAATTATTTCTCTGTTTCTAGATAACTTAAAATAGTGCAGTTATTCTAATCTGAAAGAAAGAAACTGTATGGTAAAATAGTAAATAAATCTAGTCTAAAATCTACTCTTCTATTTATTCTTTACAATAATAGAGTTACTGAAAGCAAAATACAATACAAGGAAGTAGTTTTTAACTAAGAACTCATACAACTGTCAATAAAATATCTTTTCTGAAAATAGATAATGAAACAAACTACTACTTTGCCATCTTATCATACTATCCTTATTTAAATTTCACCCCTGTGCTGGAGTACGGTCTGGTAAAACCCAGATGTGGAAAAACACAGTGGTTCTTTATTTTTCATTAAAAGATTCCATTACTAATAAACTAAAACATTTACATCACTAAACCAATTAACTTTTATATCATAAACTACAAACATAACATTCAACCATTCACAGTATTTAAACAAAGACAGTTAAGTGACAGAACTTGCTTGATCTTTAGACAACAACATCAATGGGAGGCCGTTCCTCCGTACCAACTCCTGGAGAGCGCTCAAACAACGATTCCTTAGGACCCCCGAGCTTGCTCTGGTCTCACTGGATAGAACTAGGTGCATCAATTAGTCAGATACCACTCTTCAAACTCAGTATTAACCCATAAATTATCAGTAAGTTCTCCCAGCTAACAAGCTGTAATAAACCAAGTTACTGCAGCAATCCACTCAGAACAACTTCCTTACTGTTCTCCCTTTTTCCCCAAATGAATTTCCTGAATAACATTCCACCTGAATGTTTCTTCTCTGGAAAATATTTGAGCAACCCCAGCTCTCTTCATTGGGTACTTTTAAAAGATTGCCTAGGTCTTTTTGGGTTAGTTGTCATTTAATGAGCCACCTGCTCTGATCCCACTTTCTTGGGGGATCATGACCCCAAATATAGGGAATTTTCCACCTGCAACTTAGGAAGTGTTTGAGGATGCTGCCACTTGTCTTTTGCCTTCCACCTAGTTCCATCCACCAGTTTGACCAGTAACCTCTTTTTAACAGCTCTCCCATGCCGTTGTCTCCACAATTTATTTATTAATAATAAAATATTCTGAATTACATTCCACTTCTGTTGACTCTGCTGACTCATCAGTTCCTACTTAGCATTAAATTTAACATAATGTCTCAGGAATATAATTAAATAATTAACATTATTTTAAAAAATTGGGGTATGTGACAGTTACTGACTGAGAGATTGAGCTAGAAATTTGTTTTATAGATATGTTTAAGCAGTGATGCATTCATGAGAGGTAATAGAGAGCTTGGTGGACACAATTTAACATTTGAACAACTTAGATAGATGGCACACCAGGCATCTAACTTGTGCAGCCTGGGAACTCTGAAATTGAGAATGGTGTTGCTGGGCATGTCGCTGGCAATCAACATTTTGAGTACTCCCCTGTATTGGCAGTTGGAAAAGGGTTTTGCATCTATAATACATGCAACTACTTTAACTTCTTGCATCTATGATTGCTCAGTTGAATCTTTGTCCACTATTCCCCCAGGTATTCTTCCGACTTAAACTTTTCAAATATTTCAGGATAGGGGTTATTTTGTTGTTAGCATTTAATTTGATTCTCCAATTGATTTCTATGGTTCCTTTCACAGATATGTAGCTTTTTACAATTGCTTCAGACAATATTAGAATATAGAAGAGTTATAATTAATGTGAATGAAATCCCACCATAGGGAGATGCCACTGTAGCAATAGCTTGTCATACATCACATACATCACATAAATAACAACCTATAAATACTGTAACTTAACCCTATAAATACATTTGCATGAACCCTATAAATACTGTAACTTAACCTATAGCTTTATTCATATTCATTGCTTATAATAGAGTTATGACTAGTAATTCCATATAAGCACTCTTTATACATACAGTCAAAGCTTATATCGGTATAAGTAACATAGTGTTCAATATAGATGTGTTTAGTATGAAGAGTTACAAGCTTATTCAAGCTTACATGGTTAGAATCCATGACCTAAACTATTCCCATAGATAACACGTGGTTAACAAATCCAAGACAAACAAGAAACAAGCTTGAGTTTTCATAGTTAAGCATAGTGTAATAGAACTCCATAAGTAGTAGTATTATGCATAATATACAAATATATGAAACTGTAATCATACTAGTATTAAAGCTTATAATGATTGAATATAAGATTGTGAGACATTCCACTAGTACCTGTTGAATAAGCTGTGTTATACCCTTATATAAGCTTATGGACCTATGACTGCCTTTCTATACTAGTATGACCACTAAGCTCATGAATAGTACCGGTAATCACCTTGTTTCCTGCTTTCATTACATCACTTGTATAAGATGAACAAGAGAAATTGATTAGTAGAGGTTCAATATTGTATGTAAACACATCGTCTGTTTTAGAGAATTGATTCTATATTCAGTGTTACTAGCCTAGAGTATTATAAGGATCCATATTAGTGTAGTTTTTGATGCTTTACTCTGTATTGGTAAGGTATACACAATGGTTCCACTCCAAACATGGATAGTTGATATGAACTTTTACTATTATGTTGATTTTGGGTTATTTTGCATAACATAAGCCTAATTTGAGAACTTCTTAGCTCAATTAAAGGGTCGTATGTATGGACATAAAGCTTATTTTAGTTCCTTTCCAATGATATGGAACGATTCCCTTGATTTGGTTTATGTTCATAAGGGATAGAATTTGACATGACCACCCTTTTTCTTGGATCTAGATAGAGTTTGTTAGGGTTTAGTGGAGCATTTTTATTTGTTTACTCCACCCTAGGTGAGATCTAGGAAATTATGATTATATTATTGTAAAGGAAGTTGAGCTTCTCTACTATAAGAGATCCTCTTCCTCAATCATTTCTAATGTTTGGATTTGGAGGGAAATCCCACTAAGAATTAATGGAATATATTTGGGCTCTTATGGATGGCTTATTCTATAGCTATGATGTGGATGTCTTACAAAGGGTTTGGTTTACTCTTGGATCAATAATTGTTTTTATTTGGTTGTGGTTAAATAGGTGGTGTATTTTCAACTCTTGGTTGTATGCCTTATGATTCCATGCTTAATGAATATTATGCTCAAGTTACTATTGAAGATACCACTCCATCTATTCCCCTGTATATCCTTCCATGAATTCTAGCCTTCCTTGAATTTGGTGGATATTGGCATTCGATTCCTATAAATCCTTGGATGTTAGTAATCTCTTCATTACTATCCTTAATTTACCCTATTTTCCCATTTGATAAGAAATTGGCCCGTAATCCCATCATCGCCATTATATTTAACTTCAATAAGAAACCTTTTTTTTCTTTGGTTACTCTTCAAATTCACCTTGTGTTTCATTGCTAAAATGTAGTAATCGTATTAAGGGACTCCTCCCTTGAGCTAGAGAAGATATAGACTAAAGAGAAGAAGAGGGTTAGGTGGGGTGACATTGGACTCCCTCTTATTTATCTATCATCCACCATAGATTTCAAAGCTTTAATATCAAGAGTTTGATTTGTGTGGTAATAGGTCATAGACTCACATGTCCTTAGCAGATTTTATGTGACATAAAAATTAATCACTCCTAAACATAAATTTATTATGTGTTTTTCTACTAATAGAGCTTGTCAAAATTCTATGAAATAAATCTCAAATTCAATGTATTATTTCATGTCTAATATATGACATTAGGTACAAGGAAATACTGAAAATTCAATGAGTGTTAATTGAATGCATGAAGTAGATAGGAACAAATGGAAAAGATATACTTTATTCTAGTAATTTGAGAAGAATATTTCTGCATATTTTCTTGAAGCTTTATCCTAAATCTCTACAAGATTCTAGAAAATTTGGCCTAGTACATAATATATATTCTTGTAAGTATGCTAAAAAGGATTTGGACTAGAGGCATTTGCCAATTGGTAGGCCCATGCTAGTTTGAACTTCCACTAGCTCTCTCCAAAGATATTCAAACGTTTTAGTGCTACTTCCCCGACTTTTTATAAGCCTTTTCCCCTATCTCTAGATATATCATTTCTGAGTAACAGTGCCTTTTTCTTGTACTTGATATTATAGTCTCATATGGGATGAAATGTTAGGAGATGATTTTAGTTTTGCACAACCCATGTTTTTAGAGGATATATATGGATTAAGCATAATTAACATCTTTCTCCAATCTTTATTAGGACAGGCATTGATGATATCAAACAATTCTTTAATGAATCTACACATGTTGATGGTGATTGCCTCCATCATTATGTCTTGATTTCATTTCTTTTTGTAGAACGTGTGGCATTTTTGGTCACTTCTCGTGATTGTATTCAAAAAGACAACTTGACAAATTGGATTGGTTTTGTGACCTAAATAGCTAGTGCTTAGCCTTGTTAATATTAAGATTATGGTCTTCAAACCACCAAGGAGTCTCTCCCTAGGATTCATTTTTCTTTTAGGGGATATATTGTGGAGGTGCATAAATGCAAAGGTCAATAGTAAAAGAAATAGGGGCTTCACAGTCACTGCTTACCTATGATATCTCTTACGATACTCAAAATTACAAAGGTATTATTTGGATAAAGAAGCAATCCCTAAAATCAATTCATTCTTCTGAACCCTAGTCGACAACAACCTTCTAAGTTCTAACAACTAAGAAACCCAATCAAGAAAGGAATACAGGGGCCCTAGGGCCTCTAGATGCCCTCTTTATAAATTGATCAAGAATCTTGTCTCCAAACCTTCTTGGGATGCAAGTTTTCAAAATAAGTGTGTTGTTTTTTACTCCTTGAAGGAAATCTTAGTCCTCAGACAAGACCATGGAGAGAGGCCTACTACAGCATTTTGTGACATGGAGAGAGGCCTACTCAGATTTTGTGACATGGAGAGACCCCTACTCCAGGTTCCTAAAACATAAACCACTAATTAAAATTATTTGGGTCCCATTGTCAAGATTAAGTTGTTCAAAGATTTTTCTTGTGAAAAATAACTCAATATTTAACCAAAAGGAATCTCCCCCTCTAACAGTTAGTAAAAAATGATAAATCTCCTCAGAGAATCCATCATGGAAAATTATTTTAGAGATAGGTCCCTCTCCTTCCTAGACCATGGAGATAAAGAACATATTTTATGCTAGGAACTATAGGAATGGATCTCCTTTGGAAAGAAAAGCTCAAATACTCTCCTAGTCTATTTCAAACCAAGGTAAATAAGCCCTCTTCTTGGATGGAACAACTAATGGAAATCCAAGCCTTGCTGGCTCCAGAGGTGTCATTTTCGATCCCAGAGAAATTCAGATAATTAAATATGCACTCAAACATGCATTTAATCAAACAAAATAGAAGAGGCATTTGCTGCCTTAAAAGGTTTAGACTCTTAGAGATCATATGGATCACCTGTAAGGACATCATTTGTATTTGACAATCAACTATAATTGTCTCTTTCATACTTTAATTTGACACCTTTGATAACCGTAGGATTTCCATATTTTTAAACAATTTAGATCATATAAATTTAAGTGAGTATGTAGAAAAATAAACAGTGAGGAAAATACAATGGCCAACAAAGCTGTTGGCCTTGCTGAAGGTAATCTCCTCAATATTCTTCAAGATGATTCTAAAACAACCACATGATCCACAATTTCACAAGAATGAAAAATAAATTATTTGAACAAAATGAGCAGGAGATGGACAAGATGTCAAATGACTCTCTTGGAGATAGCCAATCTAATAGAGCTGAGCTACCATGAAGAAGATGTCAAGGATGACAAGACAACTGTTAGAGTTATTAAAAGAAACAATGATGGAAATGGATGACCTGCATGGGCTTTAGGTTATGATATTTTTAGTTCTTTAATATGTTCCATGGATAACTGATAAAGACGTCTTCAGTCTAGATATTATATGTCACGAAGTTACTATTTTGGATGAGAAAAACGTAACTTGCAACTTTCCCCTACATCTAAATATGTGATACTAAGTAGACAATGCAGTATGTTTTGTTTGTAAATCTGTTTAAGCAATTAATACAAGATTCCTTTTTTTAAAAAGGGGATATTTTGGCTACCTAAGTATACTATGTCAGGGCTTATGTGTTTGTCTTCTCTCTCATATTGATTCTTTCATGTTATAACTCTAGCTACTATTCTAAATTTTTCATCTCTGTGGATTTTTTTTAAAGATCCTCCAAAACAGATTCAGGGTACGGATGACGGATTTTAGAAGGCTTCAAAACCTAGTATAAAGAGGCAATTCCAGCTTTTCGAAAAAACAACCCAACCCTAGCTATCTAAAGTTATCCAAAACCGAGCAATAGATATGAAAACTTAGGGAACATGGACCATGGGGTGGAGAGCTAAGTGAGCACCCTGCTCTTGAAGACCATACCAATGTAGATCCAAAAGAAGGGAAAATCCCTACAACAAAAGAAAAAAAGGAAAGTGACCCTCCCACTAAAGTCCATGGATTGCCTCTCATCAAAGGTCCTCTTCCCCTAAGAAAAGCGCACACTCTTGCAGAATATCTGGGAGGATCATGATCAACTTCTCAAATCTCTCTCTCTCTCGTATCCCAATTTTATGTTCTTGAAAAAAACCAAATATTTAGCAGAACTTGCTCACTGTTTTCCTATGAACTAGTTTCACAAAGGATGATATGGGGCTATGATTATCTCCTCTTAATATAGGTTTATCACTGTGCTCTTGTGAATTCATTTTGATAAATCATTGCTTACCTACGATATCTCTTATGATACTACCACGTTCATTCATGTTGCATGCTCTCAAAGCTTTAAATTAAGACCCAAACCAATTCAAATACCATATGTTTGTACTCCAATGAATTCTTAATTTTTTTCCACCATTTTGGAGCTATGGGATATTATGAAGTAACCATATAAACAATTTATTATGTAGATAAAATTCCAAGGCTGTTAATATTGTATTCCAACTTTAAGAGAGATTGTTCAGTTTTTAATGAGACTCTCCCACTTCCTTTCATTATGTGTTCTTCAACTTTCATTTTTGTGTTGAATAAACTCCCCAACCAATCATCACCTTAGCATCCAAAAATAAGGTGTAATCCAGTGCTCTTCTAGTATGGTAATTACTTATTAGAACAAGCCTAGAATAGGCACCAGTAACAGGATGTTGAACTTCTTCTCTATTGTCACCATGAATTATGGAACAATTGCACCCTCCACAACAGGGAAAGTGTTAAATTTATAACATGGATATTTTAATAACAATAATAGTATTCTTAAAATTTGTAGACTTCTAATATTAAATTTCTGATTTATGTAATAGTAGAAAACAATCATCCACAAAATTATACACAAGAACACAAATAAATTTTTCGTGGGGAAACCTTTCAAGGAATAAAACCCCAAATAATGAATAATCTTCCTCTAAATGAGATGACTAAGTTTGTACATGAGCATATGAGAAGCAGACTTTTACATCAATTTGAATTTTCCTCTAGGGAACACATACCAAAAGAAACCTGTGGAAGAATGATTGTCCTGAACAAGATTGATTCCACCAGTTAAACTGACCCAAACCCCAATCAACTGAACATAGGTTTTATTGACCAAGACTGAGGCTAATGTTGAGTGCTGTTGACTATTGATTGTGCTGAAATAAGGCTTGGGTGCTTGGAACAGTCTCCAATCACAGCTTGGCTGAGTAGAGAAGGCCCTAGACAAGGCTCGACTACTGAGAAAAGGACCTAGCAAGGATCGATTGCTAAAAGAAGTCCCTAGCATGGCTCAACTGCTAAAAGAAGGCCCTATTTAGGGCACAAATGAGTGGATAGAGGCCTAGTAGTGCTACCATGAACTAGAGGCAGGCCCAACCATAGATGTTGGTTGCCTCCTCTAACTTCCAATACCGCTTGTGGATGCATTTAATTTTGAACCAAAATTTTGATGGTGATGAGATAGAGAGAGACAACAACATTAAACCCCAAAAAGAGTTTCCTTGGATCACCTATGAAGATGTGTAGTGTGTCTAGCTCAAATGAGAATTCTTCTTTATTTATAGTCCATCATTGAGAAGCAAATCTGTAATTTAAGGAAACCTATAGTATAGACAATTCAAGGTATCATCACCAATGCAACATTACCTACAACATAACCTAACTATCTATCATAAGGTGCAGATTATCCCAAAACATTCAATGCAAAGTTACTTCAAGTATCGTTTGGTGTAGCTCCTGAATATAACTCTGCAATTTTCTAATTTGTTAACCACTCTCACATGGACTACAATTTGATAAGTTTGCAATTGCGTTAAGATTTGAACACCATAAGAATTGCATGAACAATAGATAAAATGTCCTTCCATTCAACACAAATTTATATACTCTATCATCAATTAAATTTTCCTCTTAATCTATTACAAATTTGAAAATAAACACCATAGTATTCATTTCTAGATTAATGAAAGAACACCATAATTTCCCTCTTGATCTACTTTTGTCTCTTAAGAAGAATTGTTTTGAACTTACTTGAGCTTGAAGACCTTTTAGTCTCTATTTTCATTTCCAACCACAGGGAGTTGGAAGGTCATCTAGGCACATGGAGATGAGTTTTCAATGTTGACATCTAAATAATATTTTGGTTGGGGTTTTCAGAATATGGTTTTGTAGGCCATTGTCACCTGCAGTTGAACACTTCAAAGACTCTTTTCAGTGAAAGTTGTGGACCTCAAATTTGGATAAATGGGAAACTAACTTACTTTTTTCATTGCTGTATTTGAATACTTAAAGGGTTTTCACCATATAGTGGTGTTTGTGAGGATATATTTAATTAATTATTGCTTTCTTAATAACTGTTGATTAATTGACTAGAAATTTTACTCAGAGTTTTATTGGGTGGATGAATTTATGTATGCTGGAATTAAAATTTCCATCATTGACACAATTTTAACATTGCTTTTTTTTGTTGTTGCAGATTGCATGTTCTTTTATTGGGTCTCTTGGTTCTTGCCATATAGGTGTTCTGTTAATTAACTTGGTAGCAACTTTACTTTATTTAGTTGCTATAGAGAGTAGCAGTCAGATCCTGGGACGAACTTATGTAGTACTGTCGTATGCCTCTGCACTTGCTCTTGACATTTTTTGGTTTATTCTTTTCTCGAGTGAGATATGGTAATATGGATCCTTGCCAATTTTTATTTCTTGAAATAATTTTGAACATAACTTCTTTAGCCTACTACTGCTTATTCTAGTATGTTATGGATTACAAGTTGCGTCTTATATTCTAGTATGCTATGGATTTCATTTTTGTGTTGAATAAATTCCCCAACCAATCATCACCTCAATTTCCAGAAATAAGGAGGTGTAATCCAATGCTCTTGTAGTATACTAATTACTTGTTAGAATAGGGCTATAATAGGCACCAGTAACAGGATGCTGAACTTCTTCTCTCTTGGAACCATGACTTATGGAACAATTGAGCCCTCCACAATGAGGAAAGTGTTAAATTTATAACATGGATATGATTTTAATAGTAGGCACAGTTTTATTAAAAATTGCAGAATTCTAATATTAAATTTCTGAGTTATGTAACAGTAGTAAACAATCATCCAGAAAATCATACACAGGAACACAAATAATTTTTTCATGGGGAATCCTAAGGAATAAAACCCCAAGCAATGATTAATCTTCCTTAAATGAGATGAATGAGTTTGTACATGAGCATATAAGAATCATACTTTAACATCAATTTAAATTTTCCCTTTGGGCACACATACCAAAGGAAGCCTGTAGAAGAATGATTGTCCCAAACAAGACTGCTTCCTCCAATCAAACTGACCCAAACCCCAATCAACTGAACAGATTCTGTATTGGCGAAGAATGAGGCTGATTTTAACTACCACTGACTGTTGACTGTGATGAAATAAAGCTTGGGTTCTTGGAACAATCTCCAATAATAGCTCGACGGAGTGGAGAAGGCCCTAGACAGGGATCGACTACTGAGAAAAGGACCTAGCAGGGCTCGATTTCTAAAAGAAGGTCCTAGCTAGGGAAAATATGAGTGGAGAGAGGCCTAGCAGTGTTGTCGTGAACTAAAGGTAGGCCCAACCAGAGTTGTTGGTTGCCTCCTCTAACTTACAATACCCCTGTGGCTGCCTTTAATTCTGAACCAGAATTTTGATGGTGATGGGAGAGAGACAACAACATTAAACCCTAAAAATAGTCTCCTTGGATCAGCTATGAATATTTGTAGTGTGTTTAGCTCAAATGAGAATGATTTATTATTTATAGTTCATCATTGAGATACAAATCCATAAGTTAAGGAAACCTCCCTTAGGGGCTTTTAATATTTTTGCTTTTTTGACCTTTTGAGGTCTTTTGAATTTTTGATATTTTAATCTTTTAATATTTTGCTGGGCTGTCTTACCTTCATGCTGGACCATGACTATGGGTTTATCCACTTTGTTGAAACATGGATGTTGGGCGCCTTTAAGGATGGGCTGTGACATCATCCTTCTAAGTTGTGACTATTTTGTATGCCCCTTGGGATGGGCATGACTGTGGTTATCTCCTCCTAATAGGCTGTGACTGTTTGGATGATTTTTGGACTGGGTTGTGGTTGTCATTTATCTTTGGAAACAAAATTTGTAAAGATAACACTTATAAATGAACAATTTTATAAATACTGCGTATAAAATAAGAAACCAAGTATCCAAAATATCATAAAAATTTATATGATGTAGCCTAGGGGAGATCATAAAATGACATCCTCACTTTATCCATTATTACAATAAATTTTCTTATAGGTTCCAAAATGTATTTTGAATTTGAGAAGAATTGTGATGGTTGTTGTATGTCTACAACTTCAAATAAATAAAAAGTGAATTGTAGCTCTTAAAATGACTTGATAGTTGGAACTACAACAAATTCTTCATTAAAAGTTAGATACAAGAAGTGAAATTTAACATAAAGGATAATCAACTGTTTTGATGCATTCTCACAAAAATTAGAACAATTTGGTGGAAAAATGATATAAATATTGGAAATGAACAACCACATGGAAAAAAATTTACTTTGAATTTGGAGGCAAGGAGTGAAAACCCAGTCATATATTATCTCCAAGGTTTAATGGAGGAAATTTGGTAGAGGAAAAGAGGGATCATGCTTATCAAATGTGATAAACATGCCCCTTAAACCCAAGGAAGGTTGTACAAAGAGCCTTCTTTGGTTGATTCATACAAAGATATTTCAGGTTGAACCTATCCACTAATCCACATATAGGTAGACATTCCCAAACCTGAGCCCATACACACATCTATATTTTAGTTTCTGTAGAATCTATATTTTAGTAGACAGAGTAAGACCTTAATAAAAATTATGAGTCTGTCCTTCGCAAGCAAATATATTGTTAGCGGATCCTTTACATATTGTTTCCATAGAGTTTGATATAAAACCATTTCAATGGGAATTTTGGATGAAGAGTATTTCCTTCCACATAGATGGGGTTTGGTATGCCAAGATTTTCTTTTCAAGGCAGCAAGCAGAGATGGTTTCCTTGGAAATAACATGCTCAAGGATTAATTAGTAGTCTACAATAATTTATCATTTAATAATTCTAAAATGTGTGGTCTCTCATTTCTACTCGCACTTAGCAAGATTTAGGTTGTTGATTTAACATCATAACTACCTTCTTTTTAAAATTATTCCCTAATGGTAGGTCATTTTTTTTCACTTTATGGACGTGAACCATAATAATTTATTTTATTTTTAAAATGATCCTAAAAACACTTAAAATGTACATATTCCCGAAGTGATGCATCCAGATACAACTGTTGACAAGGAAAATCAAAACTCAAAACGTTAAATGGATACTTCTAGACTCGGTTATGTTCTAGATGGAATAGGAAATGGATATCCTAAACCCTTTCTTCAATTTTATTCAATAACGTGTCCTCTAAAACATCGAATAGAAGAGCAAATCAAGGATCCTAAAGTTTTCACTTCAGATATAGAAATGCCCAGTGTGATGTATAGAGAGATGTATCGAATGTGGGTATGAATGTCTTCTATGGTTGCTTCACCCAATTTTCAGTTAATGATAAGTTAATATATTATGAACAGTTGAAATAGAAAATTCAGAAGTATGATCAGATTTGGAATGGCATAAATAATACAAGGCATTTTTTAGTTGGTCTATTAACAACATCACTAAGTGCAATCTATCTGTCTAATTTGACACAATTTCTAATGTACTTTATCCCATATGCAGCAATGTTTTTTGAGACTGTAACAATACAATCACCTAGATATCTATTGGTATTAATGGTCCCCGATTGAAGGAGCCTTTTTTCTATGCTTGTCTGTCTTGTACATTCTGTTATGGTTTCAGAAATTTGTACTTGCTTCTCTTTTCATGTTTATGGGGCCCTCCATTGACTAATTATGCAGAACCTTTATTTTGTATGTAAATTAATCTAAATTCAAGCTACCATTGATGCTATTGACATCATTATTTGATGGGTCTCATCTTGTCTTGATGAATAATTTGTTGTGTTGATAATACCAATTTGCTTCATGATGTCCCTTGGGCTTCATCTTGTCTTGATTAATAATTTGTTGTGTTGATCTTACCAATTTGTTGACGATGATTAATGATTTTGAACAGTGTATCGACAACAAAAGCTAGGATAGAAACATCAATTCCATGCAAGTGTGGTCCAGCTAATGTTGGCTATGAGAAGGTATAATGTGGATATTCATTTCTCATATTTGACACAGTAGGGGAAATTAAAGTGGATTTCATTTGGCTGCAATATTGATTGTCTATTGAATATAATACAGTTTTTCATTGTTGATTCTTAATATAAGATATACTCTCTTTAATATATATCAGTTTTTGTTTTGCTCATCTTTACATGAAATGTACCTATATGGATACTAATGAAGTTTTATGGATGGGGCAGGCTTTAAACAAATTTTTCGAGAATGTTTTACAGGTGCTACAATTTTACTCTTTCATGTTTTTTTGTGCTTGCTTTGCAAACTAGTTCGAATTGTGAGTGTTACTTCGACTCCTAGATCCAGTTGTGAATAAAATTCTCATATTCTTTAAGAATTGTATTAACCTTGCTTTTATGCACATGAGCCTAGTTTTTTCCACCAAGCTTCCCTTCTTCAAGCAACTTTTGTTGGTCCTTGATCAACAAGTCACAGAAAGTATCAAAGGTGAAATCCTTACCATCTTGTTTGTGTGACATATAATTAGAGAAAAAGGAGGAACAAAAGGCATTATATGGTGTCTTCAAATTCATTAAAACTAGATCGATGAGTTGTCCATCCTTCTTTGGAAAATCCTTGCCAAATTCACTCAATTTCAGTTGTAGCTCCTTGATATGAGCTAACTAGTCCTTGATCCAGTCAAGGGAAAGAGGTTCAAGAGATATCAAATCTTTACCTACTCACATTAATTCACCTTCATTTATCTTGTTGATCAGATCCTTCAACTTATTTCAGATGACACGAGGTAAGTTGATCCTGCTTGTATGGAATCGAATATCCCTTGAAATGTAGGTCATGATAACACCCACATTTTTAGACTTCTTAATGTCGATAGAAAACTTGGCATCGAAATCCGTTGGGTCAACAATAACAAACTTTGTGAACTGCAATGATCCTTTTATTTTCAACAAGGTATTCATATATGTTTCCTAGATAACATAATTATGTCCATGGAGGAAAAAAAGTTATATCTTGGAAGCCATTCTTCGATCTAATAGCTCTAATCAAAGTCTACGTATAGGTATAACTTGAAAAATCTTTCGCCCAGAGTTAATCAACCCTATATCTGAATCGACATGATTTTCAGACAACTGGTCTAGGTCAAAACCATCGCTCTGATACCATGTTGGGGAACCCCTTTTCCTAAACTATAGAACAAATCAAAAGAAAAGAAGGGAATGCTATTCCAAGAAGAAAAGGGCGGTGTCTAAAAACATTGGTGAAGCACTTAAGCATAACACATCATTATCAAAACATTAAAATGCATAATGAGCATGATAAAAAAAATTAAAGAGATATGTTAGGAAATCCATGGGGTTTCTTATTTATAGTTTCTAGATATAACTAGATCCCTAAAAGTGAGGAAGATTTGGTTCACAAGTAGGGGTATTTGGTCAAAACTATTTTGATAGAATCAACAATGTCCCAAAGACTAGTCGATTTTTGTAGTCATGCTTACCATGGTCGTGCTAACCATTTAGTCATCTATCCAACCGATTGTTTATTCAATCTGCTAACTCCATTCAATTGCTTCTCTAGTCACCTGATGTCCATCGATTGCTTGTCTCCAAATGATCCATAGGTGCAATGAATCATCAAGACCTTAGGTTCCAACATTATGTCCTTGTACGATTGAACTAATCCACTTAGAAATCATTGAAATTTGACCTTATAATATTTGACATACTTAACATACCCAACAGATACAAGAATTTTTACCATACCCATCCATGGTAGTTTGTCCCAATTTAAACTCTTGGAACTCTTTAATTGTGTTGTCATGATACCTATTGGAAAGGTACTTTTTTCTTGAATTACTTCTTGAATTGAGCTTGCACATAAAATTCCTTCGATTGATCCTCTTGAATCTTTGAAGGTGATACCACCATATAGATACTCTTCCATTCAAATTAAAAAATAGCCACCTTTTTTTCCATGTCCCCAAAGTAGTCATATACTTAGAAATACTTCATCATCCCAATAATCCAAGCCTCAACTTCTTGAATATATCTTACTTCACCATCAAAAGTGGGAGGTTCGACCTTTTGAAATTCCCCATGTCAGTTTCTGTTGAATGGCCCCTTACTCTTATTATTATGAGATTAAAATATCAAATATTTAGTGGATTTTTTAGAGGCATATACCTCATTAGAAGAGAATTGTGGAGTATATGTCCTTTATCTAGAAACCCTTATTGAGCTACAGGACATCTTATAAGAATTCTTCCTTGAGATAGTCCCACTCTTTCCCTCATTTCATGAGTTCTACCCATGGTGAATATTCCTCTAAATGTCCATTAATTTTTGGAGCATGGACACATTCAGTTGGTTCTATTCTTCTTCAGATCTAATTAACCTCTCATTATCTTCTCTACAACTTTTTCATTCCACTATTAGGATTTTGATGGTTTTCTCAAAATATTTGTGGTAGTTACTTCTTTTCTTTGGCCATTATATTATCTCTCCACATTCTCAACATGTAAATTTTTTCTCATGGCGCTTGTTTCATCTGCATAAGGATAATGTACATCATCCATCATTATGATTTTCTTATCCCAACCAAGACCAATGATTTCCAAATTGCACTATACTGAACATTGACCCTAAATTGTGCTTGGTACGATATTGTATATAAAAAATTATCATATAATCATACTTATTGGCTTCATTACATTCTTACAAAATCAGAAAATTAATTTTCATGCATTTTGGAAACTATCCATATTGGCATTGTTTGTCAAATTATGGCTATATGCACTTTTTGTTCAATTTTGAGAAACATATGAATCACTCTTTTAGAGTCTAATTGTGAAAATTTACTCCCCTACCTATATTATTTCCAAGGACTATAAATATTCCATTTTTTATTTCCAGGGAAAAAGTTGTAGCCTTTCAAAATTGTTAATTTTGCCCAATTTTGTAATTTTCCTATAGGTGCATTTAGTTTTAGTGACCAACTTTAGGCACTTGTAGAAGAAAATATAGGGAGAATTAGAAAAATGTTTCTACTAGGAATAGATGGTAATCATAACAATGAATACTTAGAAACTTTCATATATGTGATCCAATCCTCTAGTAAATTTCTATAATTTTCTAGAATTGATTACTTCTAGCTTTTGCATCTTCTCGACACTTAGTTTATTTTCCAAAAACATCCATCTCCCAAATTGAGCATTCCTATAAAAAATTCCTATAACCAAATTTCTTAGTTTTTATGAGTAGGTAAATGTTGATTTCATAAATTTTTCCAGTCTTAACATGTAACGTCACATTTACCTACTCCAAGGTTCCAAAATTCCAAAAAGGTTCCCTGAAATAGTGGATTTTATCTTTTTTTTTGCACCTAAGAATCACACCTTTTGTAATTTTACCATAAGAAACCATAGTTATCTATGTATATAAATTTAAGCTCTAACACCATGTAGAAATATAGGATGAGGATCTAGCTACAAGATATTTCTCACAAGCATGCACAAGAAAAATAGAGAGAGGAGTAATGAGACTAAACACAAGAGAAGTGAAGAATGAATGGATAATCTTCCATATATATTTCCATGTATTATTGATCAACTTAGTGTACACAAATAATACATACTTGAGAGGTAAAATTGAGTTTCTTAGGATACAACTCATCCTATATCATAAAGCAGACTTACCAAATATCATAAACCCCCATAGGTGAATAAAGCACTTTCCTAATCAGTCCAAGAGCTCATGAATTGGATAAAGCATGAGTGAGTTGTCATGAGAGATGGAAATTCTTGATAATCATGGAATTCGGAGAGAAAATCACGGAGGATGGCTTGGCCACAAAAGATAGCAGTTTCCTAGTTGACTAACTTTACCTTATCCATTGAAAAGTAGGGAAAAGTTGTCTAAAGGAGGAAATGGCAGGAAGGCACGGTTTCTATTCTGGGAAGTCAATAAAGTTGATAGAATCTATCCAGAATTAGTATAAAGGATGTCATGGGGTAAGTATGGAAAGTATTGACTAAGTGGTGCAAGTGGATGCCAACTATCTAGTATAGAACCTAGGAAATTAACCAGAAATGATTAATTATTGTATCATAAGTATGGAGCAGGTTTATAATATTCTAACAAACCCCTTTAAGTCTAAATTTATGGTGAAATATGTAAAAATTATCATAAATGTATATAGGGCTCAACAATAAGGCTATGGTCACCCTTTACAAATTATTTTGTCCAAAAACTGAGGAAAGAGGGAAAAACACATGGAGAAAATCTTCCCTCAAGAAGAACAATGGAACTGAAATGAACATGTATTCATAATTTCTTTTTATTCACTTGAATGAGTTGACTGAACTACCTCTTATGGAAGAAATTGATGAAGAAGTTGTGAACTCCATGATCATATGCTAGAGTATCAATGTAGTATCTGCAAAAAACTAGTGGAGAGGCTCCTTGTAGCTCATCATATGATGGTGGAGGAAAATTATATGAATTATTATTGATTCCAACACATTTTGATCTGCAAACAGAATATGTAAAGGAAAAAATATATGTGCATACTCCTTCCCAATCAGATCCTTGTACAACTACAAAATGGTGAGTTATACCATATATCTTCCTTTCAAATTTATGTAGCATATTCCCAATTCTGAAATGAGGCTAAGAAGACTCTAAAATATCAGAATTATTATCATATGGAGCGGAAAAAACTAGAGGTATAGTGTCTCCATGAGTATGCAGGTTCATAGTAGGAAAAGGATCAACAACTATGGAAAACTGATGGATGAGTAAACATGAATAGTATATGGAATTGATTTTGATTATCATATGGAGCAGAAAAAACTAGAGGTATAGTGTTTCCATGAGTATGTAGGTCCATAGTAGGAAAAGGATCAACAACTATGGAAAACTGATGGATGAGAAAATATGAATAGTATATGAAATTGAAATATGAACCATAGGTGTTTATATCAGATCCAAAAATGTGTAAAATAATTCCAAATATGAATAAATACATAGCTAACCAACCAGTGAAAAATAGACAAGACCTGAAACTAACAAAAATAAGTAACACTGCATAGGAATCCAATGGGGAATCAACTAGTGAAGTTGGGGTTTGTATAGTATTATGAGTATCCAAAGGATGGGTAAATGGTATGGATGATATCATAACATGGATATCAGCCTAAAAAATTACTTCTAAATGAGAATCTGAAACATTTGAATGGAGTGAGAATGAGTTGGATAAAGACAAGTCAGGATCTAGTGAAAACACACAAGTATTGGGAGATCGATCTAGTAGACTAAAAGGTGATTTATACAAGAAATAAACAGAGGTTTATGGTTATGATATATCACAAAATGAATCTATATTAGATAATTGAGAAATGGAATTAACTCTGGCACTCAAGGAATAATTGTTATTACCTTCGGATTGTGCACAGTGACAGTGCTCTGGAGATTCAATAGGATTTTCTAGTTCATATAGTACATCAATGTTATGGTTCTAAAGCAACTGATCCATGATGTCCATTCTCTTATTAAAAAATTTCTTCTCAAAATGAAAACCTTTTTTGTAATAAGAACACTTTGATGAGCTCCCTTTCTTCTTGAGTTTATTCATTGCATTCAAACCTACATCAGTAGCATTTGGACCTGCATCTTCTTTATTTGACTTTAGCTTCTTCTCTTTCACTTTTTGCTTCTCTTTTGACTTTTCATTCTTACTTCCTTGAAACAAAAGAGCATGATTCTTGATTTTGGAGTTTTTATGATCCCCCATCTGGATCAATTTGTCTTGATCTTTTGTGAGTGAATCAATGAATGCACTCAAAGAAGGCATTTTCCAATTCAAAAAAGAAATCCTAGTAGCATGAAAAGTTGACACAAAAGCCTTGAGTATTAAGGAACATATTTTGAAAGGATGGAAATAATCAATTGATATTCCTTCTTCTCAATTCCACATTTTTTGAGAAATAAAAGAAGTGTTTTGAATTAAGTGAAGAACCCTTCCATGGATTTGAAACTACTTGGAATCAATGAGATTAACTCATTCTCCAATTGATGTGCTCTTATCTCATCTTGTACTCCAAAGTGAGACTCAATTTTGGTCCATACTTGGTTTGGAGTGGTCAAATCATCAAGATGAAAAAAAATATCAAGAGAAATTGAGAGACAAAGCAATCCATAGGCTTCATCCATTCTATTATGCCACTTTGATTTCTCAACAAAAGCATTTGGCTCATTCTCTAAAGACAAAGACACTCTATAGAGTCCCTTACTGCAAAATAGAATGCCAATATTTACCTTCCATTCATTATAGTTGAAGGGATTAAGGATCATACTTGAAGAGTAATCCATGCTTACTTGTTATTGCGCTCCTTGAGATACTCTCTACAATCTACACAAAATAAACTAGAATAAATCCTTGTAAGCTTAATCAAGCTCTTCTTCAGAGAGAAACTGGATACCTGATGTGCTCCTTAAACTATGATATCTTGTAGATATTCATAACCTGAGAAATATGATACCCTGTGTAAATTGAATCTCTCACACCATGTAGAAATACAGGATGAGGATCTAGCTACAATATATTTATCACATGTATGAACACAAAAAATAGAGAGAGGAATAATAAGAATTGACACAAGAGAAGTGAAGAACCATTGGATAATCTTCCATATATATTTCCATGTAGTATTTATCAACATAGGGTACATAAATAATAAATACTTGAGAGGTAAAATCTAGTTGCTTAGAAGACAACTCATCCTAACTCATTAAGAAGACTTACCAAATATCATAAACCCCCATAGGTGATTAAAGCTCTTGTATAATCGATCTAAGAGCTCATGAATTGGATAAATAATGAGTGAGTTGTCATGAGTGATGGAAAATATTGCTAAACATGGAATCTATAGATAAAATTATGGAGGATGGGTTGACCAAAAAAGATAGCAGTTGCCTAGTTGACTAGCTTTACCTTATCCATCAAAAAGCAGGAAAAAGTTGTCTAAAGGAATAATGGAAGGAAGGCGCAGTTTCTATTATGGGAAGTCAATAAATTTGTAAGAATATATCTATAATTAGTATAAAGGCACTCTTGGGGTAAATATGGAAAGTATTGACCAAGTGGTGCAAGTGGACCCCAACTATCTAGTATAGAACCTATGAAATTAACCAGAAGTGTCCTAAGTATGAAGTAGGTTTATAATATTCTAACACTATGTTCCTATACCACGAATACACCATAAAAAATTTATACCCAACAAATCCCCCATCAAGTCACCGAGTACTAGTCCTTAAAAAACTGTTATTTCAAAAGTTATATAAAATTGTAGTAGAATAGTCCCACACCTGTCATTGGAAATTTTGTGGCCCTCCTCATTGGAATAAAAATGATATAAGTCACATTGAATTCTAAGATAAGTGTAATATAGCCATTTTTTACCCTTGTAATTATTGGCTTAGTATGTAAATATTGGGGGTTTCCAAGGCTCTACTAGTGAATATTTGGTTTATAAAGGAAAGTATTTTCTATTTTGTCTACATATTCTAGTTGGCCATGGAAAAATGTATACACAATGTAAATATTTATAATGCAAATAAAAGTATAAGAGCTAGCTATTAAAGCAACTAAAATGAGGGAGATGTATCTATCCACTAGCGAAAGGAGAGGGGTTTGTGGGATTAAATCCTTTATTTCCAAGTATCATCCTAAGACCCCATGTGAAATAAATGATAAGAAACTAATAAAGTGGACTTCCTTGCTAATATTTAATTCTATTGTAAGAAAATTGTTGAAAAGTCAACTCATGAATTTAATAGAGAATGGGCTAAACCCATAAATTTGTATGGATGAGTATGGGATTGGTCTTTTTAGCCACAAGTCAATTTATCTCATGAGGATTCATTTCCATTCATTCTAGTTCCATTGTGGGGAATTCAACCTCCAATCTGGAGCAATCTATGCATTCCTAGCGAGAAAATAACATAAAACATATCTAGGGAGGAGGCCATGTTTTAGAGTGTTAAAAGTGCCCAAAATTTATGTGGATTGTGAAACCCAACGAGGGATCCATATAATTCAACCTTGGGGTTATTTTAAGAGTTTTAAGATCCCAAAAATACATAGGATAACACATACTTAGAAGCATAAAATTGTATTTTGTGTACGCAATTTAGTGTGGCCATAAATCAGAGAATTCTATAGAGAATTAAAGTTTGAGAGAGATCAAAGGTTGGAATTGGTTGATAAAACCAGAGAAGGAAAGAAATCTCTAATGGATTAGCAAATTTGACCTTTCTATTCCCACCCTGAATAGCACTAGAGGGAAGGAGGTGCCTGAGGGACGATGTAGTAGAGAAGGGGACCTTCCTTGTGTTGGGTGTGGTAGGTATTGTGTGTTCCAAGGCTAGTTGAGAGCAATTGAGATTCTTGTAGATTTGTAGTTGATCACATTGGCTTAGCATTAACCTTTATTTGTCTCTCTACATTCTTGATAAACCCAATTGTGTGTTGGATTAGCATGAGTGTGTATGCATAATGTTACGAGTTATCCTTCGTAGTCCCTCCTTAGTTGATACATAGCCTATATTAGGGGTGTCCTCTCAATAAAAATATGAAGTATTGGACAGAGTTCCTACATTTAGGTGGAATGTTTCTCCTCCTTAGCTAGTTTCTCATTAAACTTCATTAAAAATATAACTATTTATTTTTTAATTTAGTGTTGTGTTTTAATGTGAATGATTATTAATGTTATGCATGTGTTGGTATATGCATGTTGTGTGTGTGTGTATGGATAGAATTATTTATACTATATTTATATTCATGAATCTGCACATGCATTTAAATGTTTATGAATTTCGTAATATGGGAATTTGGGGGGGGGGGGTATTTAGAACCCCATAAATCATTCATGTACCCATATCTTTATTGGATTTATGGGTGGGGGCATGACAATATACTACTCCTATTATGGCAAAAACAATTTTCAAGCTCCATTTTTTTTAAATTTTTGCACTGCTAGTGTGGCATCTTGCTGACATGGAATATTAAGTGGTAGGGGTTATGTGGAACCATTTTTTCTAGATTACGTGTGGCACAATCCAATTATTCCCTATAATATTATCCATTTGTCCCTATCAATGTCATATAGATCCCTGTAGTTTCTTGTTCCACAATTTTTAACATTGTTGGAAGGGATCCCATGAACAATCTAGATCTCACAATATTAGATCCCAAAATGATCTGGTCCATTCATGTCATGGTTTTTTTTTCTGTCTTCTTTACCTCTATATACTTTTGTGAACATATAGGATCGCTTGACCCAAATTACATGAATATAAAATCATAGCCATTCACAAGAGGACCCCTCAAGATAAGTTACAATTACTTGTTTGATCAAACGTTCATGATTAAATCACAACCATTTGTGGGAGGAACCTTGATGATGAGGTATGATTATTTTTTGTTGTGCAAACTGTAAATATCGAGCAATCAAACATGAAAAATTGAATAAAAAAAAATTCATGGGAGGGGTACACATGTTATCCTCTGATTAAATATATTTACATTATTGGACAAAATGTGATGATCCAATATACACGATGAAATCTAAGACATCTTTGCACCATTTCGTCGGCTAACCTTCAATATTGTCCCCTTTGTATAAATGGTGATGATCTACCGTCAGAACCTGCTTTGGTTGATCTTAGCCATTTGTGAAAAATTCCTATGTTCTAATACCAAATTGGGTTCCAACAAGACAGCTCAACCATGCCACCTTTTCATCTTGTCGAACATAGTTGGTCCACATCATACCCCCTATCCATGTGGGTCCTCCATGTCACACTTTTGTCCACATAGCACTAGTGGGGCCCATCTCAAATTCTTCCATTTTTTCAATCTTTCATAAATATGTAAGATTTTAGTTTTGGCAATAGGGGCTTATTACATAATTATTCCTATCCTTTTTTAACCATCCTAGAAATATCTTGCACATTAACATATTAAAAAAAATTCACTTATAACTCTCCAAATTTAAAACAAGTCCCCAAATTTACTCAACCAATCTACCATTCATGTTGGTATACCACAAATTTAATACTTGGGCTCCATTGAACACCCTCTAAATAATTAACTAAAACCATGACTTTTATAGAAGCATTTTGTCAAACATTCATGTGAAAACTTCGATTTCTTCCTGTAACTATGGATTTCCAACCATACATCCCTAGTACTACAACCAAAATCTATAATACTACTTTGTCTCATCCCCAATGATAATTCTGACCATTAGAGGGGGTATTTATGAATTTCAATCTTATAAATTTTTCCCCATGACCATAATACAAACTCATAAATAAGAAATGCATCAGTGAATTTGTGAATGTAAAGCATGGTGGAATTAAAAATCTATCCAGACATACATCATTCATAAAGAAGCATATTCATCATAGGAAGAAAATAAATCATTCCACATTTATGTAGAAAAGAATAACTATCTTTTAACAAAGAAAATCCAATCAATTGGTTGTGTAAATGCAATTTTCTACCCAATCACAGTTATCAATTATAGATACCACCCCCAAGTTAGGCCATGAGGCCACCAAGGTGAAGCAAACACCCGCATGCTTCTCCCTCTCAACCCATAATCCATTTCCTCTATTTCTTATCCAAACTACTCCACCTTTGAGCATTTACATGGATCTGACTCATCCTTTGAAACCATGGAAATATCTTTTGTTTCCCCACACAACATAAGGAATTCATTTCCCATCACTTCTCCACATTTCCCTCAAGAAATCCAACCCTTATAGTTCTTACCAATGTGTAGAAAGTGTCCAACATGTTTTATTCTAATTGAGAATCTCATGTAACATCAATCCATGGATATTGAAGAATTCAGAAGTAGAGAAACATTATGGTTTAAAGTTCATATATTTTCGAACCTTTATGCACACCTACAACCATCTTATTTCTTCTATTGTTTGCAATTTCCCTTCACAATTTAATTTTTTGGCTATTCCACAGTTTGGTATAAGAATAGCAATGGAATGAACAACATGAGAAAAACTCTACATAATGTAAAATATGCATGGTAATGGGGGGTAGAATCCAAATGAAATGATAGGATGTTGAAAAATAAAAAAACATTACTTCTAACCATATAAGAAACGACTCTTACAACTGCATCAAAGTATATTCATCCCATGCTTCCATAACTACATGAGGATACCTTTCCAAAAACCCTCACACATGCTTCCAATAATTGGATTTAATGGTCAAAATGGAGTGCATAGCCTCATCTAAGGCATATGGTAGTGAAAGGATGAGTTATAATGTTGATACATGGAAATAGAGGACGTAATCTCCCATAGGCCCCCTTTCCTCCTCCCATCTATTGGAATAATAGCCCCTTTACTACTCTTTACATAGTCACCTTGTACCATTTTTATTAATGTTCCAACATAAATCTTACACAACTTTTGATTTAGCATAACAATCCAACCACATGATCCATATAGAAATATTTACATTATACATGTGTAGCCATTCACTAGTTAGGCCTTAACCTTGAGCTCCACACTAGGAATCCATACTAGCATATTTACGTATTTACATGATTTAATTTAATACATTCCTACTCAAATTTGGGGGTATTATAGCCACTTTAGGTGGCCCCTATTTGGAAAAAATGCCCCCACATGTGCATATGTACATTAGGCATATACCTAGGAAGTAGGCTAAGTAATGTTGGTCAAGTGGCATGAATCCTCTAAAAAAATAAAGAAAATAGATCTAATGGAAATTGAAAATATAGCCGCCCATAAAAAATTGTGCAACAACTATTCAAATCAAAACATAACTATTGCAAAATTATCTTTGATGACCTAATTAATAGGGGCCTCTATACTAAACTATCTACATAATACATCAAAGGTAAGCCAATGAAATTATCATCATAGGTATATTGTTCCATTACTAACACAATAAGGGATATAAAACTAACCTACTCTGCACAAAATGCATGTATCCACAACTGGACACCAACAACCTAGAACTGCATTCCCTAAAGAATGTCCTGACCAACATTTATCCACACATGTACTAGTTAGCTCTCTCCTACAATGTTGGGTAGTATATCATAGAATTGGGGCCAAAACTCCCCCTTTCTGGAGAACCCGATGATAAATTAGACATTCTCCTTCATGGGTTGATACCAAATATCATGATCGACCCTTAATGTATGTCTAGAATGATATAACTGATGGATCAATTATTGTAAAAATGAAAAGTTCCCCAAAGGGATGTAGTGTCCTCATAAAACTTGACGAGGTTGAAATTCTTCAAAAGGGTATGAGTATGAGTTGTAATTAGCATGGAAAATTTTAGGGGTGAAATTTAGCCCATGGGATAATTTTTTACCCTTTTTACAAAGAAAAAACTAACCAATTTCCATTTTTTTCTCAATTTATTCACCCAAATTCCATGGGATAAAATTTTTCTTCTCTACAAATATACCAAAATAGTTAAGAAACCATATTAAATTCTTATAAATTTGAATCTTTTACAAAACAACATTTTATAGTTGGAAAATGAATAATTAGTAATGTTCGCCAAGATTTCTACACTTCATCAAAATTATGGATCCTTAAAATTTTCCCTGGTAATAGGAAAATAAAGCATCTCCCTCTCCCTCTTCCTAGCCTCACACTTATGTACAATTTTTTATATGTTGACCTCCTGCTCCTGCTACACTTGTCATTATTGTCTCCAGTTTACATATAATTATTTTTAGGAACATATATATAGATAATAAAACACACACATACATAAAAATTTTGTATCTATTAGAACATTAATCTACCTTAGTACCATGGTCATCTACCTATGAGACATTTTCGTTTTCCTTGTGCTTAAGTTGTATGGTATAACTTAGGATTTAGTGGTCAACATTGGTCCAATATGTGATTTTTGGATCATTAATTGACAGTTGAGGCCCTCTACTTTTATCGTTTTGTCAACAGGTACCTGCATTAATTGCAAACCACTTCCATCTTTGACTAGGGGTGCTAGTGTGTGAATGTGGTTGTTTTGAGGTCTTCTTGGGAATTTATTGACTCCTAGAGACTCTACCACTCACCCATGCACTCTACCATTCTTAACCTTCCTTCACTTATGACCCAAGAATGCTTCTTACATGTTGACACATGTTCACACATGGATTCGTGACTGTTTGGTTAGGTTTGGGAGCCTATTGGTCAACCTAGGGGGGTTTAGGGGTCAAATCCTATCCTGACATTTGTATGCATTCACATGGCCTCCAAAGGCTCAATAATGTTACCCAATTTATTATAAATATGTACCATGCACATCTACAAGATGTACTATAATATACTTATCAGTTATTAGCACCATTCACATGTGTTATTTTAGTCTCTTTTGTTGTTCTCTTGCATATTTGGTCAAATAATTTGATTGTGAATATTTCTATAGCTCATATATCTCATTGAGAAGAAATTCTCACATGGTATCATATCTAGTTGGAGCTGCAAACAAATCTAGAGAGGTTTGCGTTGTTGTTTAGGGCATATTTCCAGAAAATATGAGTGTTTTTATTGCAAGTTTCGCAACATTTTTGTCACACAGTGCGCAAGCAGGATGGAGAAGACTCATATTTTGATTACACCATTCAACTATTTTGAATGGAAGGATGAAATGGTGATCCAAATGAGGTCTAAAGGCCTATATAGAGTCACTATGGGGACTGAAGTCGAACCCAACTCTGTAGTAGAGAAAGCTAAGTACTTCAATTGACTTGATGAAGCTTTTGGAAATACTTTCCTCAGAATTTCAAGGGATCTCCTCTTTCATGTAGACATTCTTGGCACACCCAATGAATCTTTCCTCAATCTTGAGTCACCGTTTGGGAAGACTAATGAAATGAGAGGCCATCAGCTTGAGAATGCGCTAATCTCCGTGAGCCCAACTAACTATGAGACCATTCAATACTTCTTTACCAACTTCAAATCGCTATTAATTCAACTAAAATAGTGTGGAATAGAGAATAAATATGACCAACTTATATTTTCCATCCTTTAAAAGTTAGGACCTGAGTATTCTTTTTTGTTTTGACATTCCACTCAAGCAAGCTTATAGATAGAAATTGGAGGATGCTTGCGCTAGCAGACTTCATGGAGTCTTTGACTCAAGAGCAGGACAATCTAGTTCAAATGGGCACCATCAAATCCACCAAATATCAATCCCCTGCTTATGGTGTATCAAATCAAGTCAAATGCAAGAAGAAATATTTGAATCAAAGAGAGAAAGAGAAGAAGCAGCCAAGTATAGAAAGCTCTAGTTCTACTGATGGGAGTTCGAGATCCAAGAGGAGGAAGAAAGAGAGAGAGAGAGAGAGAGAATCACATGTGGTTATTTCAGAGGTTCTCATCTTGAAATATCCTTCTTCATAAATGATACGGACATCATGACCAAGCTCCTTGAGGAGAACCATATTGATCTTCCAGAATTTGCAAGAGGATGAGAGCGCAAGCAAGGAAATGGTAAGCATGTACATGCTTTGTGTGCATGGGAGAAATCCATTTCTGATATCTCAGTTTCTGATGGATCTATTTCTGGTTTACCTTCTTATATATCAGAATCTGAAGCCTCCATCCATTCCTTAGATTAAACCCCAACCAGTTCACCAAATCTTCCTCCATAAACTAGTCATTTTTCACTAGTTTTTTATATGCCTTTTGAAATCTATTTCCAAAACCAACCAGCTCTTTCCCATCCTGATTCTGAAGGTATTATACAGGATTATATACAGACTATGACAGTCATATACTCATTTCCCCAACCATTTCATGACCAAAATACCCGACAACCCTCAAGTTCACTAGTTGGAAAATCTCAAAATTGCCTAGTTTCCAATACTACGTCACTTGTATATGTTGATTTTATGTCTTGTATGTATTTTATTGTTTGGAAAAAAATATCATTGGCCTTAATTGGATTTTTGTTCCATATTTCTGGACTTTCTTTTTCCACCCATGGTTCAATTCTCAAGTCTCCATACCCTCCAGGTTCACTCAAGTGTAAATGTGATCTAGTTTCTCACTCTTCTCTCTCTATGGACCCATTCGCTCATAAAGACACCATACCTCTTATATTTTATGATGTATATGAAATATATTCTAATATTTCAGATCCTCATGAGCTTTGTTACAAAGTTATGAAGGTGCTTCATCAAATTGGGAAGAAGATTCATGATTTTATTCATGATATGACAGCTACACATGAGGCAAATTTTGTTGAATCTTTTGATGTTATTTGGGAAAGAGTTTGCAGAGATAGATTTTCCATGATTGATTATGCTTATATATCAGAGTATGCTTACAGTAAAATACATTCTTATGTTGCTCCTCCATCATCTCATGATGACCATCAAAGGGCCTCTCCACTTGATCTTTGTCTACAACACTTTGATGCATTGATGCATGATCTTGGCATCCACAACATCTTCACCAAGTCCATCACCAAGAAGTTGTTCTTTCAGCTCATTCAAGTGAAAAAGAGGACCTATTGAATACATTTTTTATCATCTCTGTCATGTCCATTTTTTAGGGGATGTTTTGTCCCATGAGGATTTCCTCCTTACCTTGGTTACATGGATAAATAAAATTTTGTTGTAAAAGGTGACTTGTGCCTTAGTTTCCAAGGCCTTGATAAATCATTTGGTATAATTTGTACTAATTTAGGCTTAATGGGGGGTGTTAGAGAATTAATCTACCTTAGTACCATGGTCATCTACCTAGGAGACATTTTGATTTTCCTTGTGCTTATGTTGTACGGTCTAACTTAGTCTTTACTAGTCAATATTTGTCTAATAGGTAATTTATGGCTCATTAATTGACAGTTGAGGCTCTCTAATTTGATCATTATGTCAACCAGGCACCTGCATTAATTGACAACCACTTCCATCTTTGACTAGGTGTGCTAGTGTGTGAATGTGGTTGTTTTGAGGTCTTCTTGGGAATTTATTGACTCCTAGAGACTCTCCCACTCACCCATGCACTCTCCCATTCTTAGATTTCCCTCATTTATGACCCAAGCATGCTTATTACATGTTCACACATGGATTCATGATTGTTTGGTTAGGTTTTGGATTCTATTGGTCAACCTAGGGGGGTTTAGTAATCAAATCCTAGCCTAACACTTCTATGCATTCACATGGCCTCCAAAGGATCATGAATTTTCCCCAATGTATTATAAATATATACCATACATATCTACAAGATGTACTGTAGTATAATGATCAGTTATTAGCACAATTCACATGTGTTATTTCAGTCTCTTTTGTTGTTCTCTTGCATATTTTTTCAAATACTTTGATTGTGAATATTGCTCTAGATCCTAGATCTCACTGAGAAGCAATTCTCACAGCATCTATGAAAAACTTAAATTAATTTCTCAGTACATACAAAAAGTGATAAAGTAATTGTGTAACAAACTTAAATAATAACAACAAACTATATATATATATATATATATATTAATTATTAATATAATATATATTGATATTAATAATTAATAATTAATAAATGGTTATTAGTAAACTATTCTAAAATGACTCATCCTATCATGGATGGTATCCAAAGCACCTTTACAATTAATATATAAATGGCACTCATTTTGTAATCTTTTATCATCATTCATCTTTAATATTTAGTTTATATTTTCAATATGGAATTGTTTTCCATTGGTTTATTATTCAACTAATTAATCATTGAGAATATCCGGATATGGATGTTACATTGGTATCAAAGCCAACCCTTCCTAGGGATTCCGCTGATCTCCGGCTTTTGGCCAAAATGTTCAAGGTTTCCTTGAATTTAATTTAGTTCTTTGACCTTATAATAGCTTTTAGCCATCCATATTCAAAGTTTCTTTGGTAAAATTTGGGTTTTGACCAAAAATTGGCCTTTGGC